>JAGFML010000024.1:0-437603 GCA_021030945.1 Pyrenula aspistea
CCATGCAAATGTCAGCTTTCTACGGCAACGTAGCTATGTTAGGGTAGGGGGATGGGAGACGGCGGGGGAACGAGATTGGAGTCGTCGATTGGGGGTTTGCGGATGTAGCGAAGAATGTTCTTGATGGGGGGAAGAGGAGGAGGAGGAAGGAGAGGGGGAAAAGTTCAGCGGCTGAGGCTGCGGATATTCTGAAGAGCAAGATGTGAGGGAAAAGGGTCAGTGCTTCTCTTTTTAGGTAAGCTTTATTGTAATATTTTTTCCCTGTTCGACATAGATGTTTTATCTAAGGTAGGTAGGTTAAAAACACAACGCCATGTCACCTGGGACCATGTTTTATCATTACCACACCAGCCAACCTCCCCGCGATGATCTATAAGCCTTGCCGCAAGCCTTCGATGAGTCTTGATGGCGAAGGAAATCCTTGCTAGACTATCCCGACACCTGTTTCTTTTTTTTGGCGGATGCCCTCAAAGCTCAGAATAGTGTAATCTGAAAAGCCTATAGACAACGCTCCAAAGATTGGTAGAATCCAGCTCCAATCTGTGTTGGTACCAAAGAAGGAGGAAAGACCGTTCACGGAGCCCCAGGCAGCATGTTCACACACTGATGCTTGTCGCAAGGTGGCGAGTTGCACCAGCAGATCTTGGGGTTTTCATCGTTGCATTTGCCATAGTTTCTGTTCGGAGTCGGCCCTGCGCACTTTTCGCAATCGGCATTCGAGTCGCCCTTCCAATTTTGCACCTGAACCGGCTTCCATGTCGGGGGCATGGAAGCCGGGCAACCATAGTTGTTGGCAGTGTCTTCCTGCAGAATGAGACAGTCTGACACCTCAGCGCCGCACGGTTCGCCCTTGCACTTGCAGGTGTAGAAATCTTGTCTTTGATCTGTTGGCTTGGGGTTAAGACCATTTTGTCCCACGCAATCTGTGTAGCCGAGACCACCCGCGACTTTCGGACAGTTGTTGCAGTCGTTGGCCCGACTCTTCAGGTACCAGTCTGACCACCCTTTGTTATTCGGGTCGTAAGGTGTATTAGGAGCTTTGGGTGGGCATTTCACCGGCGTTTCAGCATAACATTTTGCTCCATTGCACATCGGATCAACGCAAGTGCATATGTCTTTTTTACTCGCCGCATCGTTCTGGCAATCTCGATATTGGCCGGTGGGAGTCAATGGGCAGTTGTCGCAGTGATTTTGAGTCGTGTCGTACCACTGCTCGTCTGAGGGATTACCGGGAAGTGGGCACTTATTGGCTGCATCGGGAGATGCAGAAGAAGACGAGGCCGGAGGCCCTGTACTGGACACGTCGGGTGTGGGTGGAGGTGCGGCAGAGTCTGTACCTGTGCTGCTCCCTGTCGGTAGCGGAATGGGTGGGAAATTACCGGTGCCGCTGCCGGTTGCGGTACCATTACTATTAAGGGTAGGAAGATTGCGCAGGTCTTCTTGCGCGGCAAAGAAGTCGGCCGGATTGGCAAATGGCTGATACGGTGGAGGATTGTTGTCAACGATGCATTTACATCTCGCCCACGCTTGACCATGTTCACCCGGCCCGCCACCGCCAAACTGAAAGTGAATGAGCTCATTACCCGGTGAAGATCGGGAGCGGACTTACGCCAACACACAGAGCATCTTGGGCCGGGTTACCCTCTACTACGCGCTTGTGATTGCCTGGTCCCTCTGACTCTTGCGGGTCTTGCGGGTCCTTTGGGTCTTGCGGCTTGTTCGGGTCTTTTGGGCCGGTGTTTGGCATCTGACCGCCACAGTTATCACAGAAAGGCATGTATTCATCATCAGGGCAGTCGTTGCATGGGCAGCCGCTAAGATTCGGGTCTTTGGCAGGCGACGCGCACACTTCCTTCCCAGTTTTCATGCCGTCGAGACCCAAACATCCATCTATCTCGCATCGAAGCAAATCACTTGGGGGACAAAATGCTGTGTCTGACTGGTCTTGATCTGCTTGGCGAACTTTTACGGCCGTGAGATCGTTGGCCCTCGCGTTATCGACAACATAATCTCTGGACCACCACAGAAGCGCATTCTCTAGAGCAAGCTGTCCTTCTGGAGTGCCAAATGTTGTCAGTAAAGTGCCAGACAAAGCTAGTGCCGCCGAGATTGCTCCGCTCATGATCGCCTATACGAACAGATGGATTAGCCAAAAGATTCCTAATATAGCCGTGTTCGAAAGTAGGTTTCCGTCTCTTAGTCGAGAGTGTGTTCGGTAGACTTTGGATGCGGGAATAAATTACCTTGAGAGCAGGATCTGCAGGGTTTCTTATCTTTGTCTTTACAACCATTTTTGTCAGGGTAGCGAGGTTGGGGAGGACTACTGCTAAAGCTAGCCCAGACATTACGGTTTTGACACACTCCTGCTGTTGAGGCGACATTTTGTCTCGGGCTCCAAGCTCATTGTAGCCTCTCTTGATAATATCACGTCTGTGCGGTCCTGACGAAGTGCAGTTCGCGTCTAAGCGAGTTTGATTCGCCAATTGGTCCGCAACAGCATTTGCAAGCTCTTTCGACAAATGGATGGTGTAGTCTCCATTTGGGTCTCCGTCAATGTAAGGACTTCACAAATCATCAGCTGCAAGTAACCTGGAGAGAAATATTACAGGCTCACGTTGAAGCATTGGCAGCCGCGCTCGGGCCGTCAGCAGCAGATTGCGAATTGTCCACAGGTTGTTGGACGATAATCGGATCTTCCTTTGTAGGCACAGCAAAAGCTGTGTTGGGACCCGCGGCTTTTGCCTGGTTGACGTATTCTGCTGGAAACGATATGTTGCTCGGCGCTACCTCTATATTCCCGCAACCGAGTTCTGGTTGGCAGGACAGGGCATTTATTGCAACATCAAGTAGACCAACAACTAGGATTATAACCATAAATGTTGTCCACAGAACAAGTCTCTTCGAGACAGATTTTTTGACAGGTTGAGATGGCTGTAGGGTCGTCGAATTTCCTTGTAGGGTGGATCCAGAGGGATCTGATTGATTGCTTGGGAAAAGTTCCAGAAGTGCCGAATGGCACCCTTGGTCCCGTAGGTTTTTACATTTGTCCTCAAATGTTTGATCAATCTGTTGGCGGAGTTCGTCGCCGAAAAATACTTCCAAGTCATTAGAGTCCTGTTGCTGTAGCAAATTCCGGCCTGGCGGCTTTGGTGAATTTCGACCCTGACTTTTGTGAGCATCCGAACTAGGTAAGATAGTCAACGAGTAAGCATACCGGTGGAACAAAACGGTCGGCTGGATCTGCATATGTGAGAGTCACCGTTGCGTTGTCGCGCTTTCCAAGCGCCGGCGGGGAAGCTTCCCCAAAGTCGACAACAGAAGCAGACACGCCATTGCAGATATGGAAAACGACGAGGGGAACTAGTAATTGAAACATCCTCAACATTATGAAGACTTTGAAATGATGTGAGAAGCAAGCAGACCAAGTAGCGCAGACTCGTCAAACTATTCTTATATATTGCGTTGTTTCCAACAATCAGCGTGTCAAAAACCACAACAGGTCTCTCCAGAAGGCTGTATTCTGACAGTTGTCACGTAGAGAATGTATTAAAAGAGGACAAGATCCCGTTCGAACGCATGGCACGGTCGTGTGCGCAATTTGACAACCAAGGCGCTGGTCAACGCGAAACAGGACAAAAGAGGGTCGGATAGCCATATTGAATGATCTAACCGGCGATGCATCGAAGCTTCGACCGCGTCTTTGTATATTTTCGACATCAGAATAAGGTGAATCATGGTATATAGGTTCGGCGACCACTTGATGAAGTAAACCGCGGCTGTGAGGCTGTCGCGCGGCGAAGAAGAGTTATTGTTGGACGTGTATTGGGGATCCAAAGGTTATTTATGGTTGGCGCGTAGCCTCGGTTGGCGGCCGAGCGGACAACAACCGGTACGGTACAGGCTCGGTGCGGAAGTTAACCGAGCGGACTCCCTTAAGGGGTCTGCTAACGATTTTGCTTGGAATGAATGGCCGTTGAGAAGACAACTGTACCTATGATGGACGAGCTGGGTAATTCAAGATCTCTGGACGACTTTCGCGCGATCATACATCTGTACGAAGAGTTAGAGTAGCTCCACCGGTCAGTTCCCATGTCCTGGCGCGATCGCTGCATCCTCACCATGGCTGGACGCTATCGCATAATAACCCTCCTTATGTCGCCATCTCTCTGACCTGCACAACGTTCTTGATGAAGCCACCGGAAGCGGCGGGGTCGCCAGCTTCAGCGCTCTGGTTCTTTTCCTCCCTGCTGCCAAGACCCGAAGCCAGGTATCCAGACCACATATTAGACTTTCACACCAACCTTATCCTCCTTCGGCGTCTGGTACTACTCGCGCATTGTTGTATTCATGCCCGTCTTGCTGCTGCAATAAGTAGGAACAAAGCTTCCACCCGATTGCTTTAGCTAGTCCCCCGGAGGATTTCTCCTAACGAACAAGACTGGATTACCTGTGCCGGCCAGCGTCGAAGTTCTACATGTGATGAATAGGAGACGAGGGTCGTCGGATTTCAGTAATAGTGATACAAAGGCAGTCATTATGCATTGCGTTCGCTCGTGTTGAAATTTCAGGACTGAATCCAGATCTAGTAGTTACATGCTTCAAAAAGAGCGCTGTTTTGAGTTCAGCGGCGCCCTTCTCGAAGCACTGCACCAACCGTGAGAATTTGACGCCTCGCTGTATCGCGTAGTTTTAGAGCATGAAGACAGAAGAATGGGATGTGAGAAGCTGAATCTCATGATCTGCAATGTCAAGCCTGAAATTGCACCCTGCGCTCATAGAGTCTGGGCAGAAAGCTTACACGCAACGACTATGGAGTTAAACCACTGTGCATACAACATCTATGTCTGTCTATGTCCGGCCAGCCGGTAGTAAAAGTCGTTGTTACGATCTGTACACGCATTACTTGTGCAATAGACGGTTAGAGGACAAGGTCGCAAGTCTTGACCTTTCCCTTAATGATGCAGCTATCACGGAGATACCCAGTTCCGGCTGGCTCAGCCCTCTCGATCGATTTCGGAGCTCAACTTCCTTTTTACTCTTGCAACAGGTTCTCAGATATGATGTCTGTAGTACTCTCCGTGCTGAAATGTACCCGACAATTCTTCTGCCGCGTTGTGGGAGTGAGTCGACTTTCACACTCAGTCATTATATCCTTCCAATAAACTCCTACCACACTTCTCAGTACTTTTTAGTTTTCCCTTCGCTATCTCCGCCCACCTCTAACCGGTAAGAGACGAAGACTGTGTTGAGCACATAGCCTGAGGCTGGAAGGAGACATTGGCCTCCTCCACATCAAGAAAGTCAACGAACGCGGAGAACTATTGCCTCTTTGACAATGTACGCCTCACTTTCCTACAGCTATCGAGCAAACACCGACGTCGCGCAGTTGGCCAATCTCGATCGGGGGCGGTAGGTCCGCAAGTATAGGACGCGACGGAGCAGATGGATTTTGAAACGGGATCGGGGGGCAGTTGGCGGGAGGCTGGAGGAGGCGGAGGAGGAGGATGATCGGTTGCCGCCGAGCGGTAGGCCTGCCAGATGATGGGATGTGCATAATGTTGGGCATGCATGATGCATTAAAAAATGGGGTTACCGCTATGTCCTTTCAATGTGAGACACGGCCTCTTGGAACAACATAAAGAGCTCGTAGCCTTTGAATTTCGCTGACTTCATCCTTATGTCGATATTGGGGTTTCTGTTTACACCTGTCCTTTAATATGCAAGAATTGTCCCGTAACCAAGTGATCAAAGGATCTTGGCCCCTTAAATCCATTGCCTCGAGAGCAGCACTCTTCGCTTGATCTAGCAACTGCCTTATTAACACGGTAGATGTTTCCTAGTACCGCTTCGCAGTCTCCTCTGTAACCTATTCCGGCATCTCCACGTCAGCCTTACCATTCAACCCCTCCTTAATCAGCCAGTCGCACAGATACTGCTTGTCAAAGCTCTTCTGCGCTTGGGCTACTTCGTATTGGTCGGCGGACTAGAATCTTGTGAGCAATGCAGTGAGCGACGTGAGCTAATTGGGAAGATAGGGCGAGATTGATGAGCACTGTGGGGAAGGAAGGTGGCGCGGGGCGTACCTAGATATTTTGAACCTCTGTATCTAGAAACTTACCTAGAACAACATCATGATATACATTCTTTTAGCACATAGAGAGCCTCCGCAAATTTGTGCCTCCTGCCGCCAAGCCTGCACGGCTTTATCGATAAGGTGACTGGGTCTATCGTAGAAGAAAGGTTCCGCGAGCGGAAAACTCCGAAATGGGAGAAATGCATTTTGCTATTCCCCATTTTCTTCAATGTTCCGGACAATGGCAAGCCTAAGGGTACCCACCTACAAGGCAGGTGTATCATCAACCTGACCATGGTTCTTTCAACTAGCTCGTGCGACTCTCGGTGTAGCCCACGGGGAGGATACGATGGTTTCATGGTTGCGACGTGGCTTTGTTCAAACGCTTCGAAGAATGGATTCTTTGACTTTTCGCAATTCCATTGTCGATACATTAAAACACGACCGACTAAAATTCTTTGACGACAAACAATGCGATTGAAAGCCACCTTTATCTCCATTTTCTAATCGACTGTTCGGTGATGGTGAGTGAACTGGAATCTTTTCAGGCATAAAACCCTCCCTTAAAGCAAAGTGACTGACGCTATCGCAGTATAAGACCTAGCCTCAACCTCTGCGACTTCGACTGCTACCTCCCTTCTATCGAAATGTCTCTCCAACAACGCCCTAGTATGTCGGATGACATCGTCGGATATCTGGCATTTACGAACGAGGCAGACACTGAAGAATGCCCTATATGCATTGATGAAATAAGTCCCGGTGACTCATGCGTCGCGCATACATCCTGTGGCCACACATTTCATACAAAATGCCTCATAGGTTGGCTTTATGACACTCATGCAATCAACAAGCCTTTGCAGACAGCCTCTCTTGCCGGAATTTGACCATAGCAGTTTCGAATCTCACATTGAGAGCTTCACTCAACGATTTGGACTTATAATCCGACTGAAGGAGCTGACATGCGTGGACCACGGTCGATGGACTCATGGAGCTTATTACCTCCGTAAGCCCGGCGAGCCACAGCTTGGGAACAATGCAAAACCTCAGGCTCTGAAAATTGAGCGGAAGGGTAATGATCGCTCGAACCTGGATGAAGGTGTTACCTTAAATAGTCATCAGCACACCCTGAGAATCATTCCTCAATACATCAAGTATGACAGGTTCATCACTCGACACGCTTTCGAATGGCTGCGTCAACGACTGGCCAATGGCAACTCAAATAGCCATTCAGAGACTCCAAAAGATAGCGGATGGCGTATTTTGCAATACACCAAAGTATCTCGCACTGGAAAAAGGTACGTTCAATTTGAGTTTCTGGTCTACGTCTCTGCTGAGCGTAGAGCAGCGGAGAGAAAGGCCTTTGACGCAACCCAACAGTGGGCTCGTAAGTCGGTCTTGCAGCAGGTCATGCAGGACCCGGAGACTCCCCGGTGGAAATTGACCGACTATGACGAAGCGTGTCTTTTCCGTACGTGCGAAAAGAACTTCAACAACGTTGGCCTGATTTGCTGGTTCAAGGTGCCTGGATATCAGCTACCCAGGAAGACAGAAAAGTCACGCTTCGATTCCTGGGCTCAAGATCGCGTCCTAGGCGATCACATGCATACATTACTGTCTAGGGACTGGGATATTGGGCGAACCCCAAGCAGCGGTTGGGAAATCATTTTCCGAGGACTTGCTAAGCCTAGGTGAGAATTGCCTTACTCATCCACGTAAGGTGACAGTGGCATTGCCCTAGGATGCCACATCTATGCTAGGTATTACTTTTTCACATCGATTGAGTTCACGGATGATTTTTCTTTTGTTCGGCATTTCTACTGTTCTATTATGTTATTCTAACATTGACTTTCCTTTTGTACGGTAAACAAATTCTGGCATACTACATCGAGAGCTGTGCTCGTGGTGTCCACGTGTACGACAAGATCAATTACATGGCAATACAGTAAACTCCCGACATAAGCAACGCGTGGGAACCCGCCTTACACATATTACAAGGGTGTGGAAATCATATGTGCATCTCATCGCACGTGCAACTCGCCAATATATCTTCCTCAGGGTCCCGACATCTTTTCAGTGAATACATGGACGATGTGAAGGAAAGTCAAGAGCCTACCTCCCCTGCTTGGATCGAGGCATCACTGCGAGGGTTTAAAAATGTAGCTAAGTCTCGTTCCTGCGTTCTAGGCTTTGTCCTTTGTTACAGAAGCAAGGAGAGCCCAATTTATGATCTAATCCTTAATTGTAGCAGTGTAAGGAAGACTAATTGTACAGTTGATGGCCACTAGTCGCCTACGGCCGCCTAGACCCTTGGCCCCCGCTCTTTGACGTTCTTGAACACCGTCCCTTACAACAATGTCATCTGCAGACCATTTCAGTCCTTCGGCATTCAATTCCGCTCAATGATTTCGCTTCCGTAAAGGCTCTTGTCGTCAGACTCTGTCTATCCTGCAACCTTATGTCCATCTTCTGCCACGATTTTGATTTCTGATATGAATGGCTGCGGTATCGCTTCGGGATCTTTCTCCACGGAAAAGGTGACAGGGAGCGCCATCATCAAAGACTTCGGCTACTGTATTGTACGGTTGGTCCTCGAATCGCTCGCTCAAGTACCGAAATATCATCTGGAGCTCGTCTGTCTCCTCTATGTGGGCGACGCTTGTTCTTTCTGCCGAGGGCATACTGCGAGCGTCATGCTGCGTCTGAAGTCTGTTGCTTTTGTATTCGTCATTCGGCAGCGTTGGGGAATCAGGCAATGTTGGGGAACTAGGCGATGTTGGCAAATCATTCTTCGTGAGGGCAAAGTGAATGCGGCTAAGGATGTCGTCAGAAGCATCGATGAGATGTGTGTCCTTGTTGAAGTCTCTGAGAAGAAGACCTTGGATGGCATCATCCTCCATCTGCGGATGGCCTTCCCTGACCTGCTTGGAACTTTTCTGCTCAGCACCAGGGCAATGAGACGATGATCCTTTATAAGAAGGCCATGAATGTCGAGAGCAGTTCGCTCCGCATATCTGGTTTGCGTTTGCTTTGCTGGTCCCTTCGGCAGACTGGCGAGGAGACGATACAGAGGTGTTCTTGTCTCGGAGCGACATAGGAAAGATGGATAATTAAAAAGTTATCAGCAGTACAAGAAGAAATGTATATGATGACGATGAATTACATTCTGGCCATTTAAATGGAGAAAGACCATACGGGTACAAAAGAAAGGGGCTAAAATCATCAGATATGCTCGGCTCTCGAAAGATGTGGCTAACGGCGTGAGTCAATCATATGCAACGAATTCATCGGAGACAATAGCCCTTGCAGAACGCTAGCTGCAGCGAGAAGAAGGAAGCAATGATGGCGCGAGACTGCTCTATCTCGTGATCCATAACTCGCAGCATTGCTGTGCCCCCGTCTCATACCGTGGACCGCCGATTCGAGACACCAGGAGGGATTACTAGGATGACGGCACCTACTCGCCTCGACGCGTTCATTCAAGAATACTACTTGTAGCATGCGGCCATTTCTGAGGTTCCGAGAATCCACAATGATCGAGGCTTCCTTTTTAGTACTGATATCCGGGGTTTGGGGTATGGGGCTGCCTAAAAAAAGCATAAGGATTGCCTGGCTTCCTTTTGACGGGCTCAATAGACCATTTTGGCCTGTCGGGAACTCCGAGAGTGATGAAACGCTTTGGAGAAGAGTGAAGTGTGAGGTCGATCATGAAATAGCATCAAGGGACGTTGCTACCAGGTTACCCACTCAGTAAGCCTAATAGATAGTTTTGGCGCCTCGGCGGTTCCGAGAGCCATGACCAGCGTAATCCTTGTCGCCAGCTGGTGTGCGACGCCGGGTAGTATCCGGTGGCTGCGCTCAACATCCCTTGAAACCATGGGTAGCACGATCAACACTAACGCCCAACAGTAAAAGGGCGTGAGAAAAGCAAGAAAAAAGTCAACACGTGGCAAATGCTCCACTCAGAGTATGTTCGGAGCGGGAAGACAGGTACCCGATCGAAGAGCCGCTACGATATTCTGCGGTCGAATTACCTGATAGAGCCTCTATCCATGCCAGGAGGAATAAGGCTGAGAGTGGGACTTACAACGTCCCGAAGGACATGTGCTAGGGTCTCCCTGGATCTTTGCAATTGCTTGGCGACGCCGGAGTGCGCTTTTGTCGCGATCCCAACGGCGTGAACAATGACGCCATTGGCAAATAATTCAGTCGCCTGACAAAACCTCTAATTCTTGTCATCTCCTGCCAATGCGCCTGAATCCAATCAATTTCACGTGCCTTGTGGAAGGCGGCACGGAGACAGTGCTACCATGCAACCCTACAGCATCAACTCATGCAAGCCCCGTCCAGCGAAAAGCGCCCACTCGTCGGTACACGAATTCGTGTAATGCGAGAGGCCTGATCTGACACTTAGACTGCATGTGTGTTTTCCGCTCTCACGCTGTGCAGTGACAAGTAACCCCACCTGCCACATGGCCGGGCCAATATGCTGACACTCTGCGGTTACACAGCAGGAAATGGCTTGAACACGATCTTTTGGGCGTACAGACGCACCAGCGCTTGTCTGACCATCCTCCTAGGCTTCTAAGGACTCATATCAGCCTTTCCCCTGTCCGATTTCGTGTTGTTTCAACTCCAGTCATAGACTCTGGCATCGCAATCTCACCGGCCGATGCACAAGCAATCGCACGCTCATTGCTCAAGACACTCGCCCACCATTACATTAACTCCTACCGACAATCTGGCAGAGTAGTCGCATCGGACGGTTCGAAGTCAAGCCCCCTAGAACCCGCCACTATTGCGAATGACTGTAGTTGCCACCCAAAGAAAAGTTGTCCGGACCCGCTCACAGTTGACTCGCTAAAGCCTGGAGATATGCCGATGGAATAGACTACGTTCATGGAGCCAACGGATTGCGAGTTATGTTCATTTGTCATTGATACACGTCTGGAAATTTGGGCCTTCTAGAGTACTCTTACGCTCCCTAAATCAGCTTCTCACCCACGCAAGAGCGCTGCTCATTTCAGCTACTGCGAGAGGAGCCTTCGGCCTTTCAGTAAACCCTTAACAGAACATTACCTAAATCGTTTAGCTCTTTTCCAACCTTTTTGCCTTGTCCAAGTGGACCCTGAGGTCTTGTTCCTTGCGTCGATCTTACAACTTGTGCTAACCTAATCGATATACCTCCGCTGATCGTCATCAGAAATACAGGCCGTCGTTGCGCGAATATTCATCGCATGGCGGAAAAAGCAAACCCGATAGACTAATGCATCTCTACGGTGACGAGGCTGACAGAGTCGATCTTCGCGAGGGTAATTCAACCGCATGACCGGGTTTGGGCCCTGCATTTCGACATAGACCAACATTCGCTGACAACCTATATCCTGAAACTCGAATGTCTCTAACTTACATTCAATACGGCGCTTCTTCGACGTGCCAAGCCACGCTCGCCGTAACCTATCCGGGACTTCACTTCGCTCGGTGGGCTTTGTGGGAGTCCCGGTAACCCGTGTAGCAGGCGCAGCAAGGTAGGCCTGTCTCTTTTGATCTGCATCCAAGACCGATTGTTAGGCGAGCCGGATTTCTGGCTGCTTCTGGAATCTTTTCGACAGTCATCTTCGTGAGACCAGCACAGCCATCCTCCTCTATCATAGCGTTAGGGAAGTAGTTATACGCATCGGGAAAAGCATCTTCGTTCCGTTCCAATCCTTATGGTTGAAAACAATGGCCATTTATCCCCACAAAAATGCTCTCAAAATTAGATACTCCGACGGTCCCGCGCCTTGCTAAGATGGCGAGATTTGAACAGGAATGTCCGAAAATGGTACAGGGAAGTACGTTATTGGATACGTTGGAAACACTACTTGTCGATCGGCTGCCGTTGTCAGGACCAAATTTAAGCTGACATATGAAGTGGCCCCCGCAAGGTACCACAAGAGCGTTTCGCTGGGCTGTTTCTAGGCTGGAAGCCGGGTTCCGAACCGCGGCGGTATCAATTTGGGACCCGTGGGTGCCTACGAACCGAACGTCAAATGTTTTTCGGGGACCTATCCAGACCCCGAAGGTACTTACCTTTCCATAAATATTTCTTGGGGACCTATCAAGACCCCGAAACCCACCTTTCCGTCCAAATTTTGTAGCAATAGAGGTTGTGGATCAGCAGGGGAAAATGGGGGCTATTTTTTCCCGCGCCTAAGTTATCACGTGACTGAGCACGTAATGTTGGTCTCCACCATCCCGTCAATGACATCCCATTAGTATGAGCTACCAATCAGACGAAACACTATACTAAAATCAAGAGGTGGCGGCTCGTAGCATCCAGGGGTTCAGTCAATCTAATCCGACTCGAACTTGGAACCTATGCGATTGCCACGGGCTCGGAATCCAGCCTACAAGGCGCGACACGGTCTTGTTGGAACTTGAGCTCTGTAGCGGACGGTAACGGTCTCTCTTACAGTTAAGCTCGTTAGGGCTTCTTCCTCTTCCGATTCGACCCTTCGTTACGCGTAAATGTACGCAATTCCAACGAATACGGCCCTCTTCAAAATACCGAAGAGGCAACCAATAGTGCCCATAGCACTCTGTCGAACTATCCAGGCAACGTGAATGATAGAAACGATGCAGCCATCGCGGATCCGGAGAAGAAGTATCTTCCTCAAATCGTCACTTCGTCTATTTAGACCGTGCTATTAATGGTAATTGGAAACTGCCGGGTTATGTCGGCATTGTCAATTTATCTCCCGGTAAGGCTCGGCAGTTTAAATCCATAGTTATTCCGCTCTCGCTCTCCATGCCTGAGCGGGAGAGTTTCTGGATTTCTTTTTCCAGCACGACATATTCGTCCAAATCACATGATCGAAAAAAAATAGAACTTTCCAAAAAAAGGATCGCTATTTTAAAATTTTTTCCCTTCCACTAGTCCTCTTGTCCTTCATCACCACATTGCTTCTCGTTTGGACCACCCACTTCCCCTGCGCCGACACCCCGCCTCCACCGGTAAAAGGGCCTATTCATCTACGTTAACCAACAAAAGCCAGACCAACACCTGAAGCAAACACTCTCACTACCCGAGTACCACCAGTCCGCGCTCCCCCCAAGCCACGGACAACACGACCACCCCACCTTCTTTTTAATATCCGCCACCACGACCACGACCACCCCGCCGAACGCCATACACAATCTCCATCACCACTCTCCATCCACCAGCCCTCCTAAGCGCAACCCCTGCTCTACTCCAACCCTCCCGTCCGGCCACTTGGGCCCCTGCGTTTTAATCACCGTTAGTCCCACTGCCACTCCCAATCCCCAATCCCAATCCCACTCCCAATGCCCCGAGCCCCTAGCCTGTGACGGACTGGTCTTTACAGTGCAGACTCAGATTCATTCGGATTCAAGGCTTGGGGCAGTGGGGAGGGGGTTGTGTGCAAGCTACCGTAGAGCCAGAATGGAATAGGACAGGATAGGGCAGGCTAGGGTGGCATGTAAGGTGAGGGCAGGGCGGCGTGCGTGGTAGAAGAGGTATATGTAGAGGGAGAGGGGTCAGCTTGCCGTTTGTTGGGAAGAGAGGGCTCGAAGAAGGGGTGGAAGTGGAATTAGGAAGGGGGATTGCGGCTTGGAGAGAGAAGGGGAGGAAGAAGACAGTGCGGCGGGGATAGAGACTCGCCGGAAGAGGTAGGCGGTGAAGAAGTAGTAGAAGTTATAGGATGAGGATGAAACAGAGACGGATCAGAGCGACTGCGACTGCGACAATAGCAGCGAATACCAGGAGAAGGGAAACCAAATGGCATGGAAGATCAAAGTAGAGGACCGGCATTGCGATTCTTGGACCGCCATCGTGGGATTTGGGCGAGAAGGGCGAAGGGTGGAAGACGAAACCGAAACCGAAAACGACAACGAAGACAAAAAAAATAATCATTGTACGCACGCCTGGTGACGGGAGGAACAAGTTTGGCTGGCCTATTCTCCTCTTGAGGATGCCTGTGGACCGAGGCGTGTGGGAGGGGCCTGGTTGAGTGATCTCTAGATCATGATCAGGAGGATGAGCGGCGCAGAATGAAGCATTTTCTGATTTCGATGTGATGCGAAGGCTGGACCTTTCAAATAGTTTCCAATTCAACATTAGTGTAGTAGAAAGGAAAGGGCATCTTCTGTCCGGCTAAGCCTTACATGTTCAGTGACCCGCGGGGTTGTATCTACGTTACTCTTCGGCGCGGATTTTGTCGGCGATCCGATCTCTCCGTCGTCCGGGCCAGGCAATTAGAGAAGTGCTGACAACGGTCTGGTTTTTTGTCACCTCAGGTCCTAGGAGTTGGTCCACACTTTTCAGGGAACGGGGATTCAAACGTCGCACTGTAAATAAAGTGAGAGAAGTTTTGAATATCATGGGAGAAGCGAATCAATTTTTAGAAGTCCAAACAGTTCATCACAGACCAGGCGGACCACAAGTAGTAAGAATCTCGGCTCCGCTCAGCTTGGCTCGCTGCTAGAGATTGTCGCAGCGAGTGACACTCATTGCAACAATGTCAGACAAGTGGGTGTCGGGCAGTCTTTTCAGAACACATGCGCAAATCGGACGACGGCAAAGTCTCCCCCAGCGTACCTAGCTCGGCTCGCGAGCGCGCTCGAGAGGGCTTCCAAGCCTGAGGCTAAGGTCTATACCCCTTTAGGAAGGTAGGATAGGGTAGAAGACAGGGTGGAGGATGTGATGGAGGAATGGGGGATGTAAACAAAGTCACGTGGTAAGGTGAGGCAGAATGCCAATATTCGCCAAGATTCGCCAAGTCTCTAACCGAGATGTAAGGTACATTGAGTCACATACAAATAATGTGGGAGTTTAAGTACTCTTGGTATCTTGGTGAGCCGATTCAAGTCTTGGCGAGTCCTTGGAGCCTTAACTTGACCCGGCTCGGATTGCGAGCGCTCGAGTCTTGGCGAGCCAACCAGGAACGATGGTCTCCACCGGCTCCTATGCCAGCCTACGTGGATAATTCTACCATGTTATCGTCGGAGGCTCAAAGATACTGATGTTCCCGAAATTCCCCTTCCGCCAGTCAACTAAGAGGCTAATTACATCACAACATGAGTGGGGCACTTACAATGGTGGTCATTTTCTTATCCACTATCATCCACATTCCGCTCTCTTGCCTCTGAACACGATCTTCGTATATCAGATGAGCCACAAAGAGTTGTCCCGCTACACTTCCCGTCCCGAAGTGGTTCGCCTGGGCGTATGAGACGCAGTTCGCGGTGCTGCCGCTTGTGTCGAAGTTGATGACCTGCGTGGTGAACGAGTGCTGTGTGGTGACAAGCTCGAGCGCGGTGATCACACCGTTGCCAATTGCGATGGCGCTAGTGAAGTTTCCGAGAGTGTCGTATTCGGCAGTAGCGTTAGGCGCAAAGACTCGGGTAAAGAGGGAGAGGTCTTTGCCATCGACGGCCAGGGGGTAGGTATTAACGATATTGTGGACTTGCTCAAAAGGAGTGAGGGAGGAAGAATGAGGATTCTGCTCGAGCGAATTGGTGGAGACAATTCGTAAGAATGTCAGGAGGAAACAGGGGATGAGACGGAAGAATTGGATAGAGGGCATGTCGGAAGTCGCTCGGAAGAGTTGGCCGGCCTCAAGCGCGAGAAGTTGAGAGAGGCGCGATGGCTTGAAGGTACGTGGATACATATGTACTTATACCCGTGCGGTCGCCGAAGGCGTTTTGCTGTGACGTGCTGGAGCCAGTGACGCCGCTGATTGTATATATGTGAGATGGCGTCATTCGACCGTGCGGGGGTCACGATGCTCCCTTTCCCGAGAGAGGTTCAGCGATCGCGACGTTCTGCTCGTCCTTCTTTCTCTATCTTGCCGTCTTCTTCTCCGCTCTCTCCTTCCTCCATCGCGGGCCCCAGACGCAAAGGGCAAAATAAAGCGGCGAAAGGACGATCACCAGGAGGCCGGCAAAGGTAAAGGTCCAACCTCTACCCCAAGATTTGATGATGGGATTGGCCACCGCAACGGAACCCGCTCCCATAAGGCAGCGAACGAGATTGAGGGCTGCAGATGCTGTTGCTGGTTTTGCTGGCGCAACATCCACATTGAAAACAGTAACCACCTTGGAGGCACCCGAAGCCGTGTAGCCGATGAAGGCGAGAAAGACCAGCGGTCCAGCGAGGTTGACGGGCCTCTCAATTAACCATCCATAGCCGATGGTGAATAGACCGAAGGCGTATATCAAAGGCAATGCAACTTCGATTCTGGCTCGTTCAATTGGGAAATTCGTCAGGTCTTGGCGACGATTGCGGGTCACCGGCATTCCAAGCTTTCGCGCATGCCTTCGATAATTTCCATCAACAGGATCAAATTTGCCATTCGTAACCACTGCTAGGATGCTGCCCACACTAATGGGAATGAAACAAAGACCTTGTTTCAGGTCATTCAAGCCATATATGTCTGCGAACTGGGTAGTGATTGTCGATGAAATTGCATAATAGACAGCATAGATAATGCTGTAGTAGAAGGTTAGGAGAAACTGTTCTTTGTCCGCTAGGACTCTCAAAGATCCAAATGGGTCGGGGAACCGAAGCCGGAACCTCTCACCACCAGTATCACTGACGTCGGGAGGAGACGACTGGACTTTTTCTGGTCGACGACGCGTCTTGAGGTAGCTGCTGATTGATTGGTTCCATTTCGGAGGCGGTAATGAACCGTCTCCGACAAGCTTGCGACTTGTTTCTGGGAAGAAAAACAAGTTCAGGGCGAAGAGCAGAGATCCAAAGATGACTAGGAACCTGCGATTGTTAGCACACTCAGAGCGACGGCTCACAAGGATGTGTCATACCAGAATATCGCCCTCCATCCGAGATACTGAGACAAGATTCCACCCAACAGGGGTGACAACGAAGGGCCAAGTACGGATCCTACCGCGGTGTAGCCGATATAATGGCCGCGTTCAGCAGATGTAATACAATCGGTGATTACCGCAGTCGCTATGGTCACCATTCCGCTTGAGCCCGCGCTCTGCAAACACCGTAGCGCCATTAGCGAGCCATAGCTACTTTGAAGTGCAAGACCAATATTCGCAGCAATGTAAATCGTAAATCCAACCATGTATGCAGGTCTTCGTCCGGCTGAATCAGTAAATGCTCCGATGAAGGTTGGCGCTACTGCTTGTAGAATCTGCGTTCTTCGTCAATGTAATTCCACAAAACCGAGACAATGCCTCACCATGTACGTGGTAATGGTCAGATTGATCTTTGAGACGCTGACGTTGAGGTCCTGCGCTAGCGTGCTGAGCGCTGGGTAATATATGTTCGATGTCAGAGGAGACAGAAATGTCCCCCAAGACGCGCCGAAGATGATGAGCTTTTTCTCTTTCGACGTGAAGGATGAATAGGGGACATCATATGGAGTGGCATTCTCTTGAACTTGCTCGACATCTTCGTTCTGGCCTTCAGCTGGAGCCTCAGCAGAGGGCTTTTCCTGCTGTAAGCAGACAGGCTCTAGCTGCTCAATCGGTTGCGGACATAGAACTTGCTGGACAGCAGGCGGCCCTCTTTCGGTGGTTTCTTCGTCGTTGGGATTTTCATACGTGACATCTAGGGCTTGGCTCGGTTGAGATCGTTCTTCTATGTGAGTGCCACGTTTTTCCAATTGTTCATCTGGTGAATTTGTCATCACTAGCACTTTAACGATCAACGGACGGGAATCGGCACAAACGATGACAAAAATGTAGGAAAAAAGGAATGCGGTCCACCAAAAGATGATTCGGCAAAGCAATGTTTGCAGAGGGAGAGACAAAGGAAAGAGGGAAAGTGCGCAAAAGCTAGAAGATGACTAAAAGGCAGCTTTCTTGAATATGTACCGCTGCATCTTGAGGAAAGGCATAGTGCGGCACAGCAAAGACATCTGTACCTGGTCGCATCACGACCAGGCACGTCGTGTCGCGTATTTCGAAGGGCTGGGAAAGACAGGAAGAATTTCTTAAGTCCGCGCTGCAGAGAAGCTGCCGATAGCCGGGTCCGAAGAAGCGAGCGACCGAGTTTCATCCACGCTCTTTCTGATAACGCACCACCATATTCGATACAAAAGGAGGCGTCCATTCGCTATCTAGGAGGGCAGACAAGTCCGATTACTTTTCTTTAGGCTCCAAAGATCATGGAAAGCTTTAGCAAGGCTTGTCAAGAGCTGCCTCCGGTTCTCACCTCGAATTACGAGCCTAAGGGCAAGTACGTGGAAGTAAGTTCATTAAAGACATGTATGCAATTGCGTAAGATTTACCAAGCGGCAATTGCTAATGCTAAATAGATGTCACCGGGAACCCATCATCCGAGAGAGGCATCATAGACGTCTACGACATCTTCGGCTTCATGTCCCAGACACTGCAAGGAGCCGACAGACTCGCTGATAGTCTGGACGCCTTAGTGGTCGTTCCTGACTTCTTCAACGGCGAGACGTTTCCAGCTTGGGCCCAAAACCGGGATACGGATGAGAAGAAGGAGGCGGTCACCAAATTTCTCACGGGCACAGCAGCATTCCCGAAGAATGTTGAGGTGCTGCGTCACGTCACGGACGAAGCCAAGCAAAAATGGAGCGCTGTTCACAGCTGGGCAGTCTTCGGGCTGTGCTGGGGTGGAAAGGTTGCCGCTCTTGCTTCCGGGCCAGACACCACCTTTAAGGCCTCGGGTCAAGCCCACCCAGCTGGCTTGGCAGCGGAAGACGCCGACAAAATAAGCATTCCGCACATTTGCTTGGCATCGAAGGATGAGCCTGGCGATGCAGTGAGGGAGTATGCCAAGATCCTCAACACGGAAGGGAAGAAAGGGGAGGTGGAGACGTATGCTACTATGTTCCATGGCTGGATGGGCGGCAGGGCCAAGCTTGAGGACGAGCAAAATGCGGGGGAGTTCCAAAGAGGGTGAGTATCTTCGTCCCTGGCGTGTGGGGTTTGTTATGCTGATTCTCTCTCTTTAGCTACGCGCAAGTGGCGAGCTTTTTTGCAAAGCACATGTGAACCCGCGGCAGTCAGCAGACTTATTAGCAAGGTGATTGAAGCGGGTACAATTTTGGCGTCAAGAACGGAGAACGCTGGCCCGACCGGCGTGCCTTCCTAAGTCGCGCGATCTTGGACAGGAGAACTCAGAGTGGACGACGCTTTAAACGATTTCGCGCCGAGACCTCCTTCTGACATCAACCACTCTCCGGGTCGCTTCAAAGCTATTAGTTCAACTCCAAGGTTGCTATTGGTCATTATGGGAAATAGACAGAGACAAGACATACTGTATTGGGGCAGCTTGAAATCACCTTTTAGTACCTGAGAGCGAATAAGTAGGCGACTCCAGTTGTTGAGGTCATCTTGTGGCCAGCCGTATCCGCAGTAGCGGGGAAGCTCGTCGAATCGCTGCAAATCGCAGATTCTGTAAATCGCATTTATTATAATCACGCAGAGTACAGACCAAAGAACAATCAGCCCCGTCCAAGCCGCTACTCAACACCTCAACTCCAAATCCTCAATCGCCCTTCCCGATCACCAACGCCCATCCAATGCCCGCCCAAATCGCCGCGCCTACGCTAAACGCGACACCCATCTGCGTATGGCCCCCGCGGAACATGAGCGGTAGGTCCTCGATACATATGAGCATACTACCGAGAATAACGGTGCCGACAGCCCTGGGCATGCGCTGGTAGTCCAGCGCAAACAGCGCGATGCCAACGCTGAGATCGCGGGCCGCCAAAGCCGGTGTCAGCGCCTCGGCGACCTCGACGGCCGATCGCCTCGCCTCGTTCTCATTCCTGCTTAAGAGGGATGCTATGCCCAGGCAGTTCGACGCGAAGGGGATTGGCTGCGTGAGGCCGTAGAGGCCTAGCCCGGTGTAGATGGTGGCCACTGAGAGGCCGAGTAGGCGCCACGTAGGGAACGTGGTAGAAGAGGACATTTCGTGGGTGCTAATTGGGGAGGCTGGAGTGTTGATGACCAGGGTTTGCAGCTGCAGTGCCGGCCGTGTCCAATGGTCTTCGGTGATCTCCGCGCGAGAGAAATCAGGTGTTCGCCTTGAGGAGAGGAGGAGCGAATGAAAGACACTGTAGAGCGATTACTAAAATTTCTAGTTCTCTCTACGACAGGGCTTTTATAAGCGGTAAAATCAAATGAAATAATTTGGGATCCGAAGCATTCGGCGCTTTAACTTTCAAATAATGGCCGACTGAGCGGCTCAGATCGGTGACAATCGGACATTTTCGGCAGCAACATACCGAAGCCGAAGCTCTATTTTTAGCCTTCCAGCGGCAAAAACATGTCTCTCAGCCTCGTGCGGCCGGTTACTCCTTGGTTGATATTGACTAGGTCTGGGGAACTCTGGATAAACCGCTGTCAAAGATTTGTATGGCTATTAAGCGTCCCATGTATTGTTTTCGGTAATGCAAACTTTATTCGTCTCTAGGACTTTGATGACTTACATTTAGAGACACTCTTCGTCGTGGCTATGATGCAACAAGTTGGATGAGTACTCATTCCTTCCCGCCATCTAATGACCATCATCACTGAGTTTGTCGCCATCTATCGATTTTTGATGCAAT
The DNA here is from genome assembly GCA_021030945.1 of Pyrenula aspistea. NCBI lineage: Eukaryota > Fungi > Ascomycota > Eurotiomycetes > Pyrenulales > Pyrenulaceae > Pyrenula > Pyrenula aspistea. The sequence goes on from JAGFML010000024.1 coordinate 20,629, forward strand.
AGTTCAGGTTGGTGCGAATTTGAATTTGTCGCCGATTAGCCTCCCTCGAACAAATGTGAGTTACGCCGATATTTTCACTCCACACTATGGGATATGTCGTTGCTCCTCAGTGCTGACATCCTGTCAAAAATTCATTTTAGCCTCGAATCCGCGAGAAGTAGGTATCTGAGTCGCTCGGGTCCAAAGCGGTTATTATTCATGCCGGGAACCAGCGAGAGCAAATAATTGCTAACATTCCTTGGTTTCACCTATCATGCTTTGCGAGCAGTGTCAAAAAATATTTCGATGCCAGTGTGGCTGCCCCTTCGAACGCCGAAGGCCTTACTGTGGACACCGACACTACAGATCAGTCTGGGAAGTAAAATGTGCAGCGCAAGACGGCTGTCTGGTATGTCGGATGATCCTTCGTCGCCTTGGACATGAGCAAGAATATCGGCAACAAGGCATCTTATATGAACTCAAAAAATTTGAGCATGAGAGCTTGGAATTGATTTTCAAATATGATGCTAGCGATCCTGATGAATGGATAACCGGTTTCGTACTGGAGAAAACGTGTGAGTAGGAAGCGTAGTATCACGAAAGCTGCCGAAAAATTATTAGCTAAAGGATTGTTGCCACCTCAGAAAATATCGGCAAATACTGGCTCGATATGGTCGTTGCAGCAGATACGTAATTGGCTCGGAGATTGCTCTTCAAACCATGGCCAATGTCGCAAACTACTTTCACGAGATGAGGGATGGCTCCCTAACCGACTAGTGAATGTCAGAAGCCCAGCAAAAGACTTCGACCTATATCTTGTAGAGACCCAGGACTTTAAGTATGCCGAGCAACATCCACGATATTTGACTTTAAGTCATTGTTGGGGAGGAGATGACGTTCTCAAGTTGGTGACCGAAAATCATGACGAATTAAAAAGGAAGATCTCTCTGTCATTGCTCCCTCAAACTTTTGCGGATGCCATAGCTTTGGCAAACTTCTTAAACGCGCAATACATCTGGATAGATTCTTTGTGCATAATTCAAGATGATCAAGACGATTGGCACACCGAGTCTGCTTTGATGGACAAGGTGTATCGAAACAGCTTCTGCAATATTGCCGCGACAGCCTCAAGAAACAGTCATTCCGGCTTATTCCTGCCGCGAGGTTCCAAATCAATTACTATAGCCCTTACGCTATTCGAAGTGCTGTGTCAATGGGCTACCTACGAGGAGGCTTCCTACGTGTTTGATTCTTACACAGTTTGGCAAACTGACGTCAATGAAGCACAACTTAATACGCGGGGATGGGTACTCCAAGAATTCCTGCTTAGTCCTCGCACGGTACATTTTGCGTCTAATCAAATATTTTGGCCCTGTGACGAATTACGAGCATCTGAAAGTTATTCGCACGGTTTGACAGAACATATTGAGGTATACAGACCGGTGTATCCTCCGAGAGCATCTGTTCCGGAACCCTGGAAACGTGTTAAAGAGTGGGCAAGCATCGTAACAGATTATTCGAGGAGGAATCTGACCAAAAAAAGCGATAAATTGGTCGCAATCTCAGGTATTGCGAAGGAGTTCTCTCGTTCAACAAATGATTTATATCTCGCTGGCCTCTGGAAAGCTCATTTCTCTTTGTATTTGGAATGGATACATCAAGAGTTTGGAAAAGACAAGGCTAAGCGACCTAAACAATATCTCGCTCCTTCATGGTCCTGGGCTTCTAGTTGGAGCGACATTGTTTATACCATCTTAGATGAATCAAGGAAAGAGTTGATGGCATTGCTAGACTACCACATGGAGAACGTCTCGTCCGACGCAACAGAAGCAGTTCGGAGCGGATGGGTACGTGTTCAGGGAAGATTGTTCCAATACTCTACTATAGCTAAATATCTTCGCCAGTATTGGGACCCCGGGTCGATGGTTTCAGAAGACTACGGTGACGTATACTTCATGGGCACAAGCTTAGATGATTTTCTGTCTGGAATTTTGCTTCAAAACACGAGAGAAAGTATTGGAGAATATCGGAGGATAGGTCTCGCCAGATTTCGCATCAGATTCAATGTGCGAGACCTTGAAGATGAGTCGGAGTGGGAGGCTCTTCAATCGAAAATGGAAAATGATCCTCTCTCAAGTCAGCACCCTTGTGAACAGTACATTGAGGAGTTGAAAGAGCACGTAATTACCATCATCTAATGAGGAAAATCCTAGTTGAAGGGACGCTTCCACATATACAGAACGAACGGGCCAGTTCTACCTAACAATTGGCCCTTTATCCCGATGACTCGCCGCTTTTGGAATGATAACGACGAGATAGCGAAATGGGACACAAGACTACTCAACGTGAGATGTGCAACAGGATTTTTCTGAAAGGGCAACACCCAAGCACTTGTACTCTCTCGACAATGCTTCCGCCACGCTTGCGTTACTACCGTCCATGCCCCCCTACGCTCCCTTTCCCAGTGGATACCATCATGCTCTTCCAATTCTCCATTTTCTCGCCCATCACTCTTGAGTCCCGTCCGGTCCCCCTTCCCCCAATGGGGAGACCCCTAGCGTGGGCTGCCAGGTTACTCCGCCAGAAGGGCATCAGAGTCTCCCCACAAAATCGCATTTTTTCGAAAGTTCATATCTCTATCAATAACTTACATAATTTAGCGTAACTTTGAAGCCTATGGCTGCCTTCACAGCCTTCCTGCAGTGTCGGTCTCTAAGCATTAGCACCACCGCAAGTAAAAGCTGTGAGAGCCACTTGACACGCCGTCCCTGGAAGCCGGCGAAGCCGGAAGGACAACTTCATCCATGCACAACGCCTGCCTCAGACCCCAATTGAGATGCATTGAGATATGCTGCTTGGACACTTCTCAGGGCTAGCTGAACGACCTTCGCCGTCGCCTATTTTAGAGAAACGATTTTACAGAGATGGGAGGCATTGGGGTCGAAAAAGAAATAGTGCAGGGATCCCCGCGGGTGGCATGCAAGGCGATCAGGTCCTTCAAATCTTGTGATTGACGGTCTTTTGCACCTAAGAGATCAGCCGGAAGCCGGGGAAATTCTATGATACGGCTGCCGTCAGACGTATCATACCTTCAATCTAGAGGCTGACGTGAAAGGCTGCACTTGTTCCTGCACCGTTTTCGAGGACCTACTTAATATAGGTATATGCCGGTCGAGTGTGATACTCAAGGCGTCAAGGTTTCGCTCTTCCTTATCACATAAGCTTGTAGCCTTGAAATTTACTAACTTTCTTATCGGAGGCTGGCGGCCCATGGGACCAGGTCTGTGCATTGCTCGCAGAGAATATTGAAGATGTAGTGACACGGCGCGAACGGGAACGCACGGGTAAAACGTGGCGGCCCCCACAGCACCAATGCATGTGACGAAATCTGCAAGATTTTCAACCACGTGGATTCGGCTTGAAATATTGCTACTCTCGGTGGACACAAAGTTTGTTAGTTGCATCACTCTGATGATGCGCCCTCTTTGGAAAGTCACCAAGTTTTGCCTGCGTCACTCTGTCTAGTAAGAGAGCAGACGGTATTGTCTTACTCGTCGATACGGCAATTCAATGCGGCCGTATGCCCTTTCGAGGTGCTCATGAACGATTCATAAAATCCTTTTACCTTTATGTTCTTAACCTCCTCATTCTTGTTATCGTCGATTTCCGATAATCCACCCTTCCACAACTTTGACGCGCCGGGTCTCGACGCAGATTGCACTTTCCTGGGAGCCTTCTCTTGTAATCAACCTGTGTCACGTAACTCTCAATCGCCGATCCACAAATCAGGTCTGGAGCTGCATTTTGTGGGCTCCATGGTGTGTTGCTCGAGGGAAGAAGGCAACTTGATGTCGAGCTTTCATTGATTTCTTGCTTGCATGCAGAACGCAACCATGGGGCCATTTTTGCTCCTTGTACACCCCGGGAAGTCTGTACACCCCGGAATAGTGGTACAGCTGCTAGTGTTCTCCTCTACCATAATTCCTTTTTACACGCAAACCTCTTGAATCAGCTACTCACTCATTTGGTCAGGTGCGAATCGATTGCATTGGTCGATCTGGTATTGATTTTGACTCGTAAGGCCCCTAGCTCGATCTTTTCAAGTGGCGCGGGGTATATTATGGCGCTGCAGCGTCCCACGAGCGAGCCCAACTTGATTTTGGACCCCAAAACAAGACGCAGAGATATTGCAGAAGATTCTGCAGATACGCGGAGCAAATCATCGTCGTTCCTCCTCTCTTTTGCTCCGTTCGACCACCCAGGAACTTTCCTGTCCTATAATTCTGATCACATCGAGAGGCTTCCTGGTGGATTCCCTGTGTCTCTCAAACATGGGCAAGCCTGCGGCTAGGAGGATAGGTGCACAGCGATCAGTCATTGGTTGGAGTGAAGACAATCTTAGAAATGGCTTGAACTGTTGGTTGAGGTGAGTATTTGTCACACATCTGCCTTGTCGTTGTGTTAAGATCCCTGATATTCCAGGGCTGGAGCTATTCAGTAAAAGTATAAAGATTGATAAAATGTGAATCCATGATCTAGCGAGATCTCGCCACTGCGCTCACAAAATTCTTCCTTGATACTGAGACTAGCTGAGAACTAAATTGTACCGCAAAATGACAGACTCTAGTTCTAGTGTCACCTTTCCTGTCTACCTTGGAGAATGGACGAACTGGTCCAGGGGCGGCCGGATCAGTGGATCAGTCGTCACCCTAAGCCATCGAAATGGAGCTTTACTTACCGCTTTCTGGCACTGTTTGTCACGTTTGCGAGCTCCCGACTATGGCGTATCGCCTGTTTCCTTTTACACCAATCCGTTCTTTCCAAGTCGGCACAGGACGGACTCTATCATCAACGTCAAGCGATCCTACGAAATACGGTTGACGAAAAGACCGCTCTTCTGAGCTTTATCCGTCTTCTTCAAGCTTGGTACTCAAAAGGGTCTCGACCTTTCTCTCGCATTCTACCTCTGGTCGCGTTCTCAGCCTTTATAACAGCAGGGTTTACTATCGGCGGTATCTTTTCTTCAAAAATCACTTCTCTAATGGGAAACGAAGTCCTAATTTCAAGTCCCAACTGCGGCCATCTCGGCTACGGCCCCGGCTCAGACTCAACCAAACTGACAGCTGAAGTCCGCAACCCCTATATGGCGAGATCATTCTCCTCGTACGCGGATTATGCGCAAAGATGTTATTCAAATACTTCAAAAATAGGAGACTGTGACGGGCCGTACGTCAAAAGATTTCTTCCCTGTCGCATTTCGCATTGATCGCAATGCTACCTGTCCGTTCAAAGGACGAGTCTGCCGTTATTCACATTATGGCAACCTTGAAATCGACACAGGTTTCCTGAACTCTCAATCAGACTTTGGCTTCAACACCCCTGTTGACTCGCAATTCAATCTACGAATGATCACTCGCTGCGCTCCACTTAAGGCAGAGGGGTACCAAAAAAGTGGTATACTATTCTACTGATAAGCCATATACGCAATATTTTTACGGGGAGCGTCAGGGGTACATTTTCGACAAGAATGCCTCTTTTAGCTTCGAAGCCGAGCAACAATCAATCGCAGAAGTCGAGTGGCGGTATCCCTTCAATCTCCGTGCTGACTATAATATTGAGTACGTCAAATGACTGAACGATTGAATCCTTAGACTAATGTACAGAAGCTTCGAGAACTCTTGGGTTTTCAACGGGTCGCGTGTCACTGACCCGTCGTGGTACATTCCACATGAAGACTTGGCGCAGACGGATGCTGACTTCCTGCTTTTTTTCTTTCCGCTAACGGTGTGAAATATAGTGTACCGGTGGATGATGCCTTGTATTCCGCACATCGAATCGGCTCTCAAAATGTGTCATTTCAGAGCGATAAGCCATTCAAAGCCTATTATGCAGACAAGGCGGCTTCGGCTCTGGGATGTACGATCCAACAGCATACTTGTGATCCAAGCCTATCTCCTGACCAAGGCTGCACTCCACTTGGAGGCCTTCTTGATGTCGATTTTACCGTCACTCCACCTAGCTCGACAAGAGACAGGATTATAAAATGGGGCCTCGTGATGGAGCCTAATATTATGAATGCGATAGACACGCTCGGTACTTCAGTACTAATATCGAGAAATTCCCTGGGAGACGGTATTTAAGCCTCACTACCAGCAAACCAATGGCAGCTAGAGGCCGAAAATTGGAACAGTATTAGTTTGGCCGCTCTTCAGGGTGTTTATCTCGATATGGCGGCAGGCCCTGGAGATCCTGCAGTATTAGAGCACTTTTGGGAGAAACCCTCAAATGCTGAGGAGCAACGCATTTGCAAGAACCAAGTGAGTTGGCTTTTTGTTATTGAACATCTTGTTGACATTGCTTCTGGCGAACACGGATAGCCTATTCCAATGAACGCAGTAAAGCGCTCGATGCTCTGATATACTTTTGGTCCCAAAGCTGACTCCGTTTTCAGAAGATCGTATCTACCGCCTACACGAATATTTCACTGATGTGGCTTGTCATTGTTCTATCACTCGGCTTCTTGATTATTCTTCTTCAAACTAGTCTAGATGCAGTGGTTTTTTGGCTCGAGAATAGAGGAATACTTAAGACTTCGACTATGGACTGGTTCAGCAACGACACCCTTCAGTTGCAACGAATGGCCCATGAAGAACTTGGACTAGGGGATTGGAATGGCTGTGCAGCGCCAGGATCCCCAATTACAGAAAAAGGTCAATTGTTAGCTGTCTATGACTATAGAGACCTCAAACACCCTAGACTTACCAATCCTGCCACACTACCTGGCAAAAGCGATTGCAGCGGAGAGATTCACCAAGACACCAGTGATCAAGATTATCGAAGCGAGCCAAAGAAGTTTGTTGCGAGCAAACGCTATGTTTGTACCTCGGTGAATGACATTCAGAACGATACCTCGCGATATTCTCCTGAGCCCAAGGACAGTACCAACCCTCCAATTAGAGAGAATACTCACCATGATTACATAGGAATCCATGAACCAGCAGCAGAGCAACATCGATCGATAGCAGAGCAGAATCTATTGCCAGTCCGCGAAGATCTCGACCCTAGCCACTAATCTGGCCATTTCCTGTCAGCGCCACGGGATCTGGATGCCTCGAGTATCTGAAGGAGTAATGTGCTTGCAAGGTCGATGTTTTGACGAAGTGTAAACAAAGGCCACAAGTGTTATGGGAGGTCAATGGCATGCCTGTTCACTCGCTTAAATTTTCACATCATCCTTCTTCATTCCAACACAAATACATGATATGGTTATAAGAGACACTACTCAAGAATCACATATTTTGGTGGAAGCAATCATGTTTTAGCGATCCTACTGCTCTCTCAGCGCTACGGACTTCGAGTATTTCGGATCTATAAGCATTAGTCCAGAGGTGCAGTTGCCATCATATTGCAGAATCAAAGGTGAGTTGGGAATGCAGATAATACCTCCCGCAAACTCACACCTACCCCTCCCCGATTGTCCCCATCTGCTCAGCCCTTACACCCCTCTCACATCTCCTCCCCCACCCCCAAGCTCCTCCGCCTCTTCCCCAGCCGTCTCAATCCCCAGCCGCTCCCACCAAGCTCTCCACACACCCATTCAACGCAGTTCTCCCAAACACCACCAGCTACCACAGTGCTCGTTTGCTCTCGCCCGTCAGCCTGGCTTTTGAAGCACAGCTGGCCCATGAAATCGCAGCGCATAGCTCTTCACTCAAGTCTAGGGCTCCCCCCTCCCTCCCAAACACCATTGATGTCGTAATGAGAGGTAGCCAAGAATCCGCCCAACATGCGCTTCCCAAGGCGTGTCAGAGGGAGCCATATTGCTCGGCGCCCGCCCGCCTGATTCCGGCTTGTCCTTCGACAGGTATCATGAGCTTCTCTGCATAAGGTAGTTGTGTTTGGAATGTTGCAGGATCGTCTTGTCTTGTCAGGTGCTGAGCCAAGATGGGGGGTTTGGATCGAGTGCCAAGGAGGGTAGCGGGCCTAGCGGCGAGGGCGAGGGATGCGGACAGGGTTATTGTTCATGATAGCACTGGGATCGGAAAGGGAGTACACCAGCTCCACAAGGTATCTGTCTATTTGATGCTGTCTACCCAGTCTATGGCGTCGTCGCACAACTCTATAAATTCTGATGCTACAACATATTAAAAGCGTCCACAGGGCCTGCCCGCGTATGCATACCAAAAATCAGCAGAGAATACAATTATACTACAACAAAAAGTAATGCCCGTCGCTTCATTACAGACCCTTCTCACCACCCGTATCAGCTTTCGCCGCGCGCTTAGCCTCTTGCCGCTCCTTCCTCTCCTTGGTCGCACGGCGCCATTTCGGGCCGTTCTGCATGACGTACCAGAGTATCGGGCTGAAGAAGATGACGAGAAGGCCGAAGAAAGTAGTTGTCCATCCCATGCCAATCTTGTCGATCATCAGTCCCACACCGCTCGTCGAGCCAGCGCCCAGCCAGCAACGGACGAGATTGTTCGCCGCTGACGCCGTCCCGGCTTTGCCGGGGTAGATGTCGACGAGCAGGACGGAGACGGTGTTTATGGATGCGCTGACGCAGAAGCTGATGAAGAAGAGGAATATCAGTGGACCGGCTAGGTTGACCTTGGCTTGCACCATCCACCCAAATCCGATGAAGCATGCTGAGCCGAGGGCTATGTTGGGGATGGCTACTTCCAAGCGGGCCCTGTCGATGGGAAAGTTGGTGAGATCGATGTTGCGATTGTATTTCAGTGGCATGCCTAAACGTTTGGCGTGGACTTTGTATCTCGAGTCGATGGCTTTGCCACGGACCAAACCGGCCAGTAAGCTTCCGCAACCCAGAGGTAGATAACATAGCGCGATCTGGATCTGATTGAAATTGTAGATCTTTCCAAACTGGGAGGGGAGTAGAGTCACTGTGGCATAATAGCCGCAGGTTAGAATACCAATGTAAAAGAGTACAAAGCCAGCCTCTTTCGTGAATACAATCTTGACCGTCTCAAAAGGGTTAGGAAATTGCAGCTTTCACTTTCTTGCAAGCTCGTCCCGCTTTTCGTATGGGACAGGGAGCCCTTCTGCAATGAATCTCTGTTCCATTTTCTTGTTGATGTAACAACGCCTCAATTTTGACGGGGGAACAGATCCATCGTCGACAACGTGCCTGTTGGTCTCGGCCAAGAATAGAGCACACGGGACAAACACCGCTCCCGTGCAGATAAGCAAGAACCAGAAGATCGAATGCCAACCTAGGTACTGTCCGAGAAGACCGCCGATGATCGGGCCAACCGAAGGGCCGGCTTGCGGAGCGACCGACATGTAAGAAACGTAGACGCCACGCTCTTGTGAGGTGACGAGATCGGATACGACTGCATTCGCAAGCGCAACTGTTCCGCTGCCGCCTGCGCTCTGAAGACAACGTAAAACCATGAGCGCTGCATAGTTGTTTTGAACACCTAGTCCAATGTTGGCCGCACAATAAACGATGAAACATATAAAATAGGTTGGTCTTCGTCCGGGACTACCGGAGAAACCGCCCACGAATGCTGGAGCGATGCCCTGCATGATCTGGCGAGAAGTCGTTAGCTCAATTACAGCCTTGACTGACTTGAGAAGTATGCTTACCAGGTATGTGGTGATGGTCAAGTTGACCAGGGAATTGGACACGTTGAGGTCGGCGGAGATGACATCTAGAGATGGAAAGTAGATCTGACCAGAGATGGGAGAGAAGATCTGTGAGAGACCGGCACAGAGGATGATGAGTCTTTTGTCGTTGTGAGTAAAGACTGACTAGGGCTTGTCATCGACCCCGAATTGCGGATTGACATTGCTTGTGTCGTCTTCGTTCCTCTCATCGTCTGGCTTGCCCTGCCCGTCTGGGGCTTGATGGTCGTCAATGGTAGTACCCTTTTCCTCGTCCTTAGCGTGTACATTAGTGTCCACTGCAGAATCAGTCATATTTTGCTGGCTAGGGACTTTATGCAGTGGCCTTGATTGCGAGCTCGCATCGACCCCTGGCGATAGTTCTTCCGTATCGTTGTTTCCCGCCATCTCGGCGGCTTCTCAGGAAATTCATGTAGCATTGTACACTAAAGGAAAAGTGTGTGATTGTCGAAAGAGAATCCTCGACCATCTTGAATTGATCGGAGCTCTCCTTAACGCCGAGAGCGATCGGGGGCTTAAGGGTGGGGCGGACGAGCCGCTGGTGCCGTCTTGGCGTTGATAATGCAGCCGCAGAGAGATCCAGGGGTTCGTGGGGGTTGTACAGACCAATTTCATTAAATTTAAGCACACCTAATGTAGGCTTTGAAGTGTGCTTGTCCAACGGACCGCTGTGGGGCCGCGCCTGCCGTCACATGCGCCAGCCACCTCTGTACATACCTAAGCCTACCTCTTCTCCCATCCAACCTCCATGCACTCCCTTGGACGGATCCCTAACGCTGGGGGATCGATTGCAGCGGTTACGCGGCTAGGCTAGCGACGCACCTTCGTTTCGGCATACCGAGAAACTAACCGGCACGTGACCGGCAACAGAGGCCCGGATAGCGGAGGTAGCAAGATTCGCGTCGCGACGGGACGATAGCACTGATCTCGCTCTTAAAGCTGAAAGGAGCTAAGGCGCCCAGAACCATTGCCTTGGCGCACTGCAGCTGCGTTCAAAGCGTCCCGGTATTGAAAGGGCAAGGCTCGGTATTGTCTGATGAGATTGCGCAACTTACTTGAACGGCCATTGGCAAGGTAAGCTCTCGCATAAAACTTCTCTCCACCCAAGCATACTCATCATCTAGACCACGATACAATCCTGCACACTCTCAACTTGGCCGGAAATACAGCACATCGTCGATTATGGCAACAGTGGCAGACATTTTCAACGTAGCGGACAAGTCCGCACCTGGTCACTATGCCCCGTCTCAGACAGCTCTGCTCCTGCTAGACTTTCACACCATGTTAGTGGACAAAGCCGGCGGACCAGATGCTCCTGCCGCCCTCAATGTCGCGGCAAAGATGAGAACTTGGGCAAACTCAAACGGCATCCAGGTAATCCATGGCTTGATTGACCTTAACACCATGCCGTTCCCTACTTGCAAGGACTATGATCGATTCGCTGGCGTCGTCGAAACCATGAAACAAAATGGAGGCGAGGAGCCTGCGGCACTGCTCGAAGGGGGCGGTCAAGATGTCACTTACGCAAGGAAGCCCGGTCATGTGTCAATGCTCAAAGCGCCCGGTTTGGACGACTTCTTGCACAAGAAGGGCATCAAGTCTCTTATTCTCACTGGATTGAGCACGTCTGGTTGTGTGATGAGGACCGCAGTGGCTGCCAGCGACGCAGAATACGCGGTGACAGTCATCTCTGACGGCTGCGCCGACCCGCACGACGGCGTGCATGATTTCATGGTGGGACATGTGTTCAACCAGAGGGGATATGTCACCACTGCTGCCGGGTTCCAAGAAGGGTTTGCAAAGGCTGCCCAAGGGAAGTGAGGCTTATCAGCACAGTTCTCCTCTGATTGATTCGTCATGGGTCTTCTGACAAGCGGATTTTGACGAGCGAAATGGTCTGACTGATCAGTCGTGCCGGATCTTGAATTCAGTTGAGGAACTTCAGTTGGAGGCAAACAACTCGGAAGCTTCATGTTGTCGCGCGCCGGAGCTTAGGAAGTAAGATAGGCCACTAGTCTCGCAATAATGGAGCCTGTTCTAGCAGCAGGAATTCACAGCTATGTTCATGCTGGTGGAGGGAAATATAATGCGCTTCATCCTCTTCTGCAAGTCTCCTAGAGAACAGCGATCTTCCGAGACGTAAATGTTCGCACACAGGATCTGGCCGCTTGCAATGGACCGTGGCGGGGATCGAGAAAAATCCGGTCTTGGCAAGCCACAAACACAGGGAACGCTCCCAGACGCTGCCAAGTCTAAAGTATATCTCTTCCCTGAAGAACACGATCTGAAGGAAGTCACACAAAGAACAATGGGGGTGCGTCAAAGGAGGGGAGGACTTCGTACACCACTTTCAGCATCCGAAATACGACCTGGATGTCTACCTTACAACGGAGTGCTTTGGAGGTATTTTCCCGGTGAGCGTGGAGTCAAGGGCGGGGTTTGATGTGGGCAAGTTTGTGGAGGTAGCGGGGGTTAGGGGGGTGGTTGGGGGGAGTTGGTTTACGAGTCAGGAGGAGGGCAGTTGGGTGACAACGACGAGTCTGAGTAAAGCGCCGTGTGAGACGGGGGGCCGGGAGGGTTTGTGAAAGAGAGTTGGTGGTGGCAAGGAAGAGATGCAGAGAAAGGCGCCGGAGAGCGGGGATTTGTGCCGAAGAGGAGCGGAGCGACGGTGGTCTGTTAGGCATTTCGGTGGATGATAGTAGGATCCTCCATACGAAACGTGGTTCCAAATGATAATGCCGGCTTTCATGACTCGCGCGTAATTCGTCTGGTTATGTGGCGTACCTCGACGCTCCGGGCGGCGGCAGTGAGCGATAAAAGGAACCGTACCGACGGTATCTTTTCTGAGGTACCCCAACACCACCCGAAAAGGTCGATATCATGTCTTGTAAGCCGCACCGGGAATCCAAATCAAGAATGATTGGAGGAAAATTCCTCATTCACCGTTTGACGAAAGCCGTCCAGAATTTCAACGCAAGATTGTGATAGGGTATGCCTCGATAGTAAAGTAGCCGCTGCAAGCTTCCGCCAGCAAGGGCCCGAATGGGGGTGGAGACATCTGATGGAAGCTCGGGATGGATGCTAAATGCCGGAGATGTCTTGAAACTTATTATGCCCAGGGCTTCGGCGGTCAGATGCAGATGCTGACCGACAGTAGGATCACGAAAGTGGGTGGCAGGGTAGGTAAGCAATAAGCATACACGACCAATTTTATTACGCCGACGCACCTATAAATTCAGCGGAGGGGTTGCAGAGCATCACACGAGAGATTGGAGACGAAGAGATGGTCGCTGGAAGCTGTGGACATTGATTTTGGGGGGGATGATGAAAAAGGCTCGAGACGCCTTCTTGTGAGGGGGTTGGCGCCAAGAAGAAGCTATTACTAGTCTCCATAGAGTATGGGAACCCGTATTTGCTTCTAAATTTTGGGCATTGGTTACCCATCTTTAAAATTGATACCGCCCGAGTTCCCTAAATTCAGCACAACTCTCAAAGATATACTACTGATCTCCTCTAAAAGCATATAGCTATTTCTGACACATGGTACCGTCAGACGAAATTGCTGATTCTGGGTACAAAATTTGACTCTAAATTCGTGCGGCATTCAAACAGTAGAAGAATACGGACCAAACACAACCGGCGTACGCTCGTCTCGTCATAATCTCGCCCCTGTCTCTCTCCTCCTCCTCCTCTCCTTGTCCCTTAACATCCTTCTCAAGATCTTTCCGCTCGGACTCTTTGGTATCCCTTCTACGAATTCAACCCCTCCCCTAAGCCACTTGTAATGCGCCTTCTCCTCCCTCACATATTCGTCGAGCTCTTCTGCAAGCTCGGACGGGCTCTGAAAGTATTGAACCCGATCGTGCGGCGCGAGTACGACGAACGCTTTTGGGACTTCGCCAGCAGCATCGTCTGGTACGGGGATTACGGCGGCGTCAGCGACCAAAGGGTGACCCAGAAGGCAGGCCTCGAGCTCGGCGGGAGGAACCTGATGGCCCTGAGAGTGGGATCGTAGATTAGTAATCTATACCAAATACGCTGGTGAAGCAACGCATACCTTGACCTTGATGAGCTCTTTGATCCTATCCACGATAAAGAGATGTTCGTGTCCCTTGCCTTCTGAATTCTTCATGAACATAGCTTCGTCTCCCGTCCGCAACCAACCATCCCCGCCGCTCCCCGTACCAAATGTCTCATACGTTGCCTTGTCGTTGTTCAGGTATCCAAGATTGGTCACGCTGGGTGACCGTAGTAGTAGCTCGCCGGACTTGCCGCATTCGGTGACTTCGATACCATCTGGAACGGTGACGATGCGCGCCTCTACGCCTGGGAGTATACTTCCCGCTGATCCGGGGAAGATGTCAAGCGTTGAAGTCGCGGAGATCACCGTCGCGGTCTCCGTCATTCCGTAAGCCTGGCGGATGTCCCAGGAGGGATGTTGCTTAAGGAGAGTTCGGTAGGTTTCCGCTCCCATAGGTGCGGCTCCGGTGTAAACCTCGGTGACGGAGCTGAGGTCGAATCTATCAAGCATAGCTTTGGAGTTTATGATCGATATTATAATTGGTGGTACCTAGAGTTGAATCAAGGTCAATAGATTTCAGTGACACTGTACCTGATTTACTCACAACAAACAAGACGTTGATTTTGAACCTCGTAATAGCGTTTGCGAGCACTGGTAATTCATATTTCGGGAGAACTACAACAGCCTCTCCTCTGAAAATACTGACGTGACAGATAACGATTAGGCCATAGATATGGCTTTGTGGCAGTAGTCCAAGGACCACATTTTGCTGGCTGGGCTTTCGCTGGGGAGCCTCAAAGGCAGTCACCTGCAATATATTGGCGATGACATTGAAATGGGATACCATGACCCCTTTCTAATGATCTTTGTCAGCGTATCCTGCAAAGAATCGCGTATCAGCATCTGTCATTTGGTATTGACGCACCGGTAATCCAGTTGTACCGCTTGAATAATTCAAAAACGCGCACTGACGTTTACCCTGACCTTTCTTCCAACGTAGCGGCTCTAGACTTGGCAGTCGAGATCCTTCCGAGATGAGCTGGTCTACTGTTTTCAGATCTGCTGGATGCTCAATTTTCGGCTGCTTGTCGTCCGCCATCGCCAAAAGGTACACATGATTCCTTGGAATGCCGCAGGAAGCTGCTGCCGCAAGAGCCGTTTTTAGTAGAGGAATGCATGTAAAGATGGCCCTTGACCCTGAAAATTTCACTTGGTATGTGAGTTCTGAAGCGTTGTATGCGGAGTTCACTAGTGATGAAATGCCAGAGAGATTATGTACAGCCCAGGAAAGTGGTAGGCTGTCCAACTGTGGCACTGCTGTGTTAGAAAGGCAGATACGCTCTAAGCTGCCATATGGCGGACTGCAGGCTCACGGTATTCAGGGCATAGATGGTGACGACTTTGTCCCATTCTGAGTCTTTGTTCGGAGACCAGCTAAGATCCTTGGCTAAACCTCTCGCGAGGAAGTCGACTCGTTTCTTTACTTCGACAGCCGTATACTCGAGACCGGAGAGACCACAGATAAAAGGGGATTTAGGACCGTTCAGTCTTGATCTGCCATATTTTTCGTCCAGCATGAAATGGCTGATTGGAACGGAGTCCGGAATGGAGCTCAGGTCGAAATCTGGCACCCATTTAGGCGATGTAAACACCATGTTGACAATTGAGACAAGGCGTGTGAAATTGAGAATCTGAATTAAGGAAAACTTGCACAGTCAATGATGTCTGCGGGAGCTGCGACGTGTCGCTTGACTTTAACATTGGGAAATGCCAAAGATATAACCTCAAAACAGACCCATGTGAATACAAATTCTTACTATTTTTCCGGAAATGCTATTATGAGACGAAAGATCAGTGTCATGATTTCTCCGCCATCGAGACGAAAGCCGCGTCCAATAAGCAGCACGTCGCCTAGACATACGCTTAAAATATACTTGATGACCGATGACTAACGGGGTGGGGAGGAGGCTGGTTGCCCCGATACAAGGGTTGGTTGCCGAACGCTCTACTGATCGCTTTAGCAGCTTTTTCCAAGCGTCGGACGGCACTGATCTGGGCAGTGTCTGATAATACCGAGAGGATGCAGCCGAAAATTTCTCGAGAAAGCTAGTGACGAAAATGAGTCGGCTGTTGGGTGGAAAGTATTTGAGAGAGGCAACGTGTGCTTAGGTCAGAAGTTGCCGGGCGCGTAGGTGGAGGCTGGGTTTCCGCGGAAACACAGCGGAAACAGGCCTAGTTCATGCTTTTCCACGCACAGCTCACGCACTTACCCCTCCATCTTTTTTTCCGGTCCAACACTATCTAGGAGTAGACCCGCTCCCTCGCTTGCAATCACCAAATCGCCAAAGCCAGATTACAATCTTGCACTAATACATGAACTGGCGAGTAGTGTATCGCTCCAAATGATCCGTCGCTCCCTTGTTAGTCACGTCGCATGAATGAGTCGATGGCGATCTCACGATACGAACTCAAATCCCAGTTTACCTCATATATGTTTTTCCTTTCGTCTAGTAAACATCACCACCTTGCGCCGCTTGGTGCATTTATGTTGTCTGATGTCATTCTCCCCTAGAGCATGAGCTCCAATCAAGGATCCTCATAGATCACTCTTACCCTTCAAAGCCTCCATGATCAACGGGGGTGGCATGCCTGCAGGACCAAGCATATACTCGGTGCGGACAGTGTGCTGCGTGGAATTAAACCATGTCTCGTTTTCTGACAACAGCTCTTCCACTACTGCTCCATCCACGTATGTTCTAACTTCAACGATGCGATGACCAGACCATATGGTCAACCATACATTTACTAGACCGTACGTTTACCTGTGCGCCTCAACGATCAGCAAGCCTGGCATCTCACCGGCGAAGGAAGAGGACAACCTACCAAAGTTGGACCGCAGATCAAAATGCACTTCCTGAATACTCCACTCTTGGTCGCACCCGTCGGTGATGGCCCAAATGGATATTTTGAATTCGTCCATATGAACGTCATACGTCTTGCTAAGGCGCCAAAGCCCGTTCACATAGAATCTGATCATTGTTTGGTGTCAGCATAAGTCTCTGGTGATGTAGTTGTAGCCTGTTTCAATATCAGAGACTTTATGATGGGCGTGACGAACTTGTCAAGCGAGGAATATTTCCCAGCCAGTGGATGGTTTCCAATGACATGTATAAATGCATTTGGACCAATTGTGTGGCTGAGTTTCTCCGGTTGCAACTCCAACGTGCTGAAGACGTCGTAGATGTGCGGCTGTGAAGCATGCTTGCAGTCATAGCTTGGGTTATCAAAGTAGGTGCCCCCGGTCGGAGGACGCATAATTTTCACTTCTCCATCGCTGAGAGGATGTTGGTTATTCTCAAAAGTTGGCGGTGAGAAAATGCTGCCAGTGCATAATGGGACGAAGATCGCCACAAGCACAGTAAGTTGCAACATGTCGCAATCATTCTTACAAGACTGACGGAAAGGGGCAGATGTGATATGTATATTCTTTGACCTGCTTACCTCCTATCCAGAGGTTTCGCCCTTGTCCGTCGGGGAATTTTATTCTGCGGCTAGGGTAGTTTCACCGGTCTTCGGCTTTCTAAGTCTGCCAGTAAACGCCAAGGTAGTGGAACGAGGTAAGGACTAACTTAAGGGTTAAACAATGCTGCTCTTCATTATTTACAGATCTGGAATGACACCACATGTGCATCCGCAGCGTGGAATCTTTCTAGACAAGGCCTGGCTAGATTAATATGGAGACAGGAGAGAATCCACAGGCTCTCCAAGACCGGTAATGCTTCTTTGTCTCCGTGAATAATACAGAGTAATAGCGCCTCGCAGGTCAATAACTCTTTGAATGCGCAGCTATTTTTTTTTTTAGTACGCACATCATTTTCCACTCTATCCTAGCTACTCCATCTACATGATGCTTACTAGGTAAGAAGATCTTCGGCGATCTATATGTGCACCGGCGGCACACTCCGTGCACATGAACCTTGTTCTGCCGATACCCATCATACCGACTTCTGGTATTCTACATCCTTCACAAATAAGGCAGGGAAGTGCGAGGCAAGGATGATCCGGAAACTTCAGATTGTGACATCAGTTCTTCGTTCCAGCTGTGAGCCAATGCCTAGTTCTCAAATACATGGGACTTTTCGACCCGAGCGTGACTGCATCGGTCGCCAAGCAACGCATTGGCGATCTATGACATTAAAACTGTCCCAGTGAAGAACCATATTGATCGTCAAATCTTAATCTTCCTTCTACCGACACGAACAGTCGTAATTCTTCCCTCCCAAATTTACTTTCCCTTATTCTCGCCTTTTTCCAACTCTTTTTGCATGACTTCATAAGCGAATTCGACGAGATATCCCGTCGGCTGATGTCAGTATTCACAAGCATGCAATCCAAGAATGTTGCTGTGGCGGGGGTAAATCAGTCGATTGAACTCCTTCTGAGCCACCAGTATGCTGACTCAAATGACAGCCAAACGGAACCCTAGGCCCGCCCGTAATCTACCACCTTCTCAAATCCGGCTTCACAGTGACTACCCTGACCCGCGACCCAGAGAAAACCACCCGAGTTTTCCCATCAGCCGTCAGGGCCGTCCAAGCAAGCTACGACTCCACCGATTCCCTCGTCCCCATCCTTCGGAATGGCGACACACCCTTCACTGCGCTCGTCCGCCTCATCAACCGCGGTGGCCTGCAGTCCCAGCTCAATCTCATCGACGCCGCAATCCAGGCCGGGATCCCACACACCATTCCGTCGTCCTTCGGGCCGGACATGAGGATCCCTGAGCACAGAGCGCTCGCCCCGCTGAAGGAAAAACGGGATATGGAGGACTATCTGATCAAGAAGGCGACGCAAGGCCAGATTGTGTACACGATCATCCAGACAGGCATGTTCCTAGACTTCGTGCTCGAGAAGATCATCCTGTTCAACTTCACAGACGGCCAGTCCGTCAGCATTTTCGACGGCGGTGACATCCCCATGTCGGTCACAGTCCTCGACATGATCGGTGAAGCCGTCGCGAACGCACTGCTGCGCAAGGACCAAGCCGCTAACCGGTACTGCCTCATCCAGACCACGGCTGTGACGCAGAATCAGTTACTCGGCTACGCGAGAGAGGTCGTGCCGGAGCGGAAGTTTGAGGTCGTTGAGGTTGATACTTTGAAAGAGGAGAGGGAGGCGGAGGAAGGGGGAGGAGCCGGTGGCGAGTCCCAGGACGTTTTTGTTGAGGAATAGCTTTAGGAAGGGGAACGGGTTGTTTAGGGAGACGGCGAATGAGATGTTAGGGTTGAGGGAGTGGAATGAGGAGGAGGTTAAGGCGTTGGTGAGGAGGGTAATTTTAAAATGATGGGATTGAGGGTGGCCCGGGGGGATGAGTTCACAGGTTGTCGACACGAAGTGTGGTGGTGGGCGCCATATTATCTTTCCTTAATCACGTAGATTTAATGCGGAATAGGTTTTGTCAGTGAGGTTCCTGTATCAAGATAGATCCTCCTCTATATCTCCAGCCTCGACGCTGCTCATTTGGGTCATTCCTTGCATGGAGCTGCTGTTCTCGGTCGTCTTTGGTGGGCCAATTCCAGCAAATCGCCGGGCGCTACGTTCTCCTGAGGATCGGGCTCCAGGTGCTGTGACAGAAGCTCGAAAGAGGGAAGAAAAGCGTCCCCAAGTGAGATACCGCCCCTCTGGTCGTTGCGAGCAGCTCTGCGCAGCTCGTTGACAGCGGGCGCCGCCTGAGTCCTGGGCGCGGAAAAGATTGCGGAAGGAACCAAGAGAAGCAACGATGAGCGCTAATAAAAATATTAGCGTGACCTTCTGCAGGAACGACATGGCCTAACATGTGTACATCTCGACGCTACTCAAGAGATAATACCAACTTTGGTCTTGCGCATGGTTTCCAGCGTAGACCACGGTGCAACGAAGAGTAGCAAACACTGTTGTGATTATTGTGACGGAGAATACCGCCAAAAGGCCAACTTTTCGAAGAGCGCTGGTACGTATTTTCCAGAGAACGCTAGTGGGTAGGGCAATAACTACGACATACTGGTCAGCTCTCTCGTAAAGTGAATGAAGCAGGAAAGGTGAACTCATGGCGTCTATCACAACATCCAAGATGCAACCTATAATTAAAATTACGCCAGCGTATTTCTGTTCTTTTGGCCCACTACATTGCTTAAGGGCATCTTTCCAAGAGACGACCAGAAAGCCATATGATGTTGTACCGAGGCAGACGCACAAAGACGCCAGTGAGAAAGCTGCTACTCCCCACCAGAAACGCATCAGTTTTCGCAGATGAACGAAAAGACGGCGGAAGAGGACCATAAATGAAGCCTTAATTAACACAGAGCCGTATAGTAGAGAACGTCAAATACGGCAGCGCCTTTGAGATAACGTTCTGTGCGTCGAATGAAGTCGGGCGGAGGTAAGCGTCGACCTAGTCCAACATCCAGTTGTAAGTACATATCATCCGCAAGGATCTGCCATAAGATAGTGACCGCCAGAGAGATTAGCCAAGCGATCCACACGAATCCATCATCGACATTGAACCCTTTCAGGATATGGTACCGCAGAAAAGTTCTTATGACGATGAATACTGTTGCAAGCGCAAAACCTCCCCAGAGAGACCCCTTATCGGGTGTGAGAATAGAAGATCGATCCAAGGCTTCTGACAACTCACAATCAACACTTCCACCCTGATCTTGTATGGTATTGCGATTGGGAGATTCTCAGACATCTGGACTTAGAGTTTGCAGTCAGTAGCATCAAACTTTTCATACAAGCACCTAGGCCGTTCCGACTTTTAGTACTGGCTTGCGGTTGGAAGAGCTTCTTTGAGTCGGATGTTTGCTGCAATGATCTCATGTTTAGGGTAATCAAGGGTTCTATGCCATAAAGGAGATCATGGGCAACCTCTAGAGCAAGAGGACGATAAATCGTCTTTTTCGGTCTAAGGCCCACAGCCATACGGTTACCAAAGCGCGATCGGGCTAATGGCTAACAAGCCTGACATGATCGGTCGTTGCCTTGTTCGTTTGTCTTGATGCGAAATCACCCTTGGCTGTTTCAAACTCTTGCAGATACACAATCAGGCTGATAGTTAATTGTGCGGCTAGCCAGGCCATGTTTGGGGGCAGCGAAGGACGCAGATCAGTTGGTCTGGTGTTACCCAAATCTCCAGAATGGAAAGACGCGTAAGCTCGCTTCGAAGGAATGCCTCTTGTGTGACTTAGGCGCCGAGCTCTGGCATGGAACCATCCTGTACATCAAGATGTCTTGACTGTGGTGCCCTGGGCACTGTAGTAAATTCAACAGACTAGCAGTGGGTCTGGAGTTGCACATCATTCGTTGCCCTTTCTCGTCGCCCGCACATATGCATGCACGACCCAAAGGCGAGTCAATCAGCACGTTCTGTCCATCCTCAATCTCACCTTGGGCCGAATGTCGGATGCCCTTTGATGCATTTCGCACGGAATAATGACGCGTAGAAACTTACTGCGCCGTGCCCTGCGTTCTCGCCGCGACAGGAACCATTCCTCATTTGGCTTGCGGAGCCTCAGCATCCAGGACCTGGGCGAAAGTCCTTGGATGATAACAACATTATTCCCTATTCTTGATGGTAGTGGGGGCCAAGCTGTCTTGTATTGAAATGACTTGGTTTGTGGGTTCTAATCACCTAATCTTATCTATGTGCGGATGGTTCCGGTTCCACACTCTGTCAAAAAAGGCGTGTTCCTCTTTTATTGGTTTGGAAATACAAGGCAGCCGTTAGGCAGGGTTTGCACAAGACAAGGGCTCTCAGAACCAATCAAAAAAATCGCGCTTTTTGACAGAGTAGGGGATTTTGTATACGAAACTGGTGGGTGTTGAAACCATTTAGCCAAAAAGGACGAAGATACACCATAAGGGCATTATAAACTAAATTGTTTCAACAGCGGGACCCCTCTACAATCTGCCAGTAGCTTGAGAAGGTTTCTTGGAGCAATTTTGTCTGTGGTAATACGTGACGCGTCTACAGCTAGATTTCACATTACACTTTCCTCTTTCCCTTTCCCACATACCTGTATGCCCGGCCGCATAAGTGACGCTTGCTTGTTGCCCATACAGAATGAACGTATTTTATGCGACATGCATGTGATCATGGTAGATCAACAATCATTCTATTCTGAGGCAAGGCAGCAGACTCTGCAGATTGCACTGCCTTGCGTCCGTGTCTCAGACTTTCCAGGAGATTCAACACCCTGAAAGTCCTTTTCAGCTCCCGATGCAACCTGGATCGGAGCCTGTCTGCAACCCTTTCACAGCATCTCGCCAAGCCGCTGAGAGGATGTTGCGTCAGGGCTGCAGGTGCCAGAGACTGAGACATTACTGTGCCTCGTTCAGAAGATCAAGCAATAATTGGGTTTTCACAAGGGTAAACCAGACGCGTGAATTTGAGGAAGCCGTACTTAGCAGTTGACTCTGGCTACTAAGTCGATAAAGTTCTGGCTCAAGTTAATCTTGCAGCAGATCTAAGACGCTGTCAACGTCTAAAAGGAGAAGCCAAGCCCATGCTAGCACCTTAAATCTACCCAAATCTTACGCTATCCTAGAGGCGCAATCATCCAAAGCATTCAAAACAAGCAAGGTGTCGTAAGCTTGGAGCTTTACTAATCGCATAAGCATAGATAAATTAGCTTTATCAGCCTAAACAAGACCCTGACTTGAACGAACATCAATGCACGACACAAGTGTAGACCAGGCCGAATACGTAGAGCGAAACTCTAAGAAGCTGCAGCTTGTCCTTTTTGGTATCTTTGATGGGCCAGTGAATGATTGATTATGCAAATACCAGGTCTGCCTGGAAGCCAAGAAGGGACATCCGAAGGCTGAGATATTGCATAAGACTGTACGACGTCAAGTAATTGAAATTAAGAGGGGCCATGCAGCTGCGGCTAATTGGTGGCTCAACACTAATGGAGCCTACGATCCAACTTGGCAACCATTCGACAGCGCTCTACTCGAGAATACCCATTCTCAATTGTGATGCATGTGAAACGGTCCTAGATAAGGACAAAGGTGTAAGCTCAAAAAAAAGGCGTATTCTCTATTCCTAGTCGGACACGAATTGATCAGAACGTCCAAGGACACCCTCTTTCCGGGCGCAATTCCATCTCAGTACTTGTCTCATTCCTTTCTACCAGCATTAAAAATTGCATCTTTATTGTTGCTATCCTCCAAAACATCTCTGGTATCATCAATGTCTCATCTATTAGAATGGTAGTTGAGAATCACTATGTTCCGGTTATCATTATTCTTGCACTCGCGCTATGCTATTTCATGTGGACGATATGGACTTTCTACCTGGCCCCGAAGCTTGATCATACAATACCGAAGGAAGTACCATATTGGATCCCATGTTTGTCTACCATCCTCCAGATCTTTCATTAACAATGTAGACATCCTGACAATTTCCCTTAGTCATAGGTCATACCCTCATTCTCTTCCTCCTGAGAGAAAGATGTCTGACGGCAAAAGGTCATTCAATAGCAGCGCTCCGAAATATGATCTCTCTTGTCGAGTCAGGCGTGTTCGTATCTCAATTATTATGCTTTATTTAGTTTGACAGATAGACAGCAAAACTTCTGACGGGTCTGGGTTACCCTTCTCACTTCGGATGTTTACAAAGCGTCTCTGTGTCATTACATCTCCAGAAAACACGGCGTTAGTGTACCAAAAGTCTGATACCTTCTCTTGGGATGCGTACATGGACATGGTTCTTGATCGCTTTGGTCTAACTAAGGACGCGCGAAAACGTTCTTGGACCAAACCTCAGCAAGGAGACATCTTATTCAAGGAACACGACTCGTTGAATCCTCGGCAAAAGTGCTTCATTCATGTGGCCGAAGATATATTTGTCAAGCAGCTTCTTCCGGGCGAAACTATGTACGTACTGAGAAAGACGTTCTTGCACTATCTGGAAGAGGATCTTTGCTGGAAAAAGCTTCGGGGCCGATATCTATTACAGGAGAATAGTGACATACTCCAGATCTCTGTCAAGCTATTCTGTCGGCTGAAATTTACAGAAATAGTCACACGTTCGCTGCTTGGAGATTTGATATTTGAACTGGATCCTCAGTCTGCTGAGCGCCTTATGACTCTGAGCGAAAACGTTTGGGCATTGATGTTCAACTATCCGAAGTTGCTGACGCCTCGGCTAAACAAAGCGAGGAAGCAACTCTCGAACACTCTACGTCTATACATTCAAAGTCCCGAGGAAACGCGTCATGGAGAGTGTTGGGCGATTAGAAGCATCATCAAGTCCATGGAAAAGTTTGGGATCGACGAAGACAGCAAGGTAGTAATGCTGTTGATGATCTGGTGGTCGTAAGTCTTTCCATTAATACAGATTTTGGAAATAATGAGCTAAGGCTAGATAGAGCCCTATTTAACACTGTAAATGCGACTTTTTGGCTGTTGTCTTACCTGCTCCACAATGCAGATGTCTTAGAGGCAATCAAACAGGAGACCAAGCCGGCATAATGCAACGGTACAGTCAATATGCAGTACTTGAACGAAAAATGCCCGCTTTTAGCATCGGTCTGGCTTGAAGTCTTACGCTTAGCCGCCATTTTTCTGAGTCTTCGACGAGTCGAACGTGATACAGTCGTATCTGGGAAAATCCTTAAAGCAGGCAACACAGTAATTATTCCTTATAGAGAGCTTCAACAGAGCGACCAGGCTTGGGGACCATCAAAGAACTCGTTCGATCCCGAAAGATTCCTGAAGACGCCAAAAATGAAGAATCATCCAAGCTATCGACCCTTTGGTGGAGGAAATAGCCTCTGTCCTGGACGTCACCTCGCAAAAGACGAGGCATGTGGCTTTGTGGTCATGTTGCTCCACCGCTTCGATGTGTGGCTTCCAACATCTTCAGACGGAAAACCTCAGAAATTTCCGGAGCTAGACGTATCAACAGGGATTGATAGCTGTATACCATCTATGGATTTGATTATGAATGTACTGCTGAGAACGGAGAAAAATGAGTATCAGGGGACATAGTAAAGCCTTCGTGGAGAATGATCTTGGACTCAACTCAAAAGTCAGGCTTGCTGTTACGCGTTCGCCATTCACAAGTGATAAGTACCGCCTCCCTTCCGGGAAAACTCCGAGATGGCAATTGCCAGCCCAAGACTCGACAAATTTCCAGGTTGAATGCAATATATTAGGCTTAGATGTGTGTAGACATCACTCTTGAATTTGCCGTGCTAGGCTAGGATATCCCGTCAGTGCGGCCGTTGCATTTACTCAAGTGCGGCCAGTCTTAGCTGGCGTAGCAGCTGCACTGATTCCAGCCCCCAATGCCACGGTATCCCCTGACATCGATTCGGGATAGCTATCTGCCCGGAATCCGAGGTCAATCTGCATGGTCGCAGATGGAAGATAGCAAATAGGCGTCTAAGGATCTGTGTAAATCAAGAGGCGTCTTTGATACGTGCGTGAGTCCACTCGCTTCTACTGCGAGCTCATTGGCGACACTCAATCGCCCCCACACCACCCTTGTCCTGCTATTATCTATGCTTGATCTGAACCCTATTCACAGCCTCGTCATCCAGGGCGGTGCTCCCCCTCGCTCTTCTCGCACACGCCTGTCTGGAAAGTGCTGGATATGGACTTCTTTAAGTTCCTACTGAGGCGGCCTCCGACACACCCTCTGACATAGTATCAATGGCTGAGAAGATAATTTGAATGTTGGAATTCGCCTAGCGGGTTTTTGCCATGGACTCCAGTGCTTGCCGACCAGATTCTCCTACCCTACGTCCATGGCCAGGACCGAAGACACTAGACGTTGGTGTCGACCTGGGAGAATTCTTGTCAGATGGTTCATCTGCCTTTACCACAGACACGCCATCTGACATGGCTGGCGATAATGCTGAAGAACTTGGAGACCTAAGCGGTTCTGTTGAACCGCGAACAGACGAGCCTACTCAGCCGGAGCCTGATCCGTTACCGAATGAAACGGTGGAGTTCGCTACCTCTTCCGTGCTAAGCCAGTCTTTTCAGAGGGTTTTCTACGTCAACAAGGCAATCTTCAGCGCAGACCGCCTAAATGTGTTGCTTGGTCTATTGTCGTTCGCCTTTTGTCTATATATTTGGCGAGCGACCGATGCAAAGGACTCAAAGACTCTTAGGGCAGATCATGCTCTTAATCTGTGGACAGCGGAGAAAGAATTTCGTGATGACTGCAGAAATCAGAATGTGCGTACATACCACGTCTGGAAAAGTTGTGCTGACACAAATTTGCCAACGTAGGCCACGCTCGGTCAAATGTCGGTTGGATGCAATCTCGCCCTAGACAAAACACTCAGACCGCCGCCAGTGCCATCTGACAGGATTGAAGACATCCTCAGTCGCCGACATTTTTCTTCTAATCATACTCAGCCTCTCCGAAAGTACAACAGTTCTTTTGCCTGTCAAACAGAGCTGCGACATCTCGCACAGAGTTCCTTACAAACATATGTCATTGCTCTATATCCCATTCTAGTGTTATCTTTGATAGCCTGGCGCTTTACGGTATCCAGGCGATATCATCAGAGCTCCCGAACTGGTGATCAAGCTCTCTATGGATACGCCCACACTCCCTCATCTTGGGTCCCAAATTCGGTTGCCCGTTCCACGAGTGGTCTCGCGGAAAGGCACAGCCGCGACCACCGGACTAGCGGAGCGGACCAGATTACGAGGACAGAATGGACCCGCAATGCCGCTTATGTCACGGAGTTGTCAGATTTACATCCAAAGACGCCTTCAAAGGGTCTCGAGGATGGGAGTCAGCTGGGAGAGGACGATGACGGAGCTTGGCTTCCTGTTAGCATTTCTCTGAGTGATACGGCATCCGTCCGGAGTTCTCGACCTCATAGCCGACAGCAGAGCTTCATCCTGCAGGATGGGGTCTCAATCTTGTCAAGCGATACTGAGATTACACAATGGCTACAAGAAGACCTAGCTCACAAGGCCAAAATTGATGCTCTTCCGGTCAGGCAATCTCCCATTCCATCGAAGAACATGCAGTCGGTGGAGCAAGAGACAACAGTATTGGAGGACCCTCACTCTCACGAAGAGACGATCGACTCAAGTTCGAAGTCCGAAAAGTCTCCACCCCAGGACTCTGAAGGCTACACAATAAAGACAACCTTGACAAATGGTGTCGTAAAATATGCCGTTAAAAAGGTCTCTACCCAACCAAGAAAATCTACCGACACAGGTCGGAAAAATCAAAGCGAGACTTGGGTGGCAATAGGAACGCTCAACTGCTCCCGGGCCTTACCTCAGCAACCAATGTTCATCCAAGGCTTGCAGTCCAAGATCAAAGAGCTTCTTTACGAAAGGAATAGACTAGAGCCAGACCGCAGGTCCCATGAATGGGTCATCGAGTCCATCGACACCCATTCTTCTGAAGAAACGAAAGTCTCTGGATCCTCACCACCAGCCAAAGTCACCGTGTTCATCAAGAAAGTACGCAGAAACGAGCTCTATGTGCTGCAAGCCGCTCAAAAGTACTCTGCGGGGGATTTAGCGGGATATTTAGAGATTAAACAACATATCAGACGCTTTCAACATATCAGCAGTTTTGAAGAGAAGGTCGTCACAGGCATGGACAAAGGAGAATCAGCCTACAGGAGGTCTATTAGGAGGAGAGCTGAAGGCAAAGCGATGAAGCTGACAGGTCTTGACACTCTAAGGAAACGATCACGTCGACCTTGAGCTACTCCGAGGAGTCATATATTCCCGGTCCCATAGTAAGCCTACATTTCTGCCCACAACATGCTTCATCATATATTGCTATCGATGTCATCAAGTCCTGAGGTCGTTATATGATGGTGTATTCCCGAAGCTCCGAGTTCGAAGCTTCAAATTCTCCCCTTATAAGACCACCGACCACAGTCTTGCCGCCAAGAAGATACCGATCACTTTTCAGGTCAATTCATCGTAACGTAAACGGAATGTTAGCCATACACGGTCGAAAAGTGATGTCTTCTTCGCGAGCGGTTGAAGAGCCAAAGCCAAGATATCTTTATCGCGGAACCAAAAGTTGATTATCATCGTTCTGCAGACAGAGAGATCCATACATGTTTAGTGTACACGTGGCATGCCATCATCGCGACTAGTACGCTGGACTATATCAACGCTAACACAAGACAGACATCGCCCGCGGGATATATCGCTGGAAATAACTGCTGTAGCCGCGGGCTCAGGAGCATCGACGCTTTTCTCTTTGCTGACTTAGATATTTGTCTTTCAGATGCAGACACGAGCTTAAAGATTAGTTTGAAGATCCACTAAATTTCGGCTTCGGAGGAGAAATTTGGATTGCTTATTTCTTTTCCTCTGCTGAGATGCAAGCGCACCTGAGGCGTGCCTTAGCACAGAGTGCAATGTAATGGAGCCAACAACACCACTCGACGCGAGGACTTAACAGGAAGATCTCTGCCCGAGCTATCGACATTGAAATGATCTCTGGGCGAGGTTCAGACCAAACAAAGCCATAGACGTCAAAGGCTTCTTGCTCTTCGTGCTCTTCCTCCTCTTCGTGCGCTTCGTGCTTTGGCTCTCTAAAGCTAGCAAGTTTCTTTTCTGTCGACTTCCAAGCCAATGCTTGGAGAGTACTGAGCTGAGGAACTATATCCCTGTGCCTTTCGACAACTATTGTTTCAAAAACAGGGTGCCGGCGATCTTGCCTAAAATCATGGACGCCCTGTGCGGCCTTTGTTACGAAAATACTGAGAGGCTCAGTTTCCGACGAGGGTACCAGTAATGAAATATTGAATTTTTTCTCTCGAAAAGTCTTTGGGAGTCGTAAAACTTTGTGAACCCGGGTGATTCCAAGAATATCGCTTTCCTCGTAGGTCACCACTCCATATTTTTTATGGTATCTAAGCACGGCGGTACGAACTTCACCATGAGCAAGATAAGTGTAGACCTGTCCAGCTCTCAACAGTCTTTGTGTCCAATTTTGTGAGTATAAAGATTGATATGTAGGGGACGGATGGTCAGATAAGTGGCGCCTTATCGATTCCGAGCCACAGATCTCTGTCTGGGAATGTTGGAGCGTCTCCTCGTCCAGATCAAAGATATCGTAAAAATCGACCTCTCTAACACTCCGGTGTCCGTGCTCAAGATAATCGACTCCAAAGAGTCGACGCCCACATATAGAAAAACTTAAGTCACAAGTCTCTGACGGGAAGACTAATTGAATTGGCCAACTCTTCCGGCGAGCCTGATGATTCAGAGTGATCTCTTCTTGGCTTCTGTACTTATCTTGAACGCATTGATTAATGTCGAAATAGACAATGTAGGCTCCAAAGTCACTTTGAACACATGCTATAGGCAAGTGATCATGGAACATGCACATCGATACTCACCAAATTCTTGCTGTAAATCGGAGCTCGAAGTTCGGCGCACATGAATTGGACGCACCTGAGTCACGATAGAAGCACACTCATTCTGCGCAGACAGCAGCCAGCTGATCTCTTCGAGCATTGAAGAAGGTCTTCTCCCAAGTAGAACACTTGATATGGGATCGATGCCCCTTAGCGTCGAAAGACTCTGCTTCAATATGACTTGGTAATGTTTGATATGAAGCAGGGGTCTCATATGCAGGTTGCTCGGTGGGCGCTCGGAAGACCGTGGAGAAGAGCGAAAAAGACTCCGAATCGGCGCTCAAAGAAGTAGTTATATGTAAGTCTCCAGCTCGTCCATTGCTGTAAGAGTCCCAGAGAGACGCTCTGATCTCCTGTTGGGGTATTACCCAACTAGTCTCCCTGAGTATATTCCCGGTTGAATGTGTCTCCTGGACTCGATACCTCACCTGCCAGTTGTAACTGATAAGACTCATGAATTCCTCTTGGACGGTACGACTTTTATGAAAGAGACTGGCGCGTGCAGTAGCAAAGAAACCCCGTTCTTTGTCATCGAATAGTCTATGGCACTAACGTCAGGAAGATCAAGAAATATCAGCCGGTGTATAAACCTACTCAGAGGGAAGAATGCTCAATGTAGCTATCTCCTTGGCCCCAGAGCCGACGGTAGAGAGCAGTTTCACCCATGGCCTGCTTATCGATGTAACAGGGCAGCCAGCACCTGGACCGAGATCCGATGGTAACGTGATCAAACGAATTTTGTCACTCTTAAATCGTGAAAGGGGCACAAATGTCGCAATATTTGAGTCCCATATCTCATTTGGCTCACGACAAAGAATATCTCCCCACTCGTCCTTGATCGTCTCGAGACATCTTGATAATGTGTCCAGGGCCGGCAGGAGCGACGCATAGGACTCATGTATAGACAAATGATGTAGAACTTTTGGTAGAGATCTGAATGCATCAAGGAGCCCACGGAAGTTACGCGGTCCAGGTGGGAAGAGCCAACATGCTTCAATCCAAACTCGAATAGCGTCTTCAACTAACAGAAATGTTGAAAGTAGCTTGAGGAATGAGCATAGACTTTCTTCCGGGACGCTTTCCCCTACTTTTCTGAATGTTTCTAAGCCTTTGGTTGCGTGGAAGGCGAAATTAATGGCGGAGTAGTGCAAAAATGGATGGGCGCTCATGACAGCGTTTCTAGCCGCCACAGTGTCGACAGATCCTGAGAGAGGAGATGCTGGCACATCGTAAATGAGATAAGAAATACAATGCCGCACTAAAAATAAGTGCGCCTCCTGAGGACGAGTTTGAAACTCCTTCGGGATAGATGTATCGCTACCATTGCGCGGACGAGTCAGATACTCTACAGATGATAGATGGACGAAATGAACAGTGCCATCGGAGAAAATCTCAACAAGGGCGCCTGAGACCTGAACTAACGTCGGGCCGAAGTTTTTAATGTAGTCGAGCTCTGGAGATGTCGGCTCAAACAAGCGGATTGACGCCGCTGCCTGGAGTTCGTCGACTGTCAAAGGTCGTACAGCGACTATCAACCATTGGAAAACCTTCACTATAAATTCGCGTTCAATTCTCATTCGGGCCTCGATAACATTTAATATTTTGCCGTACAAGACGTCCAGCCCCTCTAGCGAGACCATATTTTGCAACGCTTCCATTCTTGCTCGTGGCGTGATGACTGGAGATTGAAGGTAAGCAATCATAAGTTTTGCCCACAGAAACAACGAATTTGATCTGGAGACAATTGATTCGACTACCCGTGGAGCAGTGATAGAAGATGGTAGCAAGCCTGCACTGTCAAGTTCCTGCACTCTTGGCTGAGCATAGAGTCTGATGTCTTCTAGGTTGGACAACCTATTGAGTTTAATCTGCATTGATTCTTGGTATTGTTTGGGAACATAAATGCTTGGTCTGCTGGTTATCAAAAGTTTTGTTGCAGTCCTATCGCAGACTTGATGGAGTTTTAATAGACAATCAGTTGGATCCGTGCA
Organism: Pyrenula aspistea; assembly: GCA_021030945.1. Classification (NCBI taxonomy): domain Eukaryota; kingdom Fungi; phylum Ascomycota; class Eurotiomycetes; order Pyrenulales; family Pyrenulaceae; genus Pyrenula; species Pyrenula aspistea. The sequence goes on from JAGFML010000024.1 coordinate 51,675, forward strand.
TTCGTCCATCCCATCTACCACGAAAATACATTCTGTGATATGGGATAGCGCCAAGAGTAGTAGGCATGTGACATCAGACTCGGATCCAAGAAGCTCTCCACTTCGACCTCGCTGAATGATGAGCGAAGCTGCATCCAGAATCTTCTCATTCGTCTGCATTTGGCCTAGAACTTGTGCCAGGAGAGCGCGGAGTAATTGATCTGGGTGATTTGAAGCCGGGAAAAGTTTGTCAAAGTGATAAAAGCATACTGCGAAGACATCAGAGTCGCTCAGTGGAGTACTGTCAAGACGATGTCGGAGATGCTCGATCACTTTGACAGACAGCATTGTTTTACCGTATCCAGGTGCGCCTATGACGTGATTAGGAATTATTTAGGTAAAGATTTTGTCAAAACTTGCCGAAAACACTTAGAACGCGATCAGGGAAAGGAATGATTGAACCTTCCGCAGACAAGAGTCCTGGATCAGACCATTTTTTGAATTTTGAATGACGTAAGAACCACTTGAGCGTTTCCGGCTCTAGTTCGCTTCTTGCACGGTCATGTAACATCGTATAGATCGGACTGTGTATCCATTTTAAAAATTTTCGATACATTTCGAGAGCTAAACGCATTTAGTTCTGAGGCAAATACATAAAGTATCAGACTTATTAGTGCATACCAGAGTCTTCTTGGGGAGGTGGATTCTCCTGGAATGGAGTGATTCTAGTATTATCAATCGCTTCAAATTTCTCTTTGATGGCTCCAAGATTATTGTGATCCAAAACCGTGATTTTCGTATGAAGAATCTTTACTTTCTCCTCGAAATTCTGTTGGTTGGCTTTAAGCCTGTCAAGCAGGGCGCCAAATCGAGCGTCAAAAGGTATCCAAGCAGTTTGCGCAAGAAATTTAATCGCGCTACAAATGCCTTCAAATATGTCAGTATATAATTATTCTACACTAGAGAATTAGGAACTGTGTTCCTGAACATGAAAGTGTATACCTGTCTTATTCTTGGAGAAAATGCCGCAAACTTCTTGGCAGAAGGAAATCACGGCGTCCTACGTTACAGCAAGGTTCTCTACCAGAGATGGTATTGAAGTACGAAGCGATCGTTGCAAGCCGTGAAGCACTTGCACCTGTTCCAAATTTATAGAGATTGCCAACGAGATCTCTTCGAACTTGGCAACAAGTCGGCTAAATAATGAAACATAGTTCTGACTTAACTACCGACCGACCTCTGTTAGTAGTAGCCGGGGAAAGTTCAATCCTAGAATCAACGGACCACCAGACATACTTGGAACACGAGGCGTATAGCGCCCCAGAAAGGTGCAAGAATGCTTGATCTCGCTGATACAAATATTCCAACAATGTCAAAGAAGGGATCCCAATCTTTGGCTCTAGTCTCGATGATTTTTGTGAGCTTGAAAACTTTTCCGCTTTTCTGATGGTTGAGTTGATTTCGAATGTCTTGTACCATTTCAGTCGGGGAATTGAACTCGCGAAAGTTTGCCTGGTCTTCAGGAGAAATACTATTGCGGAAAGCCTGGATTCTTTGCAGGAATAAAAGCTCTACATCGCTTGACGACATCTTTAGCATCACGTGGATTGGACTGAAGACGCCGAGTCTTACATACTGTTCACTTTGAGCACACATGATGGCATGCTATGTCAGAGACTAGTAATTTCGTAGCCCAAGGAGGCAGAGGATGTTTAAATAAGAAGGAGAAATTGAACTTCGGTCGCTAGATTCGATATGTTGCAGCTGCTTCGAGCAACATGCCTCAATAACATGTTTGTGAGATGTTTCGTATGGCTAAAGGCGTAGCGGCACAATTTAAGGAGTGGCTTGACCCAGATGTTTAGAGGCAGGGCTCAGTCAGTCTCAAGGCAATCATGACTATGAGTGACGCATGGGGGTTAGTTGACACCTGATGGAGAAGCCAATGCTGTGCAGCTGCATGTTTTGATTTCAACGCAAGCTCGCCTTGAGTCCGCCTCGCAGCCACAGGTGGCGTTATGGAGAAGGAAGGTAGCGCGAGGCGCGCTTTTATAATTTGAGCTCTTCATGCTGTACATAGACCAGATCAACAACATCAATAATAATGTATGTTTCTCAGCGTCATTGTCATAACAGCCACCCGATATAAAGAACTCACGTGGGTGCCATAGGCAGCAGAGTAGCCCTGAGAGCGCTTCTAGCAACAACAACCGAGCAGGCACGGCAGGGGAGCGCGGAACTTGGGCGCTCGGGAGCCTAGATCAGACTAATGCCCAAAGGCAGCCTTCGTGGGAGGAGGGCTGGTTATGGGCTCACCCTGGGGCTTAGGGCTTCCTCCGCGACAGCCAGGCTTACTCGAGGCACAATCTAGACCATCCAACCTAATAATAATAATCTCATACTCTATCCCAGCCGCTGCTGGTGGCTATGCAGGGAGTTCTACGTATTAAGACGGAATGCTAGCCTATGGCATGCAACGTCGCACTCTTCCGGACCTATCCCTCTCAAGTCATGTCTAGTAATACACTGTCTGAATCGGCCCGATTGCCACCCGTCACTTCTCGCCCACTCTGCCGAGCGGGCCTTTCTATGTCTTATCCCGGTCCCGTGTCCCTAAAACCCGTTCTTCCAGACCATCCAAGCCAAGTACAGGCTTACATAGCCCCACCTCAGTTAACAGTTTCGCCGTGGTAGATTCGGGGCTTAAAGGCTAGACATGTGGCCCGTCGCTTACGGCGGCAAACACAACCTCTTTTGTAGGGCATGCAAACTGGAACACCTACGCCGACTTTTTTCGGCGGAGGTTTTATGCCCTAATCTCGACATCCTTTGACATTTCCTGCTCTATCTGCTGGTCGAGCTCTGCTGCTTGAAGCTCGCCCTTCCTAGCGGGTGCGCTAGGGGTGTAATGTTGGAGGCGCAAACGTGTATTAGGGTGTGGCTACCTATTGTCATGATGAGGCGTTGTGCACCTCGGCAGGGACTTGTACTCTGAGTTCCTCGGAAAATGGCCTAAATTTCTAGGAATGTAACACCAGATGTGACCTGCAGAATCCCTGCGCGCTCTGCGCCGTGGGTATTCTATAAGAGTCTTGAACCCTTATGGATGAGCGCATAGAGTATTATGCGTCAGCGCTCTTAGCAACAGTTCATAGGAAGTGTTCTGGCTGCACAGAAGTGTAATAGGGTCTTCGGTAGGAAGACAACTGGCGACATAACTAATTTCCGATGCAAGGTTCGTAGGTACCGTTGTTGTTCGCAGGCGGCCTTCTTGTGCTCGGAGCTTAATCATGCAGAGTCAGGTGAGAGCACCCGTAAGCTGACTTAGTTGTGCATGCGGAAGATAGCTTGCAACGTCTGTTCTCTGTGCTCATATCGCCCCCGGCTGTTTCGAATTTTAATCTCTTCACAACTCTGATAAGACCCGATTTTCAGACTCTGCTCTCCGTGACGCTCGGTGACCGTGTTCGTACCATTTACTCGGCTTCTTAAGCTGTGCAATCGCTTCTGTCAGCCTTTCTTTTCTGATTTGCGAAAAGCCATATAACTGAGCTGGCTCAGTCTCCAATTTTGACAGCGACTCCAAGAGACAAATCAAAGCTTCGGTTACAGATTCTCGCTTGGAGGCATAGCCTTTTTCTTCCGTCATAGATATCAAATCTTCAATATTTGTCTGGACTTTATGCACCTGAATGGACACTTCACGCACTTCCGTGAGCATGGACTGGGTTTCTGAGTGTAGATATATCGTTTTGTCTTCCATGGCCCCGCTGTCCTTTTGCAGGGCAGCCACATTGACATTGAGATCTTTTGCTCCTTCCAGGTCCAGGTTTAGGAGTTCCCGCTGCTGCAATGCCTCCTCCATTTGCCCTCGGATATTTGAGATGCTCTGTCTAAGAATTTGAATCTCGGAACCATATTCTTCCAATTTCTTCCGATAGTGCCTTATTATGCCCGTCAGTCAAAGTCACATTTAGTATTGCGGAGCGGCGATATACCGTGTTCCAGGCTTGGTGACAGGGTATGTCAAAACATTAAAGCCAGGGATGTACTTAGTGCTATTGTGGGCCTTCATGCGGTAAGTCTTAGGCTCAAGGAAGTGCAGGAGAATTGAATTCTCACTGTCTGCCATCTCCTCTGCTTTTTCTCATTATGCTTTTGTGACCTTGAAGCATTCACCAAGTCATCGCTCGCCTCATTAATTTCCACGTCTTTCTTCTGGAGCTCAGCTTCGATAATCTCAACGGTCTTGCTAGCTTCATCATGCTTTGATCGGATGTCATTTTGAAGGATTTCTAGTGAAGTTTGTACTAGGGCCGTTTTGTGCAGCGCCCTGGATGATTTTATGCTTAGCGATGAGACTTCTGCTTTCTGATTTTCGATAGACGTCTGGACTTTACGAAAAGTCTCGACAACGCAATCAGAGCACTGCGATAGAGCTTCTTTTGCAGAAGACGATGAGCGGAAAGGGGCGCGATACTGTGATAAAGTAGTAAGTATTAGGCCCCGATCGAAAAGATTTGATGACTCCCTACCTTTTTGTCAAGGCTTATCAGTGCTTCAAATAAAGAAAACAGGGTTTCCGCAGCATATTTGGCATGGTTGGAAAGAACGGCATTCCCTATCAGTGGCACGAGCTCGAAGGTATCCAGGTTCTGGGAGATCTGCGAGACATCGCGACGGAGCGTCTCATATTGGCGAAATATATCGGATTTTAAAAGAAGTGACATTGCTTGACGGCAAGTGTAACAAGGCGGAAGCAGAGTAGCCGACACCAAAAAGGAGGTCCTGGCTGTCTAACATGATCTTAGACTCGTAGTGGGCTGCTGGTTCTTGGGAAGGACTTTTGTCCTGGTAGCGAATCGTCTATCATGACCGAAATCCGGGAACTGATTTCAATCGTCCGTTTGATTTGCGAGAAGTGCTGTTGTGAAACCTGCTTCAGCCTGACCCGCTTTGAGACGCCCCTTTTTCTGGAGTAGATAAATGACGCTTGTGACTCCGGCAAAATCCAATGTTTAGAAAAACACGACCTAGCTTCAGCGTTGAGTGATTTGTCTTTGCCGCGAAGAATGATGAGTGAAGACAACTGAGTCGACATGTCGTTATCTAAAGAACTCCAATCGCAGATCACAGATTTTCATGAGGAGCTGAAATCGAGCCTCTTGCTCAAGGATGGCCTGCCAAACTTGCTGTCTGCAGCGCCTCTTGCACTCAATTTGATGGGACAATGCAAAGTTCTGGCGTTCTCCGATGCTGCTCGCACAGTAACCTTGACACCGCCACCCAACCAAAGTTGGCAATATTTGCAGTCAGTACACGTATACACACGGCTTGTATGCGGAGTCGCTAACAACACGTTTCTTCAGATATGATGACCTGTCCACAAATCTTAGTGAATTAGTCACTAGGGGAGTCGAAGCCTTCGTGCAAGCTCACAAGAACATGAACACACTTTCAAGCCTCGCAAAAGGACTCTTTGGGGGTAAGGGAACCGTGAGTTCTTTAGCTCAGACAATTTTTCGGCTCTCTCTAAGTCGACGATAGATTTTGAAAGTGATAATGTATCTCAATGATCCTTCTCGGGCCAACCTTTTGGGGCTGGAGATGGAGGCTTTGAAGGATGGAATGAAAAAATGTGTGGATTGCGTCCAAAACTCCGAGGCGATGTTCAACGACTGGAACAAGGTAGCTAACGAATTGGAAAAATCAACTACGCGCGAACATCGTAAGCTTTCACCAAGCACCCTATAACTATAAAGATGGAGAGCAAAAAGCTGACTGGAGGAAGATAATGTTGGTTTGCGTAATGATGAGACCGAAGCTTCCATGGAACAAACCAGAGTGGATAAGCAGGCTGCTTCAAAGGATCAAGACCTGATTGCAGATCATTTACGAGAACTCAAAATTGACTCTAAAGACGCGACTGCCGCGTATAAAGCGGCATTGAAGCGCAATGGAGGTAAGCGAGCAGAGCCTAAGCGCATCAATCTGTCGGTTTTGCTGAGATGACGTTAGTATGGAAGGACCTCGGTGTTCTCGCTGCGGCAGAGCTTGCGAACACTACCCTTGGGATCGTGAACGGAACGGTTGACATTGCCCGAGCCATACCAAATGTTACCATTGAGACAGTTAGAGCTGTTGGGAACATAGGAAGTCTTGGCGCGGCTACTTCTCAGAACAATGCCCTTCTTAACGAAAGTAACGAGGAGGCAAAGCCTCCACCACAAAGTCAAGAAGCTTTTCCATACGCTGGTGATTACGCGTATTCGAAAGCTGGAGAAATTGAAACTTTAGTCGCAAGTTTCACGCAATCGATCAGTAATGATGCACTTCCAAGCATCCGCAAACCAGACTCGCCGTTCCAAGTCTCAATGCAGGCAATGCGACAATGCCAGCAAGACATGCAAGCACACGATTCAGCGCCGTCTCAGGAGGCACAACGAATATTGTCAAGGTGTCTCGGTCTAGGAGAGAGTCTCGTCAAGAATCCGACTCGAAAAGTTGCCGATGATTGCATCCAACAATTACGGACAGTTTCCGATTTAACGATCTCATTCAGAGCCAAAGTCGTCGCCCAGCCAGGCCAAGCCTTCGGCGCAGAGATTCCTCTTCTCAGCGGGATCAGGCGGTCGGTCCGACCAATTGATAGCCAGGCACTGTTACTTAAGAAACGACAAGATATGATGATGATGAAGGAAACTATGGAGCGCGAACAAAGCCTCTTCCGCAGGAAGGCAGAACAGCTCGCTGGGACCCAGAAGACCATCATGAATCTAGCAAGTAGATTAAAGAGTCTTCAGTCCGGCAAAGTAACCATCGAGCTCATCAGTTCGATCCTCAAGGAAACAGTTCAATGCGTCAGCAGCCTACAAGCCGAAATTCACAATATTGGCATCTACTTCAACTCGATCGCCCAAATAGTTGACAACATCGGAGATGTGCAATGTAAAAGCTTACTCAATACTATTAACGCTCAAACGATCGCGAGCTCGAACCCAGAGTCGACAGAGATCTCACTCTCGGTTTGGCAAGCCCAATCTATTTTCACTTCTGTCCTCACTCTTCGTGGACACTTCGCCGTCGTATACGGCAATGCGGCCCTTTATGAAGAGATCTCTGATCAGTACCTTCTTCCCGCTATTCGTGATGTCTGCCGTATGCCACTCCAACCCTCGACGAAAGAGCAGGACAAAGCACAGAAGGCGTTAGCCGAGGGCACCGAAAAGGCTTCGAAAGCGATTCAGGAGAAGGGCAAGGAGAGACAGAAGGTTCTGCTTGATCGAATGTCTCAGGAATTGGGTAAGATGGCCGGCGAGAGCCAGAAGCTGCCAGCGATTGCAGATGCAATTCGGAAGCAGCGTGTGATATCCGAAGCGGTCGAGCAGGTGCAGCAAACCGCAGAAGCCGCCATTGATGCTGCTCCCCCAGACATTGCGGATGAGACTTTGACAGGGATAGGGGACTTATGAGCGTACTTGATACAGCCATAACAATTGTTCAAGGTCCAGGTATCTATAGATACGTGTTGAATGAGTAAATTTGAAGCCCTATTGTTGACCTTTGAGACTTTTGTCATTGGAATATATCAACGCTAACACAAGACAGACAACCATATATGCTATCACTGGTTCAAAACAAAGATCCCTTGACCCAGTCCCAATCCTAACCCCTTACCTCACGTCTCCGCGCTCCTCGTCAATGGATGATCTTATCATCCTCAACATATTTGCTCCAACACTGCGCCCATTGATAGGCTCGGAATCATGATGCACACACGCCCTATTCATCACAGATCCATCATTTTGTATCACGAGCTTGGCCACGGACTCTAGCCCTTCTTGTCCTCCCAATTCGACGCCTGCGTGATTTCGTGATCGAGTCCCTCCAAGCCACTGAGCCCGCCTCTACCGTACCCATCTTCAAAGGTGCTATCTTTCTGCCCAGTCGCCTTCTCCTCTTCCCCCAACGAGCCAGTCGTTGAGTTCGGCCCCTCCTCATCCACTTCCAACGCAGCAGCATCCTGATCCACCTCCTCCATCCCCCCTCCCTCTCCCGCCGCACTCCCCGCCTCCCCCAGCGACCCAGTAACCTTCTCCTCCCACACCTCCCTGAAATTCTTCACCGCCCACTCGAGCGCCCTCGTCGCCGTCTTGATCTCGTCAACCTTCCCGGGATTCTCCACCAGATATTCCCTCAGCTTGCCGGCCTCGTCGCCCAGCTTCTTCGCCTCCTCGGTGATCTTGGCCGTGGTTGGGGTGGTCGAGGTCGGGGAGGTGTATTTGCCCGAGAGTTTTTGGGCGTCGAGGATGACATCGTGGGCGTGGCGGACGGCGTCCTTTTTGGAGGAGGTTTCGAGGGTTTTGAGAGGGGTTGATGCCTGGAATATCATCGCGCGGCGTTAGTATGTGCATTCACGATGAGAAGAAAAGGGGGGGAGGGGGGGGAGGAGAGACAGAGAGAGATTTACGTCTTTAAGCAAGCGCATCGCAATCTCGATCCTAGTCATCTTTCCTAGACTCAACGCCTCCCTCAACGCCGCCATCCTCTGCTCCAGCACGCCCCTATCACTCTCCTCCAACCCCTCCGCCGCCGTGATCTTCTGCCCCATCTCCCCGAGCAGCTTCCTCCCCTCCTGCTCCGCCTCCCGCAACCTGCCCTTCTCCTCCTTCTCGCTCTGCCGCCGCCCCTCCCAGAACTCCTCCATCTCGGACGGGTACGACGTGTACTTGACCTCGACCTCCCACTCCGGCAGATGCTTCTCGAAGATGTCCATGTACTCGTCCATGCGTTGCTGGCGGGCCGGGATGCCGGCGAAGTGCACCATCATGTCGCCGCGGTGCAGCTGCCACGGCTGCACCGTCTCGTTCATCCGCGTCGCGCCGCTGTACGCGTTGAACCAGCGCTGCGGGTACATCACCGCGCCCTCCCGGTACTTGTCCTCCTTGATGACCTTTTCGAGCGCGGTCTGCTCGGCGAACGGCAGGCTGTCGTCGGGCCGGAAGGTGCGGTACGCGATCACGGAGGACATGACTTCGATGGACCAGGCGGAGACGCGGAGGAAGAAGACGCCGGCGTTGAGGCCGTTGAAGTCCTCAGCGGCGAGGAAGTGGACGTTTTGGAAGTCCCGAGGGGGAAGGAAGGTGGAGGGTGGGATGCTGGGGTTGAGGATCACAGTGTCGGCGTCGAACCAGCTGTGGAGGATTTATTGTTAGATGGGGATTGCTCAATGTCTATCTCAACAAGGAGGGCTAGATCCGGCTTTTTGATATGGCAATTTGATGTTTCTCAATTTTGGGGCAGGATGAAAGCCAAGAATGTCGTCCGGAAAGACACAAAAGGAACGAAGAAAGTCCGAGATCACTTACAAGAACCACTCCATCCTCTCATGATCCGGTTTCTTCATCTCTTGCAGCAATAAATCCAAGATATACATTGGCTTATTGTACATAACATCGAGAATTTTCTTCCTCAGCGTAAAGAGCGGAGTCCCGTGACTTTGTGCATGAAACTGATGCGTCCGCAATGCCCTCTCGTACGTCGTGTCCGGATCGCCGAACATCATAGTTACCATGCCGACGCGGGCTTTCAGGCTGAGCTGGGACGAGGAATTGGCGTTTGGGTTAAGGTCTTGGATGTGGATTAGCTGGGAGGAATCTTCGGAGAGAGGAGCATCGGAGTCAGAGGAGGACTGGCCCGGGGTATTGGCGGTGGTGGATGAAGATGGGGAGGCGGAAGTGGCGTTCGGTGGGTTAGATGGATATTTGGGATATGACAGATGGGGAATATTGTTCTTGATGTCGGAGAGAGACGGGACTTTCGGTAGCGAGTTGGTCGATGTCAGGCCGCGCGGGGTGAGGAAGAGGATGAGAGTGATGAGGGCCGCAAGGGCAAGGAGAATGGTTCGTCGGGTTGGCATTTTGGACGGACTTGTTGCGGCGATAACCTAGAACCTCTAGTGTTTTGACGATATGTCGTCGTCTGTAGACAGGAGATCACCGAGTAGCTGCTCTAACGAGCATGATCGAAGATTAAGATGTGAAATCCAATCTACAACAGACCCTGAAAAGACGAGAAATGGCCACGTCTCCCCGCTCCCGTGGATATGTAAGGAAATGCGAATCAATGAGACCGTGACTGGAATGCCAAGCCTATCCCTTGGGTCGGTCGCGATGGCAAAGACTGCTATGCAAGGAGGAACTGGACAAAAGAACACTGCTTCAACGCTCAGAGAACTCTGAAGACATAGATGAAAAGTCTCGCTTCCCCATTTTCATAGTATTAAGCACAGCCCTAGCGTGTCGCCAACAAGTTCTTCGACCGATGGGTGTCGAGTTGGGACAGAGCAGAACACTGAGCCAGATGGCTCGGCACGGACGCTTCGCCACGACAACAACAACATCGCCTGTGCTTCAAAGGCGGACCTGGACCTGGATCATTGGGGTGGCCCTTGTGTCGTTGCTGTTGTGGCAGAGTTATGTCTCGCGGGACCGGTTTATCACGAACTATTCAAACAGAGCCGTTAGCAACATTCGGCAGAACACGTACAACAGCACGCTCGGGTTTGGGGCGATCTTTATGCCTGTGATGCCACAGTGAGTAGAAGTTTCATTGAGCGAACGCGACGGCGAGGAAGATTTGATGATTACGGTTGGAAGAACCCGTCGGGTATTGCCAAGGATTCGGAAGCCTCGGCCTTCCGCTCGTGGCAATCCTGGAATTGGGCTCACAGGGCGGTTCGCCCCAGTGAGCCCTTCAGATCTTCTAATAACCTTATTAATCAACCGCATGTGCGGGTGCTGTGCTTTGAGAAACCCGGCTAACGGTTTGGGGTCTGCAGCCGTTCTGACCAGATCGACACTGCAGCCCTGTTAGGCCATTTGACAGGCATCTCTATTACCATTACGCCGGGTGTCTATCCCGAGGATATTCGCCGCGTCGCGCTTCCACTGGGAGACTACAAGCCTAATGAGCCTGGCGTACTCGGTGCTTGGCGCGCCCACCTGAATATTATGCGGGAGATAGTCATGCGTAATTTGTCTACGGCCTTGGTCTTCGAAGCAGACGCAGACTGGGATATTGGGTTCAAAGAGCAGGTAAGTCTGATGGCGGAAAACATGCCCGGTGGAGGCAGAGATGATGCACCTTTTGGATTGGATTGGGAGATGATCTGGCTGGGCGTGAGCGGACACGGGCACTCTGCAGAAGAAGGGCTTGGCGTACGAGCCGCTTGGAAGGACGAGAGTCTGCCTGCTAAGGAGGTTATGGATGGATTTATCACGGATGCGTACCAGGCGAGTGGTTTGAAAGACGAGCAATGGCGACTTCTCGCGCCTGCGTGGTGTATGCGACCCTCTTCGTGACCTTATCATTCGACGTACTGTCCTGCTAACGGTTGGTAGTCCCGATTTGCACGGGCGCATATGCCGTCACCTACGCCGGAGCATACCGTATTCTCTATGAGTTGGGGTACAACGAGCTATACGGACCAACAGATTTGGAGCTAGGCCGCCTGGGAAGGGATAAGAAGCTCGATGCGTACGTTGTCATCCCTCCACTCGTTAGTCAGTATCGCACTGGTTCCGCTGGGGATAGTGAAATCAACGACTACGTTGGCAAATTCCAAGGGAACGAGAAGGGCAAGAGCGGGTCGCACGTAGTAAACAGTGCCAGGAAAGCCTTGAAGACTTTGTACAGGATGAGAGAAAAGGTGGCATAGTGCTGCCAACGAATAAAATGATCGGTAAAGGGTATTGGGTGTTATTGGAGAACTTTTCGCTTTGCAACACCTGAACCGATAGATGACAAATTTGTGTAGATCGATGGAAATCCAGCCAGCTCGACAGGCGATGCAAGCTGATGCCCGGTAGATTTGCCCGAGAGTTTTCGACTGGTCAACGTTGCGGGATGTTGCATTATGCTCATAACAAGATGATTTGTAGATCGGTCAGAGCGTGAGATATCGAGGCTGATCGAATCCACCGCTCAAAGCTTGACACTCTTCACAATGTTCTTGTTAATTCCCGTCAATTCGCCGCCATATCCTCTGCCTTCACCGCCCTTATATACCGGCCGTACACTTCTCAACTTCTTGGTCTTCTCTTCAAACTTTTGCCTCTTTTTTACACGCGGATTGCGTACCTCCTTTTTTCTCTTTGGTGTCAAACCCTTGTTCGCCCTTATTTCGTAGCTTATGGCTCTTCGACCGTTTTCATCAATGTTCTCCGTTTTCCGGACACGCGCGCCATGTCTTAAGGCCTCGTCCTCCGCCTCGGCAAAGGCCGTAGCCCTCGAAGCCTTTCGAGCAGCTTTTTTGGCTTTATTTGTGGCCATAAAATCGAATATGTCTTGATTATTTTCGTCAGCAGCTTTGCGGATCTCTGAAGCAATACGGTTTTGGTCATCTTCATTGACGTTGTCTCCTTCGTGGTCGAGCTCGACGGACTTGTTCGTCTCTCTACCACGCTTTTGCGCTTCTCGATTAAGCCGTTCTCTCTTGTCAATAACTCGCTCTTTGTAGGGTAAATCGGTATCGCCCCCAACATCTCTAGATTTGGCGCCTCGCTTGTTCGCCTTTTGCGCGATTTGGCTGGTGTAGAACCGTAAACTCCTTTTCCTCCGTGCCTTCTCTTCCACTTCAGCAGCTGTGAGTGGGGCTTCGTCACCAAAATCGGAATTTTGATCTGCGCCTTTACTGGGCATAGGAGCTGCGTTCCTTTGTTTAGAAGGCGTTAAGAGGTCAGAGAGGTCTCTTAGGTCTGCCTCTGCTTTGGCCACGCGCTCAGCTCGTTCCTTCTCAGCGAGGGCTTTAGCGGCTACAGCAGCTTTCTGAGACTTGGTCATTTTCTTCCTCTTCGCCTGAAGTCCGAGCTCATCAAACTCATTCTGAAGCAGCTTTGAAGCATGCTCGTTTACCTCAAGATCGTCCTGCTGTATTAGTGGCTCAATGGTTGGTAATGGGATGTTGCGAACCTTCTCCCAGAGTTTTCGAGATTTGAACACATAATTGACGATAGGGTGATTGTGAAGCTCTCTCGGAAGCATCGCTGTCTCTGCCTCGCTTTCGCGTTTCGAAGCGGTAGATGTTAAAATAGTCAGGTACATGGCGATGCTGCCCATATAAGCAGACAAAGCTCTCCATTTCATCACGGCCATAGAGAGCGATCTCATATCTCTATGATTTTTCTGCTCCCTTGAGATTTTCACCTGCTCTTCGGTAACCTTAGCTTCCTCAACAGTCGATGCAAGCTCACGTATCGTATCTTGTAGATCGACAAAGTCTTTCGTCAGGGGCTCGAATTCGGGATACCGACTTTTCAATATCTTAAGCCTTTCTTGCTCATCCATATCCTTCGTTATGACCAAGTCCGGCAACTTTTCCCTGACAGTTCCCTTTCCTCGGCGTTCACCATCTCCGTCTGCTGGTGTATCTGCCCAATTATTTTCGTCAAATCCGTAGTCTCCCTCGGTCATGTCCTGTAGTCTCTTCTGTTGTATCCTCTTCGCCTCAGCCTCCTCTTCCAAGGCATCTGCCTCAGTTTCAATTACATCAGCATTGTAGTATGACTCTCGTGTCGTCCCCCAGTCACGAAGATTATCGCCGGGTTCGCCTTCTTCCTCGGACGAAACCTGGGAGGAAGTGTCTACGATACCGCCATCCGCTTCAAATTCTTCGCCCTCTTTTTCGTCTTCAACGTCTTCTGCGTCCTCAGAGTCGGACCGTACGTCTGAGTCGTATCCTAAAACCTCTTCGTCCGAGGGCTCGAGAGCTTGTTCTATTGATAGGAATCAGCTGAAGTCCAGAGCAAAGAGCCAGCTATCGGCTTCACCTTCTTCCCTGGCATTCCGCCTCTTCTTTGCGTCTCGGCCGTCATCAAGCAGGATCTGATCCCTCCCTCCTCGAAATTCATCTTCAGAGTCGTCAAACCGCTCGTTGATGTCAAATCGGGTCTGCGGCAATGGTGGATCGGCGGAGACGCCGTATGGCTGCCCAGATTTTCGTTTCTTGCCCATCTTTGCTGTAGTGCACCGGCAGAAAGAAGTGCAGTCATGCCAAACGTTCCAATTCTTGGTCTAAGATCCTGGCGTAACTTTTGTGGGTAAGGGAAGGTCTACCGAGGCTGGGCGGGACTTGACCGGACGGGACTGGCCTTGGGGCTTGGCTTTCCCGCCCGGAAGCTTCGGGACAGCAGCTCCCTAAATTCCCTGCACACGGCTTTCAGAGCAAGATATGACCCAGGAATTTTGACATCAAAAAGCATGCTTTACGAACTTCCGAAATATTAGTCTCATTTCTATTTCAATATCTTCTTGTACGGTCCCCTGCCACTGACTAAACTCGTAACTCTACCCCAACTAGCACACGTCAACTATGCTAAAAGAACACCTTTTCAATATCCAATGTGCTTCCGGCTGGTCTCCTGGTAGGTCGGTAGCTTGATGGTCGCGCTTCTTTTGTAAGCAGGCAGCTCCTCGTCGTCGGTTTCCACTTCCAAGCTCGCGCGTCTCGCAGTCTCCTCATTTCTGGGAGCAATGTCCATAGGCCGCCCGGACTGATGCTTCCTGGCCTTCTTCTTCTCGCGACGTTTCTGGATGCCCTTGTAGGCTGCGACACCGCCGGCTGCGACCACGGGGATGATTAACGGGATGATGAAGAAAACCATGCAGGCGATCGAAAGCCGAGACCTGAGAAAAGCTAGATGCGCCTATTCGCGAGTAGATCCTGCGAGGGGGTTTGAATATTAACAATTCAAGTCTTTGGGAGTACTCGTCTGGACAGCTTTAAATTTGTTTTGAGATTGCAGTTCCTGTTCGTGGGAGAGTGGTTCTGTTGAGGTGGATGTTTGTGAGTCGAGAAGGCCATCATTGCGACACCAACTTTCTTTTATCCTACTTTGCAAAGCGGTGATTTGAAATGAATATCACCGAATCTATCCAGGCCTCCTACTAATTGCATCATCTTCCAAATATCTTTCTAGAGTTCTTTCTGAATGCAGGAATCAGCCGGCCGCAGCCGAGGCGCAGTCTTTTTCCTTGGCGCGCCGACACGCGTTTGCTCACCATCCGAAACCGAGACCGAAGACTCAAGGGCGCAAACACGCGCATCCAATACTCCTTCTCCTAATGTCTGTTTTGTTGTCGACATGATTTCAATGTTCAGGTGCTTCGCCATGAATATGTCACCCGCGCATTTCGAACAATTCAAATTTGATCTACTGACAATGGTTTAGCCTGCCAAATTCCCCCTATCCGAAGTCCATTCTTTCCCCAGCCTTTCTCCTTTGGTGCCTCTTCTACCAGGGTAATCTTGACGATCTCTCTCATGAGGTCTATCGGAATAGCATGCCCGCTTCGTCACCGAACCAAATCCTCGAGATAGCAGCCCTTCTATCGATGCAGAAGTGTGGCCCAACCTTCTGGTGTCTCCCTCCAAGCAAAGGTGGACACATCTGTCTTGGCATGGCATATCAGGGCTTAAGCGAACTCGTCTACGCTGCGACACATATGTAACTAATGGTCTGGCTCATATGGCGGCAGCTCCGGGTTTGAAGAAAACGGATAAGCATCAAAGACCTACTTGTGGGGGCATTACGACCGTGGAGCTAATGAAAAACTTCTACAGAAGCGGGACATCCGTCAGGGACAGCCTCATCTCGTCTTCAAGGTGCCCTAATGCCCTACTGTGGTCGGTGTTTGCCGATCTTGCGAATCTCCAATTTGGAGATCTTGAAGCCTCGGGGATTGTCAACTAAGTCCTAGATGACTTCGGCTTCAGCACCTGGAGGAAGTCGGCCAAATTGATTGATCGCCAGGAGGGAGAAGGTCCCGCGAATACGGGCAGTAGAGTAGCGAGACGTCAGTGTATCAAGAACGGAAGCTGCAGAAGTTCCAGGTTAGCCTCCGAGACAGGTACGGTCATTTTCATCGACTCTCAACATGCAGGTGTCCATCTTGCCAGATCCTTCTCCAACTGCCGCCACCGGATAATGCTCAAATTCGTGACCGAGAAAACGAAAGCTAACACACTCCCGATCTATCGCCTACCCAGTTACCTACAATTTGCCTTCAGATGTCAGTTGCTTACCTCCAACCCTAAGAACCCTTCTCAGGATCACAATCAGCCTCGAAAAACTCTTCGACCGAGTCCCGATGCGCTGATCTAGCGCCCACGGTGTCGAAGGCCCCGGCATTTACAAAGTTGATACGATCTTGCTGACAACGAATCGTAGAGACTCCGGGGTACACAGAGCTGATATAAGTCGCCATAGCTTCCGTCTTCCTAAAGGCTTTTCTTCTCTCCATCTACTTTTCAACACTTGGATGCCTACCTCTTTTATTTTTTTATTTCGCTCGTTGCCTCAATAATTGAAACCACCCATCCGGAAACTTCCACTCCGACCCTGGCCAATACTGTAATTATACATGCAAACTTCAGTACTGCGTTTAGGGACCCCGTCTACGGATTGCTCAAATAGTCGACCAATGAAGACGAAATGCAATCTTTATACCCGCAACGAAGCGTACAATATATGGCCCCGTAACCCTATCCCATGAAAACCCGAAGTATAGAGCTAGACGCAGACCCGGGAAGCATCCTCCCCGCGCCGCTCCCGCGGCCAGACGACGAATGGAATGTAGATGCAGATGCGGAGGTGGAGACTGAATCCATGGGTGGGGCGGAGAGGAGAGAAGAAGAGAGGGCAAAGGCAAGCTTATGAAAGCGAGAGTGAGGGGAAGAGGCGGGAAGGTATTATGGGTAAGGTGTGAGGCTTAGACGGAGTATGGTGGGAAGGGAGAAGAGGAGAATCGGGAACTGAAGAACAAGGATATGGCTGAAGCGTGGACATGAATTCTTAGTGCACTGACGATAGGAGGTCGGTTGACCTGCCTGTGAAGAAGATGTATTGTTCATGCCTACCTCGATTACTCGCAAACGAAATTCCAATTTCAATCATTTCCCTCTCCATAGTAATAAATGAGCGTTCTCATAAATAAATTAAACCTAATCGCTTTAAAGGTGCGTTCGGATACACTGCTATTTAAATTCAACTAAAATTATTCCCCCTAATACTAAATCGATTAATTTAAAATTAACCTTTTACGTCGTAACTATTCGAAATAACTTCGGCGCTGTTTTTCAATAATCGGTTTAAAGATTTCAACTACGACAGGCGAAGTCTTGATTTTTCGTCCCTAACTGTGGACTGCTCCAAAAACATTATCAGACTTCGATACGCAATTTAGTAAACTCTTACCCGCAACCAGTTGAAATTGGTCACTACTCGCGTAACATATGTTCAACAATGTTTTATGTTAATCATGCTCGAGGTATAGCGTGCTTCTATTTTCATAAAAAAAATACGTAATAAGTAAAAATCGGCCATTTTAAAGCGCGCTACAGTATTTAATATACAGCTTAGTTATATACTAGTAGCGATAATAAAGAAAAGATAATAATTGTAATAAGTTTACTGACATGATTCATCACACAGTGTTTGGACTATTGAGTGTTTCTCCCCACGCAGGCCCAGCATGGCCTTTCCCTTTGACCCCAAAAATCAACCTCCAATCCAGTTCCAGGCCGCCAACACATCTGCGGCATCTGAACCCGGTTTGCCAACTCAAGCCCAAGGCATGGTCTTCCAGATGTGCTCCCCATACGCCCCTTTCGGCCAAATATCTTTCCTCTCCAGTGCCTTATCACCGGGCCCCGTTGGCCCGCCCTCATACTTGAAATGGTCGCCGATATTCTTTCCCTTCTGCCTCGGATCGTCCGCCCGGAATCGGTCATCCCCCCAGTGCCCCAGGAACCGTAACCACGCCACCGGCGTGCCGGCTTCATACGCCGAGAATGTACCCCCCTCCCGATTGTCGCCCGGCACCTTGGCCACGTATTTATAGATGAAGGCGTTAAGGGTCGGATCCCACATGGTACCGCGATCGCACACATCCATCAACACGCCGAGCGGCATGTTGAAGCCCGGAACCGCGTGATCGTGTGTTCCAGCGGTGATGTAGTTGGCGTGTGTGCCGCGGGCGCTGTAGGAGATAGGCCTTAGGCCATTGTTGTGTTTCTCCACAGCTTTATAGTATATCGCTTCCCCCGACGCATGTTGTGAGTACCAAATCCCTGTTGGCTTGCCGTCTTTGAAGCGGATCATATTGTGTTCCCTGGTAGAGATGTTAACGCGGAGGGAAGGGGACACAAAGGTATGTGGACACTGACCAATCGCCAACATGGTCACCGAGCTCTTTCCCGAAGATAGTCTGGCCTTGGTTGTAAGCATAGAAGTACATGTAGAAGGCGTCGACGGTGCCTGTTCCGTGATCATTGATCACGATGCAACACGACTTGGCTCTGTTCGTCTTCCCATTCGCATCAGGCCGCACACCTTTCATCCACGTTGGGTTTGTGGTGACATTGTCGTTGGAGTTCAAGAATACATCCTTCCCTCCATGACTGTTCAACACGTCCAGATTATTCAGTGTCAGTGGCGAAGGGGAATCTGTTATCCGCGTGCCCTTGAACGCTGGGTAGGTGTGATTTAATTGAGATTCGATGTCCGAAGGAAGGTACTCTTCATGGGACTGGAGGTACACGATTGGGGCTAGCCGTGCTCAATCAGTGGGCTGCTCATGTGTGCGTTGCTGCAAGAAAACCAACCGTATTCAAGCACAAAAGAAGGGACCTTTTCCGTCACAGCGGAAACCGGAGCTTGGGCAGCTCCTGAGCTCATCGTGAAGATAGGGCGTAGTTGAACAGTAGGAAAGTAATTACTACCAGACGAGATGGTCGAAAGGCTACAACATGGTACGGCCGCTGCTCTGCTTTTATCTCTGCAGCTCCAGTATCTCTCTTACGCCTCAAACCATCACAATGAGTCTAGTATGTGAACAGAGGGCAGTGTTCAAACATCAGCCGACTTTAACACATGGGCCGGTTGGGCCAACCGTGAGGGTCGCCTAAATGCTAGGGCAATTTTAAGGCCTCTAAAATAGGCTCTTTTAAGCAACTATCACGGTTGGCCCAACTGGCCTATGGGCCAAAGTGGGCAGATGTTGAACATTGACTGTCAGAGGAGCTGTCATTGAGGGAAGCTGGCCAGCCTTGTGTTCAGCTACGCCACGTTTGTGTTCAGCTGCGCCGTGGCTTGTGATGTTTTCAGCTCCAGCTGCAAGCCCACGAGGCACCCTTTCAGAACCCGCTCCTCGGCGATATGGCGACCAGGAGACCGCGGCAGCCCAATGATGTTGTGGTTTCAGACTTTGTCAAAGGTGGGCTGCTTTCAGTCACGTGCAATGGTGGGGGTTTACTCAATTCACGTGACACACTTTATTCCGCTTGACCATTGCTGTCAATACGGACAGGGCGCCGATACCTAACGAACCCACAGTTATCTGCTCCTTAGTCATCGATTCGGTTTATGTATTCTCATAACCGATCCTCGACACCACCGACACGGGCCTAACAACCAACCGCGCATAGATAAACTTCTAGGTCGCGTTTCTAGCACTGGTAGGAAAAGGGAAGTACCGATCCGTAAGCTTGCAGGAGTATCTGTTCTTTATGCTTCTATGGCACAGCTTATCCTTAACAAATGGAGAAGAGCCGTTCGTAGCCTTGGTGCTTAGCAGCCATGCCCTACTCCGTATTGTCAACGCAGCCGCTTGGCGGGGTTTTAAAATCTCCGAGCCGCGCCAATTTGTGGGAAAGTTGCTTATAGTGGTCTACAACGTACCTAGGTACCTAGTTCATGTCACTAGACTTATCCTCACCACATCGTTGGCCATCCCATCCCATCCCATCTTCCCGTTCCAATCAACAACCACAACGCTACAGCTCTCTTTCCAACCATTCGCCGCAATTACAAACATCTCATGCTCAAAAAATCACGCGAAGTATCTACACCAACCCCTCCCATCTCCGTCCAGCCTAGCTAATACCAACGCCCAATCAACATAAAAACAGTAAAACCTTCTTCCAGAAATTAGACATTGTCACGAAGTATGGTGATTATGTGGAGTGGAAGGGCTGGTAGCGGTAGAGATGTGCATGACGCGCTGGGCTTAATCTTGAAGGGGAATGAACGCTCTTTTCGGGAAAGGGTGAGCCTCACCACCTAAAGTAAAGTGAAGGGAGTTTCCTCTTCGAAATAGCCTGCGGCCGAAGGAGAGAGAGGGAGGGCGGGGAGATGAGGCAAGCTTTTTACTGTTTGCGGAGCGGTGCTGATGGGAACTTTATTTGAGGTGGGAGGAAAGGGAAAGGTAAGTATCAGAGAAGAGAGGATATTGAGATATTGGTTAAAAAATTCCTATAACGAGTCTTCATTGGTATAAGAATAGAAAGTGTTAGAAAGTTGCACCCAAGAGGGGACAGAAATGCGCCACGACTCCATCGTCGTCCCGTCATCCGAATCATCAATCCGTATCCCCCGAGAGAAGCATATACACAAGAAAAGTGAGCCACCACCCATACCTACACACCATCCTTCATCCTCCATTATGACTACCATTAGAATCCTCCCAACGCCCCACCTAGTAGTAAACCGCCGGCCAAACCTCCCAAAATTGGCAGGCCCAATCCGCCACCATACCCACTCCCGTACGGCCGTCCATACGGCCCCTGCGGCCTGATAAATCTGGCATTCGGATCCGCATACGGCCCACCTCCCCTCACGTATGGATTTACGCCATAGCCCCTCCCGCCATATCCATACCCACCGCCGTAAGCTGGCGGCTCAATGTATATGTCCCGGCCCTGCTCGTCCTTCGCGACAAACTGCGGCTCGCCGGTCTGGTAGGCGCGGGCCATGGCCTCGCGCAGACGGAGATGCATTTCGTAGGCGCGGCGCTCTTGCTCGGCGCGTTGGGCGCGGAGGCGTTCGCGTTGGTCGTGGGTAGTGCCGGTGAGCTTATCTTTAAGGCGGCGACCGAGCTTTTCTTTCTTTTGGGTGTTTCCGATTTCAGGGGCGGCTTGGGAAGCGGATGTTTTGTGATGGTCGGCTTCGTCGTCAGTAGACTCGGCGGCGAGGTCTTCTTTGGTTTTGGCGCGGTTAATGCCTTCTTGTTCTATCCGTTCTCGTTCTGCGGAGGGAAGAGAAGACAGGTAGCCGTCATCGTCGTAGGGGTGTTGCCATATGGAGCGTGGCGGGTTGGTGTTGGTGTCAACGAAGAACTGATGGTTGTGTTCTGGGTCGAACTGGCGTATCCAACCTGAAGGGAGTGGGCGACGTTCGTCTTCCATGCTTCGGCGATGAGAGGGTGGAATGGGGGCAGATGAGGAGGGGGAGGTGGTGGAAGCCTGGGCTTCTTCGTAGGACGGAGGCGCGTCAGACGGCGGAGCGTCGGATTTGGTAGGCATCTTGTATAGTTGCGATGGTGCGACGAGGATGGAAGGTTAAGTAGGTTAATAGGTAGGTGGTCTTAGGAGCTCAAGCAAGCTTCGAGGATTGGATCTTGAAGCTGGTCAGTGATATGTATGGCTCAAACCCTGGGTGTAATTACAGAGAGTCGTCTCCGGAGGAATAAGGACAGACTGTGAGTATGAACAATCCGAAGAAAAATCAAACGAGGAAAAAGAGACTTTAGGAATAGGTTGTGATAATGTACAGCGCTCGAGAGCTCTTTAGCCGAACATGTTGACCGAATATGACGCAGCTCGGCACACTTCCCAGCCGTGCCACCGCCACAGAAACAATGCGGGTTCGTGCTGCGCCACACGGATGAATTTTCTAGAATGCAATTCCAAATTCTTTCGTGTTCTACAGAGTGCTATTGTCTCCTTGCTCCTTGCAGACATACACAGCACTCATGTATTCCTAGATTCCCCGAACAATCCGTCTAAAGCCGAATCTAGTGAACGAGGACGAGGATAAGAACTCGCATCAGTTATATGGCTCCAAAATACCCGACGTCAAAGCCAAGCCGATATCGTAGCTCATCATATTGTACAAGATCATCTCTCATCTAGTGTACAAGGTTGTAGCTCTTCTATAGTACAATAGGTGACATTCCAGGTGCCAACAAAAATCTCACACTCATTAATCGTATCCATCAATCATGACCAGCGGTTTGCATCCAATCAACCCCACCTGATTTGCGGAAACCCTTGGTACCTAAGAAGCATCCATAGACATCCACAACCTCATCTCACTCCCCGTCTCGCTCAAGTCTCTAACACTTGTCGGGCTCTCGCCTCTGCTGCCTCTGCTACTTGGGCTTGAAATTCCGCCAACGCTCCCCCGCATCGATTCCCGTTTAATCTGCGTTAACACCTTGATATCCCTCTCACCCAGGCTCTCACTGTCACCAAGAGGACCGGTACTTGCGACCCGCGCAGGCGTCGGTGGCGCCAGCCCAAGAAACTTAGGGTCAGCGCCCATCAGACCAGCTGCTTTCCTGCCATTACCCTTGCCTCCTACCGCAGAGGGTACGCCGAGGTCCGTCATCTTCTCCCCGGTGCCTGGATCGATATTGCCGCCAAGGCCATCACCGGTTCGGCTTGTTGCTAGGGCCCCACTTGCCGCAATGGGACCAGTCGGCCGAACACCAGAACTGTCCAGGAGTCGTGGGGAGAGACGGGTGATGAGTGGGCGTAGGGACGGAAGAGTGGCGCATATTATGCCGACGTTGACTTCGACAGAAGACCTAAGCAAAGATTGACAAGGATGAATAGGGAGAGAGGGATGGAGAAAGGAGTACAGACCAGGCACCAGCGCCGACATTGTCCCAAGTCACGTCTTTAGAGACGGAGATCACGTAGAGCGAGTGGAGGCGGAGGATTGATGTTATGATAACGCTGTAGGGTTACGATGTCAGCTCTGGCGTTTGCACCAAAAGATGAAAACGAGACACAAGGGCGAAAACAAGAAAGAACTTACAAAATTCCTACAGCAAAGATCAGCATGAGACCGATCTTCTGCCGCTTGGGCAACTGCAACGTCTTCAACACCGGCATCGGCAAGCCCCAAATTATACAATCCGTCACGATGTTCAGACTAGCATTGCTGAACCAGTAGCCTGTCCGATCCAGACAATACCCTCCTTTGATACTCTTGTCCCAGAACTTCTGCACGGGGAAGCAAGTGAAGATGCTAGCCCAGAAGGTCCAAAGGCCGTAGACGAGGACAATGCAGAGGATCGCAATAGAGGTGCGTTGGATGCGGCCGCCCGCTGCGAAGACGCGACGAATTTGCAGGAGGATGGAAATCTTGGTGAAAGTGAGACCAAGGTTGTAGACTGGGATGGAGGCGTAGAATATCTGACCAGGGGTCAGTACAAGGTGGGGGTCGTTGTAGCAGCAGATATGAATGATCGGCGTTAAGACACATACCTTGTTCATGGTCGTGAGCTGTTCAGGACTGAGGCTTTCAATGTGCTGGCCAAGGCCATAATTGCGTTCTAGCCATAGTTTTAGAAGAAGATGGAAAGGTTGTAACAATCTTGACTCACGTAAGCCCAACGTGACAGTGAATCCAATCGAGAATGTCTAGAGACCCAAATTGTCAGTCTCCCAGAACATGGAAAAACGTTTACCTACTACGTGTATTGTCTTGCATTGATTAGTTTCGGGAAGAACGATCTTAAACGTACCAACGCAGCAACAATTAGCGCATCGTCTGCCCCTGGACTTCGAACGACAAATCCTCGCGAGATGAATCTAAGCACTATGAAAAACGCAGCAAGAACATTAAAAGCGATAGCAGGGTTGAGGGCATGCCCAGCCTTGTTGCCGTTGAGGTCTTCTGCCATTGCTATGCACAAATATCTGGCAGGAGTGCAAAGGTAAGGATCTAGTCGACAATAAACTAGAGCTGAAAGAAGGGAAGGCATATAATGACAGAAATGGAGCCGATGAAGAGGTCAGGGGAAGAGGTTAAAGGGCCTGCACGTCTGCTCAACGTCATGAAGAGGCTGAACCAAAAGAGATAAAACGTCTTCTGCATGCGGTATGCACGCCACATGCGAGGTCTCTCTCTACTACAGATCTAAAGAGGCTCTTGAACGTCTCAAGAAAACTCTAAAAGGGCTATCAGAAAGCCCAAATTCTCTCAATATGCTTTACAGACATCTCTTTTGAAACAACGGGGTCCTAAATGATCAACAGATAATCGATCATTGCGACGGTATGGCGTAGATGCCTTTTTAGAAGGGTGTCACAAAATAGTACTTCCGGGTCAAGCGAGACTTTCGTTGATATGTTCCAGACTCATCAAAGTGAAAATGCCCTCGACCAAGCAGAATCGGCATCGGAGGTCAGCCGAATTCACTCTCCATCATCTGCCGGCCCGGAGAGCTTGGGACCACTCCGCTTAGTCGCAAACGTTTCCACGGGATTGGCGACAAGGCGGAACATTCTACATGGAGCCAAAGGAGTGATATAGAGAGCTCTAATTGGGGG
Organism: Pyrenula aspistea; assembly: GCA_021030945.1. Taxonomy (NCBI): domain Eukaryota; kingdom Fungi; phylum Ascomycota; class Eurotiomycetes; order Pyrenulales; family Pyrenulaceae; genus Pyrenula; species Pyrenula aspistea. The sequence goes on from JAGFML010000024.1 coordinate 76,054, forward strand.
TTTGAGCCAGAATTTTGACGTTCTTGATGTCCAGGTGCTTGAGTAGGAGGATGCATGTCAGAATTCACGAAGGGCTTGGTAAACGTAGAAGCGCAGAGCTCAGACAAGAGGAACAGGAGGGGCAATAATAAGTGTGTACAAGATCCTTGGAGACTGCCTTTAGCCAAGGCTAACGGACCTAAACTCACAATTGATCTAAAAGAGCGTGAGCGTGCGCCTCTAAACTCTAAGCTCGCCATGACGGATGTCAAAGCCTCGATGCCAGAAAAGTTCATCCTCATGTGATGTTTACAAGTGCGTAAGGAAAACGCTAGTAGCAGTGGCAGGATCCAAGGGGAGCCTGCGTCTCTAAGAGCATTTGGCCATCGTGCTTCAGGTAAGGGGACAGGCTTGGGCTATTGAGGTTACCTAGCTCAACGGCGGGAAGTTGGCTAATGGCTGGATCAGAATTCTAGCTGCCAGGTTGCGAAACAACAACAGTCTATCGATGCAATGCCTAGGCTGGTCTGGGAGTCAAGGACAAGAGGATAAAAGAGCAATCACTGGAAATTTCACTCTGGTGACTGTTAACTTGGCAATTGGCAGACGTATGATCGATTATTTTTCCTGAAATAGCTAGCGTAATGCTTATTTGAGACCAACATCTTTAATTGGCCAATTAACCTGCAGGCACACAGCGAACAGAAATACCTACGTACAGTCGGAGAATTTATGTGACCTACTTCTAGATAATAGCCCTGGAGACGGAAGTTGTTCTAGAACCGATTACATGGTTTAGCCCGAGTGTTGAATTTTAATTTCTCTCGGACTTGCTACCCCAATAATTCAATAAATTGCTAGCTAAAAGATCGTTATTTGGCTGGCAAGACCGCAGGGTAAGAAAGCTAAGAGTCATATAGAAGTGCCAGCCTTCTCTAAGATAGATCTTTAAGCAATCAATCCTATTCTCCATCACAATAACTTTGCACCAAGGATAAGGCATCGTAATTTGTACGCATCGAAAGAATGTTGGCAACTACAGAGTCTGACAACAGGGAAGCTAAAGGACCGTAGATAAGATGTGCTGGGATCGCTTTTCCCATAGAGTGATAGATCGAGCGCTGTTCCTGGCTCGTTAGAGAGCATGAGAGGAGGAAGATTCTCCGGTCTGTGATAACCTGATTTTCGTCATCAGCTTGCTTCCTCCTGTGATTTCTTAGAAGCTTCTCAAATCTGGATGCATCGAACTGCCTGGATGCATCGAACTGCCTGGATGCATCGAATTGTCTGGATGCATTGGATATTTCATGTTTGGATGCATCAGACTGGTTGGATGCATGTCGCTGGGGTGCATGTCGCTGGGGTGCATGTTGCTGGGGTGCATGTCGCTGGGATGCATATAGCTGGGATGCATATTGCTACTCGGATGCATATAGCTGGGGTGCATGTCGCTAGTCGGGTGCATGTCGCTAGTCGGGTGCATGTCGCTAGTCGGGTGCATGTAGCCTGGATGCATCTCGCTGGGGTGCATGTCGCTAGTTGGGTGCATGTAGCCTGGATGCATCTCGCTGGGGTGCATCTCGCTGGGGTGCATCTCGCTAGTTGGGTGCATGTAGCCTGGATGCATCTCGCTGGGGTGCATCTCGTTGGGGTGCATCTCGCTAGTTGGGTGCATGTAGCCTGGATGCATCTCGCTGGGGTGCATCTCGCCGGGGTGCATCTGTGAAGGATGCATCTCCCCGGAGGTCTCTGGATTCGTCTCCTTCGCCTCTTCACCATCGGCATTTGTTGTAGCCCATGAAACTACCCCGACAAAATTAAGGGGTGTTCTTTGTTTAAACAATTCCTCGCAATGTTTCACATGAGCCTGCAAATGTCAGATCTTATGTAAAGCTTCAGGCCGCTCTGCCTGCTCCTGAAGGTCTTCCGTGGTGATTTCGGAGAAAATGCCTCAGCCATGGTCTGCATTTGCTAGCTTGGATCATGTCTCAAACATGACTCTCACGTTTGCTAGTCTTCGTAGCTGCAAGAAAATGAAATCAGATGAGACCTACCTCAGTGTCCGACCGTGCCTCAAGGGTGGTGCCTGTATAGGGAGCCCGCACGGCCTGGAGAACGTGAGCTGCGGGTCAGAACGTGGGATCTGGAAGTTACAGTACCTTTCGCCAGTTGAAAGTGCAATGTGCAAGATGCCATGCTATAGTATTGTAGTAGAGAATACCGGTGTTGGCAAGAGCAGCAACTTCATCCAAGGTATAAGTCCCACTCTTGTCGTAGTCAGTGTAGTACACCCATGAGCCGTCAGGCTCCGGGCCGGCCCGATCAAATTCTGCGCTCAACTCGGCGTCGATGCACGCAGGAGGGAGCCAAGCTGAAGCCAGGGCATCATATCTGCATCCCATGGATTTGGCTTCAGCAATAGAATTTCCACACGAACAAGACACTTTTCCACTCGTTTGAGCATGTGAGTGGGCATGTCGGCGGACGAATGGCCACGATTTAAGTGAGACATTAACAAACGCCCATAGAACAAGTGCCGATATTGCGACTCTCCATATCCAAGTCAGGACATGTGTGCGGCGCTTGGGCCGAGGTAGAATTCGTTCAATATCGATTTGCTCGTCGGAAGAATCGACACTTGGCCGTCCGAGGAGCTTCTCTGACTCATACTCGATCATTTCCGATCTACGTGGCGATTTGTTCAGCACGGCGCTGATGGCTGATATCACGTTCTTCATGTGTGACTGTGGAACCGAATAAGTCAATATTGTATCTGGGATTGGGATCCATCAATGCTGTACATACACGGCTTGCCGGCAAATTTGGTAACCCTTCAAAACAACGATCGTCGAGTTAGGATAATATGATGGAAAGGCAGTGCTGATAGTATATGAGTGGGATGAATTCTTCCAACAAAGACTTGGGGAGGTGGATTAGGGAGATATAACATGGCACGATGATCTATCAAGCCAAGGGCGATAAGAAGAACGTCATCTTATCAGCTTGTCAACTGCAGGTTGCGTTGTAGCGCCGAGTCCCTGCATGAGTTGTTTATGGGAGCTATCGTTGCCTCAGGACCAATGAACTGTTAAATTGGGTTGAAAGTGTGCTTTATCACAGTTGCCCAGAATCAACGTTGCGTCACAGGTGAATGCCGAAAGCATTTCCCGTCGAAGAGCAACCAGCGCAAATCTGTAGTGCTGATCAAACGAATAGGATGGCCAGGGACTAATCTTGGCCGGATTGGTCGAGAGCGGTGCATCTCCAATCTTCTTCTTGCGAACGCGAATCTGGATGGTTGAGGGAGCAATCCATGCACGGCTTGCTCCTGTGGGCCTGGTGTTCCTTTCCATTCGAAGACGTCGAGCATGGGATACACCTGATGGACGATCGGCAAGGTTTCTATGTATTTGTTCTAGACTTCAGCTGTGCAGGCTTGCAGCCCTCCGTATGGCCGCCGCTGGCCACATTCCGCCTTTTTCAGGCGAGATAGATTCTGGAAGCAATGACTCTCCGATCGACATGTCCTCATTGAAGCTGCTGAAGAGTCATGTGAACGGGTTGGGTCTTGCGAAGAATATCGATAAAGACTCTCTCATGTTGAGTATAGTGCCATATCTCACAGCATTAACCGTCCGACACAATGTTCCGCACTTCCGCCCACTAGCTTCCAAGGACTCCAAGGGCTGATCTCAATCGAACTGTTGGTATCCGCTGATGTCTATGCGTATACGTAGGAAGAAATGATGTAGGCGGGATAGAAGAGGTTAAGAAGTCACGTGTAGAAATGGTGGCTGAACCACTCGCGTTCTTGGCTGCGGATATTGAAATGTTCTGATTAGATGAAGCGTACGTGCCAACCATTAGTTCCGGTTCTGCAGAGAGCGAACGCGAACCTTTGCAGCGGATGAGGCGTCAACCCCGCGGGGGTCCTGGCGGCCTTTCAAACCGTTCGATCAATATAGAAAACCACGTACGTACACCTGCGTCTGAGAAGAAGGATGCAATGTTGTTCGCGCTTTTGGCCTGAAGCAGCCTAGCGTGCCGAGCCAACCCGGAAGGCTGCTCCCGCCGCAGCCTTGGCATGCCGATCCTTCACGTGCATGCCGTTGCCTAGGGTCTCCGTCTCCATGAAGGATTAAGGCCGCCCACCCCCAGCCTCTGCCGAAACAACTCCACAATCTTATGCCGCTGATAGCATTGTCCTTTTCCGACCTTCGAAGATTTTACGAAATATCCTCGTTCGCCCAAAGAGCTCCACAAAGTGCTGCGCCTCCTCTGTCAGCGGCCACCATGTTGCGCATAGACGTACTGATCTAGCTCGCTGACCATGTAGTGGGTACCATTTACCTTACACAGGTAACCACGCATTTGATGTACATCAAATCTACGTGGAAAATTGATTTCCAAAGTATGGCAGGCAAATTTTCCTTGTGTCGAGCATGTTAATGTCAACCTCAATCCTCAAAACAGTCCCTTTCATCAACCATGCTCAGTATGTGCCGTATGGCGGTGAGGATGGTCTCACACCAGGCTCTGCACCGGGGCCACAGAGGGTCGCGGGCTTGCCGGACACAGGGTCATCGATTAAAAGCATCAAAATGACGCGGACCCGCTCAGCCCGCTAAAGACACTTAGACGCTAAGGGCCTTTGACTCTTTCTCCGATTTAAACGAAATCGAGGTATTGTGGGTCGGAGTGCCTAGCAAGACATACGTCGATTTCGGCCTGGCTTCTCACTCATTCACGTGCTCTCAGATCATAGAAGGTGTATGACTAAGTATGTGATCACCAGGGTCCTTTGGGAGGTCCCTGGGATCAAGGTTCCTTCGGCGAGTCGAGCTCGGAATCCATGGATCGCCTCCAGTCTGGGGCCCTGGTTTTGAAAGAGGTTGCAAATACATTCGGAAGCTGATAGCATAGTCGTTCGTGTCCGTCGATTGCTGTTCGGTCTCCAGATTCTCGAGAACGCCTGAATTTGTTCGAAAAGTCCATCTATTGATTCCTACAAACTATTTTCATCTGCTGAGGAACACGGTCTCTGTCCCGTAGAGTTTGGTACCTACAATGGCGACCATCGAGAATCGTGGCCAATATAAGGAAATATTTACTGGTCCCAAAGGCTATGACAGAAAACTTGAAGAAGAAGGGACAGAAAACCAGCCAAAAGCTGCTGTACGTTTTTCCACCTGTTGCTATGTACTCTGTACGCTCCTCAATCATTCACTACTTAACTCCAGCCAGTATCCGCAGTATCTCCCAACTTGGGATCCATCGGAGAAGTTTCCGCCTCTCGAGCCCTTCACCCACAATGAACACGGCGCTGGGGCGAATGACGCATTTCCTGATCTACTCCACGCTGGGGTTCAGGTTGATGATCTGACTCCCACGATCGGATCTGTCATCCATGGTGTCCAACTCAGCAAGCTGACCTCCGCGGGAAAGGACCAGCTGGCGCTCTTGACGGCTCAACGTAAAGTACTCGCCTTTCGAGATCAAGACTTCGCCTGCCAGCCTATCGCCGATGCCGTTGCATTTGCTACATATTTTGGAAAGCTTCATATCATGCCCGTAAGTGGGTGTCCGCAGGGATTTCCAGAGATCCACGTGGTTCACAGGAGCGCCCAAGACACAAGTGTACAGCAGTTGCTTGCAAATCGGACAACCAGTTCCACATGGCATAGCGATGTAACCTATGAGCAGCAACCACCCGGAACTACCATCATGTATATCCTCGATGGTCCAAAGACCGGCGGGGATACCGTGTTTGCGGATCAGGTAGAGGCCTACAAGCGACTGAGCCCAGCATTCCAGGAGCGCCTGCATGGACTGCGGGCGTTGCACTCGGGAATCGAGCAGATGGAAGCGAGCAAAGCCCAAGGTGGTATTGCAAGGAGGGAGGCTACTACCAGCGAGCACCCACTTGTCAGAACCCATCCGGCTACTGGAGAGAAAGCTCTATTTGTGAATCCGCAATGTAAGTCGAAGGTGTTCATACAGATCGTACTGCTAAGAGCAGAACAGACACCAGATATATCGTCGGCTACAAAAAGGAAGAGAGTGATGCACTACTCAAATTTCTCTACGACCACATCGCCTATGGGATAGACTTTCATGCAAGGCTGAAATGGGAACCGAAAACCGTTGTCGTCTTCGATGTAAGTCATCTCTTGTCAAACCTCATGTTTCCCGGATGCGGAGCACTGACCCGTGCCAGAACCGAGTAACCAACCATTCTGGCCTCCTCGATTGGCTAGATGTAAGTCATTGAATGGCAGAAAGATACAGAGGCTCCGCTAATGGTCACACAGGGCTCTCGCCGCCATTTGGCTCGTTTAACGCCTCAAGCTGAGAGGCCATATGAGACACCCTTCGCCAAGAGCATTACGAATGGGATGAACGGCGTGAATGGGAATGGAACAGCGGGACCGCATGAATCCCAGCGCAGTATCTCGGGGTAATCACAGCATTTTCCCGTCTTTTCAAGAGTGTCGATCAATGTGATCCTGAATCCCTCGAGCAGAGCAGACTGGAAGTGGCAAGCGGTCGTCGTAATTAACCCTTGATCTGCACTGTGGGGAACGAACCCGAGGATTGCGGGCAGTCCATAAACACGTGATATCCACTATAGCGAACATCACGTAAACGTGAAGCGCACAAACTGCTGTCTTACGTGAAACACCCCGTACACAATCCTCGCACAGGCTACTGCATAGATTGGCAGCCCCGGATACCAGGGGTTCTTATGGTTGGCGGTCCAATCTTCACCCCAGCTGTGATGCAAGGCGGGCGGTCGCAGCGTACATTTGATGCCGTTTGCCTAACGGAGCACGTCGGGTATGCGAATGCTTAACTCGAGCCTGAGACGTAATGTTCATCGGCGCCACCACCTCAAAACAGCGTAGCCTGCATATAGCGCACATGCGGGAATTTCTCCTCGTCAGGACGAATGTGATAAGACCCAAAGGGTCGTTTGAGAATGATGACTGCATCGGACTTGACGTTGTTCCGCCCAAGCATATGACCGTGCTCAGAACTTCGAAATGTATGCCTCTGAGAGGCTTTAGCGCTTACATTTCGAACATTGTTTAGGCTAGTGTGCGGTTGGGAGCTGTCCCTGTAGTGTTCTTCTTTTTCTACCTCTTCATGTCTCCCTTCTTCTTCCTTATCGTCGTCATTTTCGGCTATAGCCGTAGAGTTGCGTAAGTGGCCCCACCTGCTGCCATGGTTCTGCTACTAGCTTCTGCTACTAGCTTCTATACGTCAAAATCCCACCTTTTACCCTTTCGGCCACCATGCTCTCCACCAAGACTCCATGTCGGGCTTATCTGCACTTCTTGGCGTCACTAACCACTGCACATAAACGAAACAATAGTCTCTTTCTACACCATCTAATGCTTTCTGCATGCGATCCCGTGCTCATCTCACCGCATCTCTCTTTGACCTACAATTGCGGAGGATGCCTTTGAGGTCGGATCTTCTCGCCGCGTGCTGATTACGCCCGATGAGGCCTCCAGGATAGAGGAGGCCACAACATGACCGGCGACGTCAGTGCTAACGCTAAATTGCCGGACGTCCAAGACGGAGTGGCGCCAGCGGCCACAGACGCGGTGGCTTTCAGTTTTTGGCGTTGGAGGTGCAGAAGTCGACATTCTGCGAAGGATACTGGACCACCTCCAGACGGCGGCTACCATGCTTGGAGCCAAGCTTTACTTGGTCACCTCGCCATTTTTAATACTTGGGGCATTATCAACAGCTTTGGGATTTTCCAGACGTATTACGAAGTCGTCCTCAACCGCTCTCATTCGGAAATATCCTGGATAGGTAGCGTTCAGGTCTCGCTGCTCTTCTTTGTCGGCACATTTTCCGGTCGCGCAAATGACGCTGGCTTTTTCAGAACGGTTTTCATAATAGGATCGATATTGCAAGCCCTTAGCGTCTTCCTAATCTCTCTCTCCAAGACTTATTGGCAGATCTTGCTCGCTCAGGGCTTCTGCAGTGGCCTCGGCAATGGCTTGGTTTTTTGCCCGTCGTTCGCCCTGCTTTCTGGATATTTCTCCAAGAATCGGGCTTTGGCTATCGGCGTCGCGGCTTCGGGATCAGCGACTGGAGGTGTCATCTTTCCCGCGATTGCTGAGCATTTACTGCCCAAAATCGGTTTCCCATGGACTATGCGGGTCATTGGATTTGTCATGTTGGCTACCATGTGCTTGACCGTACCGTTCTTCAAGTCCCGACTGCCTCCGCGGCAGACTGGGCCTCTCGTCGAGTGGGCTGCTTTCAAAGAGCCGCCCTACCTTCTCTTCTCGATATCGATTTTCTTGACCTTCTGGGGCATTTATTTCGCCTTCTACTACATTGGCACATTCTCTCGTGAGAAATTGGGTGCTTCCCAAGCCACATCCATCAACATCCTCGCTGTCATGAATGGCCTCGGATTCTTCGGCCGCCTGATTCCAGGTTTTCTTGCTGACCGATACCTGGGCCCCCTGAACACCTTTCTGCCATTTGTGTTTTCCTCTAGCATGCTGATCTACTGCTGGGCGGCCGTGAACAGCTTCGGCGCCATCTGGGTGTTTTCAGCCGTGTATGGGTTCTTCGCGGCGGGCGTGCAGTCACTGTTCCTAGCCTCCCTGAGCAGCCTCACGACGGACCTGACGAAGATGGGTGTCAGGATGGGCATGGTGTTGAGCATCATGAGCGTTGCGACGCTGACGGGCTCTCCGTTGGCGGGGCGGCTGATCCAGCAGGACGGTGGAAGTTATCTGTATGCGCAGATGTTTGCGGGTAGTTCTATGATGCTGGGTCTGTTACTGCTGTTGACAGCACGGGTTGCGAAAGCAGGATCTGGATTTAGAACAAAGGTCTAAGACTGCGAAGGGATTTGAAAGAGAATTAGGAGTCGCGGCCGGCTGGCTTCACATATAGACGTATATCTGTAGACAAAACACCTAGATTAGCATATCAAGTAAAGTCACGTGTTTCCAACCGACAAATGGTTAACAAGGAAGTAACTCATTGAATTATACGGCAACAAAATACCCTTAATAATTTTCCATAAATTCTCGGTTTGGCAATTGCATCAGCAACGCATCTGTAGGATAAGTTGCCAAGTGGGGCAAAAATCGATGCTCTTAGATATATAATGACTCTCCCCTCTCCTTTCTACTTGTGACGAAAGGGCGAATGGTCGCTGGTCACGGCTGCCCGAATGCAGTATATCTAACTCTACTCTTTTTAACAAGTACTGTCGCCAGTAGCTTCACAGCTTTTTGTCCCTTCTCTCCGACCGTATTCGCGGTAAGATACCGAGCCTGCAGCCTAGCCAGGACTACCGGACCTCTGTCGGCTATCTTAATACAGGGGACTTTACTCCCAGGAAGAATCAAAACAATCCGCGACTGCCCTCTTCAATAGCGCGTGCCGTCACGGTCTAGACACCTAATAAGAATTTGGGGAAGAAGACGCGGAACGCTTCACTCGCCCCAACACCCACAACAACAACCCCCCCTTCTCACCAATCTATTCAACCCAGCAAAAATCCAATCCTCTCCACCAAACCAAAACCAAACCTAACCCCAGCCCTTCGACGGCATGTCTCCCCAACCCCCCCACCACCACATCATCGCCCTCGACGCCCGCTACATCCGCATCCCGCCCTTCACGCTCCCCACCCTGCACACCTACACCTCCTACCCCGACACCTTACCATCTGACGTCCCCTCCCGCGCCTCCCCCGCCACCATCCTCCTCACCAACCTCGTCCCCCTCACCGCCTCCACCCTCTCACCCTCCGTCACCCCGCACCTGCAGCTCGTCGCCGTCATGGCCGCCGGCGTCGACGGCGTCGACCTCCAAGCGTGCCGGGAGAGGGGAATTAGGGTGTGCAATGTGCCTGGCGGGTCGACGGTCAGTGTGAGCGAGCATGCGATGGGGTTGTATTTTGCGGTGAGGAGGAGGGTGGTGGAGTTGCATGGACGGACTGTGGGGGGAGGCGGGGAGTGGGAGAGGGAGGGGACGTTGATGGGGGCTTTTGGGGGGAGGATGCCGGTGGGGTGCGAGGGGGAGACTGTGGGCATTGTGGGGTACGGGTCGATAGGTATGCAATTTTTTTTTCTTTGTCTGTGGGCAGGGTCTAAACTGTCGAGGTGGAAGAGATAAGGGAGAACGAGGGGAAAGAAGAAGGGAAAAGGACTAGTATTATTTTGATGGACTGACATGCTTTGCTCCCTAAAACAGGCCAACGGATAGCCCGACTCGTTCAGGCCCTGGGCATGAAAGTCCTGATCGCCGAGCGAAAAGACGCTGGCGGCAATAGCGGCGGCGACGATGTTCATAGTCCTTCCGCCGATTCCGCTTCTCCTCTCCGGCCGGGACGCACCCCCTTCCCCTCAACCCTCCGCCTCAGTACTGTCGTCATAATCGCCTGTCCCCGCCTCCCCTCCACCCTCGACCTGATCTCCACCCCCGAGCTCCAGAGCATGCGGAAGGACGCGATCCTCATCAACGTCGCCCGCGGGGGCATCGTGTCGGAAGACGCGCTCGCCCGCGCCCTCCGCGAAGGCTGGATTGCGGGCGCCGCGACCGACGTGTTCGCCACCGAGCCGGCGGGGAAGGGGACGAGCCCGCTGCTGGGGGACGGTGTGCCGAATTTGACCGTCTCGCCGCATCTGGCGTGGTATGCGCAATCGACGCAGGATGCGAGGGCGAAGGCGGTCAAGGAGATCGTTGAGGGGTTTGGGAGGGGAGAGTTGAAAGGGAATGTTGTGGTGTAGATGTGTCGGTTAGGCCATTGGAAATTTTGATTTGGATCGTGGAGGTCTGCATGTGCATAGTGGACAATTTGCGACTGTCAGAGGGTGTCAAGCAGTGGCAGAATCCATGGAGATAGCCATCTCTGCTAACTATGGATGATGCTTGGGAGAGAGGACAGGAGGTGCGGGCTTTGGATTTGTTAATCTTTAGCAGCTTCGCGGATACGATGCTTAGGTTTAGGGGGTCGTAGAAGTCATTTCTACAAGAGAGACTTGGTCAGCACGAAAACATAGCGAAAAGGACTACTGTGAGAATCTGGTACCTCTTGCCCTTGACCTCTCTTCGACTTTCGGCAGCTCCTTCTCCGCACGAAAAGAAATCTTCGTAGCATGGCAACCGCGAATCTTCACGAACTCCAACACTCGTCCATTACGAGATATCCACCTCTTTGCTACCTTCGCGCAAACAAAGCGGAGCCTGAATGCTATAAGCATGCCTCTTTGCCATGAGCCGGCTGGGAATATCGCTAAAGGAACCCGCACCTTTCTATGCAGGGTACGCCAAGTTTCGATGAAAAGTTCCCTGTGACCCTTGGAATCATGAGCTCCTAGGGTAAGTGTTTGCCACGAATCCTAGGACCTATCAGCTCATTGCTATTGCGACATAACCCCTTGGATTGCCAATCACAGAGGTCTACTTGGATAGTCCCTGCGCTCAAGAACTTATGCAAACCAAATCCCAGTGGCAAAGCCACTGAGGCGCTGTATGAGGCTAGGAGCCCCAACAGACTTTTGCAATTATGGTCGTGAGCTGTGTTTCTAAGCTCGTGAGCCTCTTGAAAATTCACTTCTGCCCTCGATCTCACCTTTGATAGAAACAGTATGCTTCTGTATTCAATCATGTCCCGAACTGATGAAGATAGCAAAGGTCACCGCCCTTTGTCTGCCACTGTCTGGTTTCATAGAGGTATTGCTCTTTCTTAAGCCCTCATTTCATTCTTGAAAATAGATTGTTAAGGCAGAGAATATAGTCGAGGCAGTCTTCTTTTTGCCCTTGCTCATTAGTGCATTGAGGGACAAGACCTAGAAGAGGATGACCCTGCATATGTTTCTTCATCCTTTGGACCTGGCCTTTATAAGTTTGTGGACATCCGGAGTAGGGGCACCAAAGTTTAATAGCCTCATGCTGCTTCTTTGGGGCTTTCGTCTCCCTCCCATCTCTTGATCGCTTTGAAGATGCTTCTCTACTTCCCACGTTTGGAAATGATCCAACAAAATTTGACAGATCATCCTCGAATTGGGCCATTAATGTGCGACCGTTCGGAGCCTCGTCGAGTCGCATACTTCTTGTCATAGTTGAGGGTGGAGGACTGTCCACCGGCCCCAATTGTGCACGGCGATGACTTTGCAAGCGATCGAAGACTCTGTATACTATCAGCATGAAAGTGGCCTGGCACAACTCTATACATACAGATTGTGAAATTCTGTAGCGAACTCATACGTCTCTTTCAACATCATGCCGTAATCTCTACCGTCTGCATGATCGAACAATGCGTCCAGTAGGGACTCCCAGTCATCTTTCATTTGCCTCGATTGATATCTTGCATGGTTCAATCTTCTTCTCAAGTTGGCTATGGGATCCCCCGCAGCGGACGTTTCTTCTCTTGCAAGTTTTCCAGCCTTTGATAATGGTTTGCCAATTGGAGGGGCTTGAGGCGGCTGCGGTGTTCCAATCAGAGGGTCTCCGGATGAGGTGAAGTTCTCCATTGTGAGCGTATCTAGTATGAATACTAGCTAGCGGTGCTTGTAAGCAATGGGTGCAAGGGGGAATGAGTGTCGCTGTGAGTTGAGAACGGAGGAATCGACGAATGCCAAGGAAAGTGGGCTGTCCGGCACCACCCCTAGAAACACCACTCGGCCTGCGCTGGGATTTCGGAGGGGAGCGGACGACGGCCGCTGTGAGTGGCCACGACGCCTCTCCCCATCATCGACTGCACGCTGCAGGCGGCCCCTTGTCCTACGCGAAAAACATGGCAGTTTAGCAACGCACAGGGACTAGCCTTCAGAAATGCTACAGGTGCTTCTGAAAAAGCCCGGCTGAATACACATAGAATTCCTCCACGTAATCCAGTCAACATTCTCAAATAACGAAAGGGCATATATTAGATAGCAAGTCTACCGAAAATAACGATCTTCCACTTATCACTTATGCTTTTGCTTAGCTAATTTGTATGATCTTCAACGTACAGGACATAAGGGGAGGAGGCGACGTTATATGCTTGGTATGATGTCAGCTGGCGGCCTCAAGTGCCCGGAGTTCAGCTCCCTGCCCAAACTCCTGGGCTAAAGCCACTACTGCAAAGTGCAGCGATCGAGTGGGGCAAGGCAATAATCGGCGGAAACCTACATGTTTCTACGTTTTTCAGCGAAATTTACGAAATTCCACAGGAAACATCGCTCCGCGCTCTGCCAACACATCCGTTCCGCTCACCTTCGCCTGCATGCTTCCTAACCAGAGTGCAGGAAAATAGCACGATTTTGGTGGGATTGGGAAAAATTCTTCAGGCTTTACGTTTGTTCATAATTCATGTCAGCTCCTAAAACGAGAAATACGAAAGAAGCTGATCAGTTCTCTCCTTGTCACGCTGGAATACCGGTCACAGCATTGTTTCAAACAAATTTTTTGAATACTAACGAATTTCGAGACTTTCCGGCAGATTTGTCGTTTCGTCGAGTTTTTTCTATTTCCACATTTCTAACATGCTGGCCCATTGCCTATATCATCGCCAAAATGGTTCGCTCGTTCTCATATTAGTCTCTTTCCCTTATTGAGTACTTTTCACGGATCTGACTTTATGATATAAATACTCTGTTTCGGAGCCTGCATCATGAAAGGAATGCTTGTCCTGGTTTTCGCGCTTGTCATCAACCCTCAGTTTAGTTTTACATACCCCTTGTTGACCTCGGCGAGCATTTTCAACACCGTCGGAAATCAGGTCAACGGTTCTGAGACCAGTGTTTTGATCGCCACTGAAGCTTCTCGCATCACTACCACCACATCCAGTTACAGCATGCCACCATCATTTATACACATTGAGCCAAGCTCACTTCCGGCAATGTAAGCCACCATTAAGCTTCCGTCTACAACTAGTCTCATGACCCTCGCAACTAGCAGCAGTGCTACCCTACATCCCCCGAACTCAGCGGAACCTACTATCCCTATATCCGTCACAGGTCCCAGGAACACCACCCATGCCCGCAACGCAGAGGCTCAGAATGATCATCCATGGTCGGCAAGCCTCAATACTGTCTTCGCTATATTTTTTGGGATCATTGGAGTCCTCTCCTTCATCGCACAGTTTCGCAAATGGTGGAAAAGTCACCGGCGTGCCGTAACCGCCCCTATCCATCAAGAACGTGCCAACGGAACCTCTGGTGACACCGCGCCGGGAATAGTCACCACAAACCTGCCTCATCGCAATGTCAGCACACAGGCAGCTACCGAATAGGTATCAGAACACGACTCCTCCTATTTCCGTTGTCATTTGCCGTTCTTCCGGAGACCCTCTTCGCTAAGTGCATCATGGTTAGCCCGAAATATTTCGCTCAGAAAGACACTACCAACGGAGCGAGGCATTTTAAGGCGATCAGGACTAAGGATCGGGGAATTGGAGGCCGCCTCTGGCGAGAAAGATCAACAGGCATGCAGAGCAAGAAGCACATTACCGCTCTACCTAATGTTGAACATGATTTTGGGTCCCATCTATTGCCACAACATTTATGTCCATGCCCGCATAAAGCGCTAATTGTCCCTGGATATATATATTGTGCAATTAGCCACGCTGTGAGCAAGCGTCACTCTACTCTGCTCTACTTACGTAGTCCACGAATTGTTCCATGATAGACTGCACCTGTACCAAACTACACTGATGAGCACGTGTCCTCGAGATTGCCTCGATCCTGATCCCGATGCGGCAAGTGGGGCTATCTAGCAGTAATGGGCTCCGCCTTCCGTCCACCGGCGTGTAACTTAAATGGTATAGTCTATGTATAGTCTATGATCTCTTTGCAACACCAACGTAAACCAGAGCCCAGTAAAGCTTTCGGCTCACCGTCTACATCCACCACTAGATTCTAGAGCCCGTAATCCATACTTTAACGTATACAGACAGACGCCTTGGGATTGGCTGGACACGCACTCCCGAGTGACTTTTGGAAAGTGAGAGAGTACTCGTTTGAGAGGACTTCCTAATTAGGAGTGAAATGCGGTGTGTCCGCACGTGGGACGTCTATCTACTAACCCTACTTGGAATTGGCCTCATACGGCAAGACTTATGTATAAGTAAGTCTTGTGCGCCGCTTTAGGGAGCTTCTAAGGAGCTAGAGCGATTGGGAATGTCTCACCATCTGAGAGCGCGCAACTTGAGTGGGCTTTGACCCCTGCGATCTCCATTACCAATATCAAACGCAGTTACTGCCTCCTTGCCCCTTCCTCCAGTCGAAGAGTCGACCAGGTTACATAAATTGGCAATCCTCAAGCCAGTCCTTGCTAGGTCCATTTACGAATTGGAAGCAGATTGACGAGGCCGGCAACTCGGGTGTCGTGCAGAGAAGGGATATCAGACTAGCTCGTCTTTGTAGGACAGTAGAGGCGCTAACCTAGGGGTCTTCATTGCGCAATAAAAACCACTGGTAGAACCTAGAAGAGGCTTTTCCTCCCCAGAATGGATGCCATTTGCTAGAATATTCGACGTCAAACGTGTCTGTCTCGTTGTTGCGCCCACCAGCGTTTCCTTGTCCAGTAGAATCCAGCACCGACGATCCACAATAGGAGGAGAATAACAGCCTGAGCTGGAGCAAAGAGTGCACCGCGGACCACGACGAATCCGCTGACGATGGCGAAGACTATCGGAATCAGCAATAAAGGCTTGTATGGCCTTCGGAGCTCGGGTTCTCGGAACCTCAGAAGTACGGCACCCAGCACGGTCAAGAAGAAGAATGAGTACTCTCCTAGTCCGTTAAATGTAAGCAATGCTCTAAAGTTTCCGAACAGGATGTAAAGCGCTGATAGCACATTGGACATAACAAGTGCATTCACAGGCGCGTCGGATCGGGGCACATCCTGTGGGTTCGAGTCGCTCTGTACTGAGCTGGGATCCCCAACGAGGTTAATACCTTTTCTAACACCCAGACGACCAACTAGACCGAGGAATCGAGGAAGCCAGTTCTTGTTGGCTGCGGCAACCGTCATGCGGCCCGTTATGAACGAGTTGCCCAGGAGCGAGCCGGCAACCACGAGACAAATGAAAACCGCGGCAATAATTCCAAACCCTGGGCCTAACAGGCGCGTAAAAGCTGTCTAGTTGCACATGTAAGAATTGAATGAAGACGATTTTGGGAACTAGGCAATCGATGCTTACCACAGCAACACTGTCTGTCGTAGATATGACATTCCATGGGAGAAGAATATAGTAAGCTGCATTGACTGCAACGAAGCAGAGGATAATTGTGGGGATGGCGGTATTGATGGCAAGTGGCAGTTGACGTGTCGGGGCTGAGAGCTCAGCTGAGACGTAGATTGCCTATGCAATTGTGAGGTGTCAATAGGAACGGTATTAAAATCGGGAAAATTTTAATTCGCACCTTATCCCAGCCAGAATATGCCCATAATGCTCCATAGAGTGCAGCGGAATAATAACCAAGCATGTCCCACTCTGACAGTTTGCTCCAATCGATCGTGTCCCCATCCGACGTTATGCTCTTCCTAAATCTAAACCAGGGCCTCCGGTGCCAGTCACTTCCGCCGACCTCCTTGTCTGGTTGGCTGAGTTCAACAATTACAACGACAACACCTGCCACAACAATACATAAGACGCTGAGAAACTTCGTCGCAACGAAGAAGTTGTTAAGTCGAGTGCTCGCTTTCGTACTAATTGAGTTCGCAATAGAGATAGATGTCAGAATGAGAATCGAAAGTAGCTTGTGCTCAATACGCCCAGCCTGGTCAGTAACGCCAGCAGCAGAGAAAATGCTCTCTACAAAAACAATGCTTAAAATTGCCAGCGTCGCTGGCATGACAGCCACTATCCAGGTCCATGCCGCAAGGAATCCGGCCACGTCGCCAAAGATGTGCTGGAGAAACGGTTGGACACCTCCTATAACTCGGTTCAGTCCATGAATATCTTCACGATGATTAAGATCTGATATACCTTCTCCTAGAATAGCTGTGGAAAGCTCCGCCAAAGTACTTGCTCCGGTCCATGCCAACACGCCACCAATTAGCCACACCACAAGAGCTGCACCAGGAGAGGGGACATTAGTATCAATGGAGCCCGGGGAGGTGAATAATCCACTCCCTACCACGATACTGAGGACAACTGCAAAGGCATCGATGGCTGTCAAGTTCCGACTAAAAGTCCCATGTTCTTGATCATTTTGTCCCTCTGCTCGCGTCCCATACTCTTCAGACTCATGGCGGTTAGCAAGGAGCGGCCTTGCCGCCTGGTCTTCTTCCTGGTCAGTGGTAGAGGTCATACTCGCTAGATAGATCTGGTCTCGTGAAGCTTGAAGTATTATTTTCTTCTAGGCTTTCCCTTCGCAACAATGAGCGAGAAATTCAAGCAATCACGCCATTCACACGAGTCAATATTAACGGAGCGTGGCCGCACGGTGCGTGACAACAGTTGGCGACGCCGTTTTCTTCTCGCCTGTCGGCACTAGTGACCCTAGGAAACATGAGACCAGTCCGACTACCCCTATCTCGCGGCATGATCAATCATGACAGGGGCGTAGCTCCTCTAGGAATTTTCCAACGCTCCACTACGATGGCTAATGAGCACTCCTGAATACATCCAAACTCTGACTACCAGCCGTGCCGTTATGTTTGCGGCGAAAAAGCCAGGCAGACCGGGAATCGCATCGTAATGCTTGATCGTCTCCTTGACTACCACACTCACATCGTAGCCCTTTCCGACCTTTGACAATGCAGCACATCATGGATGCTTTGTCGGCCAAGAACGAAAGCGCCATGGTGCAGGTACCCGTCATATTCTTTCTCTAGCCCTTCCACCCTCATCTGCAAAATGTGTCCCTTCCCTCTTATCCTTTATTGCCATTGCAACGCCTGCATCTTCTTTCTACTTGTCCGCTAAGGGCTCCGAAAAGCCTTCCTACTTGTCAGTGTTTATTGAAAAAGGGCGAAAATTACGTTTCGGCGGTCAACGATCAGAACCATCCCGGGTCAGCATCGCATCTCTACTATAAATTAAGTATTCTATCGTCATTAAACAATGGTAGATAGTCTTTGAACGTCCTTCGCGTCCACATGAGCTCTCAGCCTGTTCTATCCGCTACCAGGCGCGAACGCGAGACCGACGCTCGACCGCTTTCTTATTCTTCAACCGTCACAGGCCTGCTTGTGTTCTCAGAATGAGTAGGAGTTCTGGTCCTTCTAATGGCAGCAACTTGGGCGGCCACCACGCTCGCATGGCATCTCCTGACGTCCAATCGGCGCAGAGGGACAAAAAGGATTTCCGCCACGTTGAAGATTTACAAAGGGAATTTGATCCGTTCAATGTTCTGGGACTAGACGTCAAGACGGCCAAATTTGAAGACGTTAGAAAGGCGTATCTTAGAGCACAGCTGGCGGCATCTCGTGCAGGAATCTTGGTGGCTGGTAGCGAGTTACCCGAGGGTGTTCCACGTCAGCAAGATGTGCAGCGTGCGTATAACTATCTAGGAATTGGAGCCTCCTCACGAGAGACTCGTCAATTCTTTACGGATGCTAAACGCTGGTAGTCATCCCGTTCGCGCAGTACATGGAATCCCGCCGGAGCCCTAAACACGATCGAGAATATAAGTCGGCCGATTGAAGGTCGGCCGCATGGCCAGTGGTAAGCAAAGGACACCCTTTTCTAATACACGGCAAATTCACTAACTTGATTACAGTGCCCTCTTCAAAGGCGTTCACGTCGACGTGATGAATCGTGGCCGTACCAGGTCACAAACCAGAGACGGAGGCCAGGCTTCAGACAGGGGACGAACTTCAGGCAGAGGTCAGACTTCCGGGAGAGGTCAACCTTCAGGTAGAGGTCGGACTTCAGGCAGGGGTCGACCTTCGGGCAGGGGTCGACCGTCAGGCAGAGGCCGTCGAGGCCCAACTTCCAATGAGCGCAGCCAGAATCCAGACTTCAAGTTTCGCATGATCCCTCCTTACATGGACGCCACCGCTCTGTATCGAAAGACTGCCAGTGGAAGCTACCATGTATTTCTAGGGTCCAAAACGGTGTCTGCGGACGATTCTCGTCGCCAGGCCATCTACGGCGGCTAGGATCGTCTATACCGGTGGAAAGTTATGGCTGCAGACACGGATCGACGAGGCCAGCATTTAGGACTTGTGCAAGGGATGACCGGGCCGATGCGTACTGATGGGATCACTTCGCCGTGTCCCGGAGTAGGAAGCTTCAGCGAAGGTGGAGATGCGTCGAGAGTCACTGAGTCAGAGTACAAGGAGTGGGTCCTCAATCATCTTCCTGATTCAGAGGTAGCCACTATTCGTAGGGCCTTCTCAGAAAGAGAGGGACAGCGACGGCCAGGACGTCATTGAAGGCAGAATGAAAGTATTGATCAGAATGCTTATCAGAGATTAAAGCGGAGGGTTCATATCAGAGATCTAAGGACACAGATTTAATACAAGTTAAAAAAATGAATAAGTGATCAAGGGAACGTGTATATAAAAGACTTTAAAAAAGGTAGTCGTGGTAGTAATATCTTTGTCCCCCTTAAGATCAGGCGCTAAGTCTATAATATGCACGCTGACCCTATGTATAGTGTTAGATGCATATAAGAGATCCAGCCTGAATTAACAGTATCAGGTTGGTTAAGTCAGTTAGACTGTTCTATACTACACATACACAACTATCCGATTCTCTACAGCGGCCGAAGGTTCCCAATCCCGATATACCTTCAATTTTGACTTTCCACTGCAATCTATATGCGAATGGCTCCTGTGAAGAGAATTTAGCTGAGATACTGCGAGAGCACCGCGCGAGGAGCCTTCTCCATACAAATTTTTATGTAGTTGGCTCCTGGTAGAGAGCGTGCACCGTGCGAGGAGCCTTCTCCATACAAATTTCTATGCAGCTGGCTCCTAGTAGAGAGCGATTGCGCGGCACTGCGCAAGGAGCCTCTCCTATATAACTGTATACGGTTGGCTCCTGGCAGAGAGAGCACCGCGCGAGGAGCCTTCCTTATACAAATTGATATGCAGCTGGCTCCTGGTCGAGAGAGCACTGCGTGATGAGTCTCTCTCATATA
The DNA here is from genome assembly GCA_021030945.1 of Pyrenula aspistea. Classification (NCBI taxonomy): domain Eukaryota; kingdom Fungi; phylum Ascomycota; class Eurotiomycetes; order Pyrenulales; family Pyrenulaceae; genus Pyrenula; species Pyrenula aspistea. Next base: position 96,102 of record JAGFML010000024.1, read on the forward strand.
AATTTTTATACAGCTGGCTCCCAGTACAGAGAACACCTCACAGCACCGCGCGAGGAGCCTTTCTCCTATAAAATTATATGCAATTAGCTCCTGGTAAAGAGAGCGCACCACACAGCACTGCGCGAGGAGTCTCTCTCATATAAACTTGTATACAACTGGCTCTTAGTGCAGAGAGCACTATGTAAAGAGCCTTCCTTATAGAAATCTACATACAAATAGCTCCCTACGTAGTGCCCCCGCATTATATTATTCTCTCTCTCTACCAGGAGCCAGCCGCATATAAATCTGTATGAGGAAGGCTTCTCACGCAGTGCCGCGCAGTGCTCTCCGCGCCAGAGCCAGTTACATAGAAATTTGTATGGGAGGGGCTCCTCGCACAGTGCTCTCGCGCAGTGCTCGCTACCAGGAGCCACCTGTATACAAACTTATATGAGAGAGGCTCCTTATGTAATATCTCAGACGAATCCTCTCTAGAGGAGTCATTTGCATGCAACTTTGTGTGGAAATGGCTCATCATTCAACTTGGTGGGGGAGCAGAATTTGGGATGTGGCACAGCGCTCCGTATACTCGCCTGTACCCTCCCCGCCAGCCCGCTCCACCGCAAACCCCCTCTTTCACTCCCGCCCTATCTACCCCACTGCGGCGGCGTCTTCCCCATGATATCACACCTGGATTTGGAAGATATCTTCAGTCAAATTTTTCTCGCGACGGCAAATTGATAGAGCGAACAGCCACGATGATAGCCCTGATTTCGGACGACGGATGCGACATCGGAAGCTTGTCAACGATCACAGTATGAAGCGAACGGCGAGCTCCCAAATTTGGCTTCCCGGACTAGGGTGGATGAGCTACCTAGCCACCCAGCTTCGCAGCACGGCTTCAATGCTCCGAGCGGACAGTGCCCGATGTATCCCACCAAAAAGCAACGTCGTCGAGCGTAGCTGTGGCGGCTGATGTCTGTCCCGCGCACCTGTGGTGCTCGAACGTCGCCTACATCAGCAGTGTATTTTCACGGTCGTTCACCTATCACCAGAATTAAGCCTCAGCCCTTGCGTCTGCGTTCGCCTTCACTTGGATCACTATGATTTCCGGTATGACCCGCCGCCGCATCACCACCGCCGCTGTCTCATTAGAGCCGCTGGCTCACCTACTGGATTACCGCAATCACCGAAGATATCCTTCGTCAGTATCCGTTCACCTAGAATGTCACTATTAGGTTAGTTAATAATCACTGGAGGACCTGTGGGATACATAATCACCACAGGATCCCCCACAGAGCCAGAATACCATCCCACTTACACCTGAGCTGCCTGTTCCTAGACCACCTCACAGTCTTGGGCGAAAGACTACATAGATCCATCAATCGCAGGCTGAACTTGCCATCTGCACATTTTCAGCTTCGTACCCAGGAAAGTCTCTTTCGAAGTAATCCCCTACCGTACGAGAACTAGTCGGGGCACTTTACTGACCTCTCGCAAAGACACTCCCAAGATTTCGCCATAAAGACGAATCTGGAGCCTTCGGAATTCGCCATGTCATCCCGGCCCCTCTACAGGCCGGCCAGTCAAAGCGGCCGGCGGCTGATGTTCCTCGTGCCACACCAAAGAAAAAGAGGATTCTCGATACACCGAATAAGATTCCAGAGGTAGAATTTTCCGGCTCGAGGTCCGATCGCCAGTGGGTAAACGCACAACATCTCTCAGATTCTCCTTCGATCGTATTGGATGACGATGATGCTCCGCACCCCCCTCGAGTGATAATTGACCTCACTACTTCTTCAGAGGAGGCCGAGTCGTCCGCCTACCCTCCACAGTTAATTGACCTTCGCCCAGGTATCGGTACCAGCAACGGCTCGTGCAGATGCGTGATTTGTGGAGAGGGATTCTCCACATGAGCTACGCTTCGGTCATACGAGAACGACTCATCCCCGTGCGAGACTGCACCAATGTGGGAACTGTCTAGAAGCATTCTTGACCAGAGATGCGCTCGAAGACCATACGAAAGTTCACAATTTGGATGAAGTATTGGCTTGTAGATTCTGCGACGCGGTGTTTGCAGAAACAGATGATCTTGAAGCGCACACAAGAACGCACGACATCGCGAACCCCTACAAATGTCCACACTGTGGAAGAGAATTTTTGGACCAGGATCACTTTACACGTCATGAAGGAACTTCTGCTGAGGCTGAGGTTGAGAATAAATACCACCGATGTGTGAACACATTTTCGCGGCCAGTAGAGCTCACGGAGCACTTGAGGGTACATGAATCCCAGGATGAAATGTCATACTCAATGTCTCCAGCCTTCCTCCAAGATGTTATCTCGGCGCACTTTGCAGCCAGTCCCCTGAATTCGGCGGCTCGTACTGCAACCCCAGGATGGGTAGGTCTGGTCGGACTACATGCAAAGTTTGGGTTGTGGCTCAATGATTTCACCTGCGTGAAGGGAATTCCAGGTCAGTAACTCATGTTCTCGTGCATTTCAAGCTTCCTAACGGTTATAGGGCGCGTGTGCTATGACTATGCAACCGATAAAGGTATAAGTGATTTCCCAACAATCTACGCAGCGTACGTCGGCTGGAAATCGAGCGACAGAGAACTGTGGACAGCTATACGGAAAGCACAGCGACATGAGCTGAGCCTGAAAGCCGTCCGTTGGCATTGGAACAAGTACGTTTCGAAAATGTATTTGCTCTATTGCTTTACTGATGAAAGCTTCCAGCATTGTTGGCCCTGTTGTTAACATCACGGTCTCTATCAACGACCAACAGAGCGAGGATATCAAGATACCAAGACCCCCAGAGGACAAGTGGCGGGCTTTGCTGATTCTGACGCCGAAGGAGTGGTGTCTCAGCACCTGGCAAGACTGGTCGGTGGCTTGGGAGAGTGCGCAGCGATCGGACGCAGGCCCATATGTGCATCAGCCAATTGCCAGCCTCAGCGGGCGAAAAGGTTCTGTAGAGAATACTGGTGCAGACGCAATGCTTCAGGCTATCAGGGAGTTGATTTTTGCGGCATTTAGCAGACCCGAATATAAGTAGCGCGTTGTACGGACGGCATAGCTTTGAGCATACCAGCCCCCTGTGACCCTGTCGCGGATCGAGCTAGAGTCCAGTGGGAAATACTGTTATGTGCGGACGTCGGAGAAGGCTGACGAAGGTAATCGGAGACGCAGAGAAAAATGAAGCTCGGAGTAGTCCATCCTTCTACTAAATAGACATCCTAAGAAGCAAACGCTCTGAATCAATGATGATGGACCCATGAGAAGCAATCGAGCTCCTATCTGCGTTGAACTCACCATGTGACTTATTTCGCACTTCCGAACATGAAGAAGAATGATGAACAGCGGGTTCGTATGGGAAGAGCTCAGCGTCGGTTGAAATACCTTGAAACTCAGCAGGTCTCCGTAAAATATAGAGAGCGTGAGTCAGCCTTTAGATTTGGGGAGATAGTCTAGCAGAATCCGAGCGGAATTAAAAGGCATTTTGTAAGAGATCACTTCAGCGCTTATTTGTTGCAACGTCATTCGAGCCACGTGGTCGAGAATAAACTTTTAACCTTATTTATTCTATTGCGACCGACATGTAATTTCATACCCTGTGTGTACTTTTGATCTTGTGTACGTTCTCTCTGTCATCCTTAGCATATTCTTCAGTCTCCAAGGACGGACTGTTGAAGTCTTTTTAATTGATTCTCTTCATATGTCAAGTATGTGCAAGAATATAAATTGCATTCTTTCCAAAGAAAGGGCCAGACACCAAGGTCGCCCAAATGTCTCTGGCCACCGCTCAAGGCAATGCCTTACGACCTCCATCTTCTATCCCGCCGACCATGACCACGCCTCACCCTGAATGGCACACGCACTGCGCGTAATCACTCATCGCACTGCCGGGGCAGGAAACGGACTGAAAGTTGACAATTGGATTGTCCCCGAAGACCTCGCTTTGGGCATTGATGTCAAAGTGGTACGAGAATCCGTAACTGTTCTTTGCGCCGGGGTTGGGACACCATTGTTGGTTTCCGTTGTAGGGGCAGAGGTTCGTAACCTGTTTGCATAGGTGTCAGTACGAGCCGTCTGCTGACTGACGTAAGAGCGAATGATAAATGCGTGAAGACATACCATGACGATGATTGATTCGTTGGTCGCTCCGCCGGTGCCCTGTCCTTGAGGGGCAGAGCCGGTAGATGTGAGCTCGAAGCAGGTTCCGCAGCCAGACCCGCACCAGCCAGACCCGCCGGCGTCAAAGAGGGCTTGAGAGCCTGCGGCAGTGTATACTTTAGGATTGGATGATGTGTCGATCCCAAGCTAGAGGATCGTAAGGATGTCAGTCACTGGTGCTGGTCCAGGTATAAAGAAAAGGCGATGGGTCACGCGTGATACTGACCTGCCAGCTGAAGGCTCCGGAGGTCGTACCGCAGCCGCAAGCACCTTCTTGATTGTCGTAGTATCGCTGTCATCTTCATCAGCGCTGGGACTGTGACGGTGGACAGAAATCATCATAAACGAACAGTTGTGGTAGCTTGGCCTGAGATGGCCAGGGCCGGAGCCGCCAAAGCTGCAGCGGCAAGAACAGCAGAGAACTTCATGTTGAAAGACTGGAAAGAATGGAGGGAACTTCAACGTAAGGATTTCGAGCGAAACAGAACAAAGCTCTGGGATATTGGTCCTGGATGGCAGAAAAAATGTCACAACAGCGAAGTTACGTCGTCCTTTATACTAACCTACCTCTCTCCTACATTCTTGGACGATCATCGACAACAAACAACGTCAGTCACAAGGAGGAATGGCCGCCATCAAGGCAGATTCCAGACGTTCTCCACAGAAACACCGGCCGTCAAAACCAGATCGGATGAAACGAAAATTATCCATAGTGGTATAGAATATATTAATCGATGACGTGCGTATCACTTTCCCCCCGGCTCGCGTTCGCGACCGCGCTCGTTTCCGCGCTCGTACCCGCGGTGAACTTGTGGGGTATATATCGTGTCCAGGAGGCGAGAGTCGATCGGGTGGATGATCCTGGTGTGCCATTCCTTTGGCTGGAAATTGTGTAGAATTTGCGATGGTCTGTAAAAAACGACTTGCCTCACATAGCCATGTGTGGCCCTTGCTGGAATTAGCAAGGTTGGAGTGGGCCCCGGAGGCCATTTGATTGTGTGATGAGACAGGGCGGCGGAAAGCAAACATCCAAGGAACAACCCGCCGGCGAGGAAGGCCACGTCGTCTTGAACCTAGGGTCTTGGAGCATCCATACATTAACACGCTTGAACGTTCCATCAAAGTGCGGCGGAGCAATGTGCCGGGCTGCCGCCGGCAAGCCGGCAGTAGAACCATGGTTACCATGCACGGCGTTTCATTTGAGGATGCATTGGTTTCCGTTTGATCGTCGCGCCGGAAAAGCTTAGCAGCGGCAAAATTTTACCTTTGATGAACCATGACCCTGGTTGTTAAGTCTGGCCGGGTGGAAAGGGATGGAGCTCCAAACATAAAAGCTGGCCGTTATTAATTTCGGGCTTTCGCTTAAAGTTCCGCCTAAAAAATTCCACGCTTCGTCGCCCTCTCGATTTAACTTGTAAGTCCCTACATCATATCGACATGGTCATACAGATTTGCAGACGGAGCATCTCATAGTACAATAAGGACAAGCCACCCGTGGCAATGCGTGACCACTTCTCAAGATATAGTTCCAACTTCCGCTTGGTTGCCAACGGTGGTGATCCCAAATTCAAGTTAATCCTGTGGCCATGGCGGTCCTCTTTATGTAGAAATATGAGGCCCACTGCCCCGTGAGTAGCCCTGTCTTCCTCCTATACGAGGGGTTGTCTTCGTCATCTTTTGCACCGCGGGTGATGGCTTCTTCTGTATTCTCCTCGCTACCTCGCTGGCGGCGGCGCTGCTCGCGGCAACGCCATATTATCATTGATTCCTTGTCTGCCTGCTCGTCATCAGCATTTCCTTCTGCACTACTGTGACGCCACTGCTGCCTCGACCCAGTCCGATCGCGCTCGTATCTTCCGTCTACGCTGGTCTTGGCAGCTGGACAGCGCCGCACTCTCCGGCAAAAATTGTCCATAGGACTTCGTGTTCAGCTTCTTCCGCGGCGGCCCCGGCGTTCCGATTCAGTCCGCTCCCTTTATGTTCTACTCCTAATAAGCACCATTCAGTCAGCCTTGTCCCGCTGGCTGTCCGATAGGGATCCGCTCTTCAGAGCGCGTTGGGCGTCCTTCTCATTTGCTCCAAAGTCTTCTCAATGCTCAGGTTGATGCATGCCTCTCACGGGATTGGCCGTACAACCCCAGCCTTTGCTAACGGTGGGACAGCCACCAGTCCTAAACGCCGCTCCTCGAGACGGGCCAGCAAACAGAAGAAGGCGTAATTCAAGGGACTCTCTGTTCTTTCGTCGACATTTATGTTGACTGCGTCATGCCAGTCGCGAGCGTACCTCGCCGGACCGCTCACTGCCAGTTTTGCGGTTAGCATCGAGTCAAATTTGGTCGGCGTCGGATGGTGGGATTTTATAGCGTGGCAAGGCGAAAGGCTTGGCTTACTATACTCATCAAATGGCGGATTGTAGAACACCTAGATTGCGAATGTCAGCGTGCAATCAGAGATAGGGCGTTTGGACGAGACAGACCTGCTCTAAAAGCACAAACGGAGTAAAACTCCGGAAAAAGTCAACAGGGGCGACGGCCGACGGATCATGTGGAATTGGGAGGACGTCAAATCCAGGGATCCCGTGCCGAAATTGGTAATCGCATATCTGGATATGAGAATGCCGTTACTAGGGGGCTGGATAGCGTCAAGGTCGAGGAATTATAACTTACCGTGATTGTCGCCCTAACCGGATTCTGAGTTGGGTTTCTGCTAGCTTGGAGTCTAATACTATTCGTAGTAACTTGGTACGCAAAATAGCCTGGACAACCTGGACCACGGCGAAGGCTAGAAGTCAACGGCATAATGTTAGAGTCTTGCAAAATTGTTTATGAATTCCGACTCTACATACATCGCGTTATCTCGGTCGAGCCACTCCTGTTGACGCAAATCGCGAGAACGTTGTGGGACATAAGCCGCTGGAGCAGAATGATAGCGAGGGTCAAGATGATCTGGTAGAATTCTCCACCTTGCAGAACGATCATCGTCGCAATAGTATCGATAGTTTGCGAGTTCTCGTCTCAATTGCGGCTGTGGAATCATTGAGTATACTGCAGCCAGATGCCCTGCATCACTAACCTCAATTAAAGACCTAGGATTCATAAAAAAATGATCCGCTCACCTATGACCTGACTGACAGAGATTTCGTAGTGAGGATGATTGCTCTTGGCGAAGAGGAGACTAAAGTATTCCTGTTGTAATCCATCGCCAGCTAGCAGTCTGTCATGTGCTATTTTCGCCATTCGTCGAAACTCTTCGAATGCTGTCACGAAATGAACGCTGCTACGACACGAATGATCTATCCAGTAGGTTAATGGGAATTGGGAGAAAGCCCAAGTCACTATCAGCGCGAGCGTGAGTAGGCAGGACGTTTGTAAACCCATGGCTCTCGAATAAGGGTTCGGAAAGACGACGTATAGCTCGAGTAGTGACTGGACTCAGCGGTGACAGGTGGAACCGATCCTTATACGTCTAGAATGCACCCATTGGTGTGGGGAACAAGTGACAGCCATCTAACTCGTTCGCAAGGGCAAGCCACCACAGCCACATGTGCCAACTCGGCAAACGTCCGTGAAAACACTCAGAGTATCAGATCGCGTTTTTCCACAAGCGCTCACCGCTGGCGATACTATCATTACTTTCGTGAAAATATACGAGTGGTCAAGCGCACGCCGGATTAGCTTGAAGTGGCCTATTGCAGATTAGCCACCATTTTGTTCGATGCTCTTTCGTGTTGTAGCACTAATGTTTTCAAGTCGCAATACTCATTTCTTTGAAAATTATTCTTCAAACCTTGACGTTTCAGTCGTCTTCTCTAAGGACTGTCAATGTGAATCCATTAAGGTCATCTTCTCGAACTCTCTGTTCGCTTAAAAGACATGAAAATCAATATCCACATTTTCGTATCGACTATTACATTCCCGGTCTTGAAGCCTCTTTTATTACTGTCCGGTTAGTTGTCTATCTTATTTCTCCCAATGGGAAGGATAATGACGTCTTCGTAGCGGCTGGCCAATTTTCGTGTGCTCAAGATCTTACTTATTATGTGCATAAAACATGTCGGGAGAAACCAAACATAGATTTTCATAAGGCCGTTGAAGACACTAGAGAAATGGCCCAGCGTACTTATAATCGACTACAAAATAACGATCCTTACCAAGCGCGTATTTTTCGCCTGTTGTTCAAGGCAGATATCACTAAATCTAGAGTTTTTAGGCCTGTCAGCTGTAGGGACTCTCTTGGTAGACTCTGTACCTTCTGCTCACGCGACTATTGTCAGTGATCCTGCAGCAGTATGCGTCCATGAGGGAGGTGTCGGGTAACGCGACGCAGTTCATAGGGCTTGATGATGACCAACTGGCCGATGTCCTCGGGTATCCAGCTATAATACGCTATTGGTGCGACAATGATGCGCAGGAGTCCACTGGGGGACGACCTCCGAGTGGGCACAGATGGTATCTTCGTGAAGATTTATGGACCATATACGATGGTGTGCCACCTCCAGGATACGTACTGCAGGAGGAACGACACCCATACGATCCGCAGAAGAGCCCTCCATATCAGGAATGGGACGATGAGCATAATGCCCTCATCATGGGTGCATCTCGTGGCTGCCTTGGAAACCCAACGCTCCAATCGGCATCATATACAGCAACCGCATGGCCTGGTGCTCCCGCTTGGGAGGAAGCCGACCTCTTCGACGAATTCGAGGCCAAGGGTAGAATAGCAGTGACCGTAAGCGGACCTATCTCACAGCCTCATGATCTCCATGTCATTCGTGCTGACCTTAAAATTCATAGATATGCGACTATCAGCTTCGTTCAAACCTTCATTCCTTTTCTCAAAATATTCCTAAAAATGCCGATCTTGCCGCCTTTTTTCGAGGACGTGGTCAACGCCTAGAGATCGATAATTTTCGGGCGATGACCTCGTTCGTTATCTTATATGAGGTCTATCATACTCCAAATTCAAAAATCGCTGTTAATGCTTTGTAGCTCGGCCACACCCCTCGCATAGCTCGTTCGTTACTCCTTCACTTTCTGCCTATTGTTCAAGGCTCCAGCAGCGGATTCAAACTCCTGTCGCTTTCTAGCATGAGCTACGGCATTTACTCATAATCACTGTTGCCTTTTTTCATCCCCTTATCACCCAAATGCTTCCCTCTGATCTTCTAACACCTCCTTTATCTAGTCACAAGTTATTCGGAGCGCCCTGACTGGCGATACGTCACAAACCCTCGGATCGACGCAGGCCAAAGCTTACGGGACGCAAACAATTTCGCCTTCTTCTGCCTGCTCGGTATGCTTGCCGATCGCAACTGGCGGCTGTCCTTCGAGCCACAAGAGCTGGGTAGGGGGGTGTTGGTCTACGATCGTAGTTTAAGGCAGTATAGTTAAAGGGACGTGGACTTTGGAGCCGTTGTGTCGATGTGACGCCCAATGATTCTCTAGACCTCTGGCAGATAAGTTCCCTTGTCATGAGGCCACAACGTACGTGGGTGATTATGGTGGCACTTACTCCCAGGAACCCCAACCATGCGAGTTCGTCCATAATCAGCCTCAACTCTACAGACCTCCTGAGAACGAAATCCCTCAACCTGCAACTGCGACTTATCAATATGAGTGTTCGCCATGCGAGCGGAGTCAGATGAGGCATGCCATTCCAGGTCCCGACTACGAGCACATGGTGCCAGGACGCAGCTTCAATAACATGCCACAGCAAACGCAGCAAGCCAGTAGAACACAGGGTTCGGTGGTGGGGTGCCCTATCGTCCATAGGCGAGTGTGTGAGGTGAGCAGATACACGATATCCCGATTTCGATCTCTTTGCGGAGGGTGGGCATGGACGGGTGGGTGGTCGCTCTCACTTTAGGGTCGAGGGGGGCTTATGCGTGGAGGGGGTGGAGAAAGGAAAGGAAAGGATTGGCGTTTGCAGGGGGGAGTTGCGTGAAGAATACTGCACCGTGCAGTGCGGCTGCAGCGATGTCAGGTGCGGGATGTTCGGCGTCGACATGGGCCTTAGGTGCATAGAGGATGAAGGAGGTTTGATGCGATGGGCGAGAAGAGCATAAGAGAGGATGGGGTAGAGGATGTGGATGACGGGGCAGCTTGGACGGTAGGTGGCTTGTTGAGGGGAACCGGTAGAAAGGGGAGGGGAGGGGAGGGGATATCTTTTTGTAGAACACAAGGTCCAAGGGCAGCGGTTAAGTTGTTCGAATAGCCACAGGCAACAGTCGGTGTGAAGGCGGGTAGCGTCCACCGTAACTTTCAGCGAAGTTATAGAATGTTTGAAATGTCACCCGGACGGATGAGGAACTGCACGGATGGCAAGGAAACGAAAAATCAGGTAGGGATATACTATCATTAGGGCACTTAGCACTGCAATCTCTAATCACTCAAGCTGCCGGTAAGAGTCTTCCTCGCACATCGCCGTGTACAAAGCCACCTCCACCTTCCGCCGGCTTCAAATCACAACGGACAAGCATCGGCATCCCCTAGAGGCGGAAATGGTAGTCCAGCCCCCCGCGGGAACTGCACCTTGTATTTGTCAAACTGTATCGCTAGCCGTGTCGGACTTTTCTTGTAATCATCTGCCTTGATCGCCAATCGGGGATTCGGGTTTTTCCCCGGCACCACCTGGTCGGCCTGCACCTGAACGACACCATTGTTCCCCCACCCTCTCCTCGTGTTACCCAGCAGCCGGCCCAGATATCGCATAAGGGCCGCGAGCACAGTTGCTTGGTCCTTGGCGCTCCAGTTGTTGGGCTTCCAGAGCTTCATCCAGTAGACGTCGAAGATGCCCGGCATGTAGTAGGGCAGGATGGCAGTACCATCGTTGATCCCATCCACGTTGAGGCCGTTGACAAGTGCTTGCTTGGCGGCCGGGTTCAGAGATTGGAAGGCCGCGTCGAAAAGGTCAGCCTGGTCTTTGGCGGCGACACGGCCCATAAGCATGATCCGCAGGAGCGCTCGGTCATCGTCGTTCTTGACGTTGAGCCGTCGGAAGACCAGCGCACCGGGTTTGGAGGCTGTGCTGAGGAGCTTACCGCGCTCGTCGAGAATCGCGTCATAACCCCCACGGAGGTCGGTTTTTCGTTCGATGACGTCGTTCAGCGCCGTGTATGTAGAGACAAACCCTTTATAGACCGGCCCGATCATTCTTACTGCACCGCGGGCATCGTTGGCGGCACCTGCGCCAGCGACGTCGAAAAGAACTTCCAGGAACTTGATGAGCCAGGCGTTTGGCTTACCAGCCATCAAGGAAACCGCGGCTATGCTACCTGGCGGGCATTCACCTTGTGCTAGTTGGGGCACGTTCAGGCTAGCACCGACCCTAATCCCGAGCTTTACATCGTCGATGAGGTTTGGAGATGCTGGGAATCTTTCGGCCAGTGGTGCTAGCTCGGCGTCGAACATGCCGTTATCAATGGCGATCCACATGACCAGGTCGTGGTCAGCGCTCTCCAAATTATATTGACTGAGAGCATTGGGGTTTCTTTGTTGTAGCCACTCCCAAAGATCGTCTTTCAGGTATCTGTCCTTTCCGACATCGCCGAGCATCAACGCTATAATGAGCGCGAGAAGGTTTTCATTCTTATACGTCTGGTCGTTAATCAAAGTGTTGATTTTATTTTGAATGTCGCCAAATTGAGAAGGGTTGAGCCTGACTGGCTCAGGGACGAAATCCTGACCAGTGATGAATCTGTTCCGATCGTTCGCCAGCACCCATTTGAGTGCTAGAACACCAACAAGAGTCCGATCCACCTCTCCATCGGTTTTGAAATTGTAATTCTTGAATAAATATTGCGCCGGGGTAAGACCCGAAAGCGTGCCTCCTTTGTTTGGGTTGTTGGGAATGACTTCCACGCTCAGATCAGCAGTTCTATGTTTGTCAGTAAGAGATTCGCTTCATCAATCAGTCGAGCAAACCTCAGCCTTTGGATCAGCTCAGGAAATACGTCATTTAAGTATACGACAACATTGCTGTCCGACAGGCGGGAAAATTGTCCATTCCTCACGGCAGTGATGATGTCTGGATTAGCACGTTTACCCTGCAGCTCACGTTCGACAATAGCTATCGATGTGTTCTGCTGATCGCCTGCCATGGGCATGCCGCTCGTGGAATGGGACATGATTAACAGGCAAAGGACTATGAATGCAAGCCATAGTTGATTACAGCCACTTTGGTAGCTGGCAGGCCTTCCGCGATGTGATATCCTGAGTCCTTTGTTGCTCTTTGTTGCGGCAAGCGGCATTCTGCTACTGGCGGAAGCGATCACGCCAGGCTGAAAGAAGGCCATCTTGAGTCAAAGGAGAGTATTCACAACGTGTCGGCACGGGCGAGGACCGAAGATTGAATGGTGATTGTCAAAGCAAAGATTACAGAGATCGAATGTAGACGTGGGGAAAGCTTGATTACCTTACTCCAGTGGCATTCGCTTCACTGTAGATAGTAACTTGGGGACGTCTGCTTAGAGTACGCAGCATCGACGTGGCGCAGAACGCATCTTTAACATACCAGGTTGCCCATGACAATCTTATAGGAGCATTTTGTTAACATTTTAGTGCGACTGAAGGCGAGCATTGGTAGAAAGTTGTTGTCATGTTGGTGAGATGTCTACAGTCTGGTGGAGCGTACCACCAGCTTCGACGCCTGTCAAAGGCTTGCATCGATACGCAAGTTACAACGCTCGGCACAAGAGTCGAGGTGAGGTACACATCCTCGGGCTAAGGGTTAGTAAAAGTCGTGCATCCGGGTTTCCTTCGTGGTGGAGAGCATGATTTAGAGGAGCGAAAGGCAGAAAATGAAGCATTCTGATTATAGTCAAGGTAGTTGGTTGTGGCATTGCAGGATTCTACACCATGCGAGTCCTCCAATACTATGAGGCGAAGTGTGCATTGCAAATTCCGAAGTAGAACGCGAGCACGGGTTCGGATCTTCCAGCTTGGCGCCAAGACCCCATCCGGCCCTTCCCACAGACGGCTAGCCCGTAGAGATGGGCAAAAGCTGCGCAGTTGGGGCCGGTTGTCCCCTTTGCTACCAACTGTCGTTGACGTTGCTCGTGTCCATATTCCATTTTCGTTCTCGTTATAGTCCTTGAATAATCAGGGATCCCCAGTTAAGAGTTGGTCAGTAGGGTGTTGGAGGATAGTTGACATTCCTTTTTCTTCTTTGTTAGAAATTAAAGATATCTATCATACCATATATTCCTATGCACATGACATTAATCCCTCAGACACCCAAGCTGCTGCCACTTGATCAGGCAGTAACGCAGCCATTTCTCCACAGCCGGTATACACAGGTTAGAAGAGTAAGACCGCCTAATCCGAGGCCTTGTCGACCAGCCTTAATCGGGGGTGGTCACACAAGATTCTACCTCGCCCGTGAGTTTTCTCCCGCCCTCTGTTGGCCTAGACGACCTGAATGCTGTGATGCACTTTGATGCGATCCGGCCGCTGCACTCGATTTGGATTTGTCAAATCAAAGTCATCTTCCTCTCGAATACGTGAACGCATCATGCGAGACGCGTTCTTCGTCCTGCCGCTCCCGTCGATAAAAGTCCTGATCCCTGTCATTTGCGCCCTCGGAATGTTGTGTCCCAGCGCTTGGAAGCTATCCGTCTTTTCATTGCCCAAAAAGCTCTGCTTGCTCGTGCCAGTGCTATTTGTGGAGCTAGAGTTCCGCCAAGTCCACGGACGGAGGGATCGAGAGACGCGGTGCATGCTATTTGAGAACCAGGAGCGTAGGTAGGTGCTGGTCCAATTCTGCTTGCCGGCTTCGGTAACGAAAAGGACGCGGAACGCCGCCAACGAGGTAAGGATCAAGCCGACTTGGGTAGAGACAAAATTCCAGTAAACCTCCCATGTATTGTCCAAGATGCCATGGTGCTTGAGGCCACTAGCGCGGATGAGCGTGATGGCGACGAAAAAGATCGAAAGGCAGAGGGTAAGGCTAAGGGCGAGCTTTTGGGTCCATGGAACCTGGACACGCCATATCAGGCAGATGGGGATCACAACAACTGCGTGGAGTGTTAGCCATGAACAAGGATGCCGGCGAGTTCTTAGTAGGGGCCCGCACTCATTATATCTGTGACAACGTCAACTGCCATTTGGACTGCAGAGGTGATGGTTGCTCGGTGCACGTCCGGTCCACTGAGGCATCTCACTGTCCGAGCATTAGACTAGAAAGACGTGAGAGCGATATCGTTGAGTACTTACATTGTCTTGGAGTGTAGAACCAAGGGCACGGCAATATGTACGCCGAGATACCATAGAGCCAGGTGATTAAGCAGAATACAGTGACGACCCACCAATATTTGACCAATTTGTTTATGCGCTGAACCAAATGACGGAAGAGGGCTAAGAAGCTGAATTTGACGCAGCAGATACCCGTCCAGAGCAGAATCAGGCTGATCATCGACCACTTCCGATAGTCTTCCAATTCGGTGACAAAATTGCCTTTAGGGTACTGAATGTCTGGATCCTGGGTCAAGAAGGCCTCCATGAAGTACATTCCGTCAACGAAGACCCATAGGATCCCGAAAGCGCAGATGAGGCAAGCCACACCAGCTAAAAGGAAAGCATCATCAAGAGAAAGGCTGCTTTGGTAGCGTAGACGGATGAAGAGCCTCATGCACAGCGAGAACATGGCCAGCGCGAAGAGGGCCGTGATACTGGACTGTCGCACCGTCAGTTGGAATGTTACACCATAATTCTGCAAAAGATGAGGTCTTGCAGGGCTGTGTCGCATGGGATGCATGCAGGCTACATGTTTAGAGGGAGACAGACATCCCGGAAAAGAAAGTCACACTCACCAAGAACGCGCCTTTCGATATACGACCCGCATGGTCATTTCCTGACATTCTGTTGGCAGAGGAGTTTCAAGGACAATCGGACGGCCAGACGATCCATTGATCGCGTTCATACACCGATTTCGCAAGGTGGGCGGACTGTATAAGAGCATATCTGTCTTTGCGATGGACGCGGCACACAGGATGCCGAGCAAAAATTTCTCCCGGGCTGTAGGGTAACCAGTATGAGAGGTAAATGGGGGCCGTGGAAGGTAGGCTATGCATTGTATCGTCCTGAAGGATGGCCAGTTGGTGGATCTGGTCGTGAGCAGCAATGGTGTGAACGGGTTCTCGGAGCTTTGGGAAGTCGACTGCCTCCTTCGACGACCGCCCCCAGAGACAGATAGCGTAAGACTACCACTCCGCGGGCTGTGAAAGCCACCAGAATCTCACCATCTTGCCCGAAGACGCTATGAAGTTCAAGTGCTAGCCTTGTGGAGCATAATACCAGCCATCGTCATGAGCCGTGGTGCCGAGCATAGATGAAGTTCGCCGATACACTCGGAATATAGCTGTTGGCCTAGGCAATGACATGGCACTTACGAATGGCATCGTGATGAAATAGATTCTTTTCCGACCCGTGCTCCGCCTAACAGCTGTTCGTCAAGTGCCGCCCCCATCCTCCTCGGCCCCGAGGATCCCGCACACCTCCATCCCGTCTCGAGGCGGACACCTTTGGATTGGTCTGGACCCTTTCCGCTGCGACTTTTACGGATGAAGACTGGTCCACGTAGATCGGCTCATGACTTTTGCCTTTGTTGGTGAAGCTCTCGGCGACTTTTGATAGATTGCACGGACCTTCTCACGAACACGAGGTCCGCGTAGTGGGATACAAAGCGACCGCCGGCCGCTCGACGGGTCGGGAATCAGCAAGATCCGAGGGATCTATTACCACGAGGAAAGATCCTGCATTTCCTAAAAGACATTTCGTGCCAAGGTAGGTAAGGAGTGAACAGCGACCCCAGTTGATTGATCCGCAACAGAATTTCATCAGATCTCGCCCACTTATTACCTTGGTAAGCCGCTGGCTTGGAGTTCCTACCATGAGAATTGCGCTTTAGGTGTACCGCTGTTGGTCGTTTGTTTCGCCCCTCGAGTTCTACGAAGGTCTCCCAACCTTTCCGCTCACCATCGTAGAAGATCATCTACCAATTCAGAACGTGAAACAAATCCCTCAGGAACGCACTTTGAAACGGCTTCAGAAAACTTCAAGCTCTCTCATATGCCGGTGCGGCCCCACATCCCGCCATGCAATGCGGTCACGGCTGAGGCAGTCCCCTTCACCATCTTTACTTTTCATTGTTTTGAGGCTGTTATTGGGACCGCAAAAGCCTTAGAGAACGCGCTTGAAGAGAGGGTATGACACCATCAACAGATCAGTCCGCCCATGCTACTTACCAGAAAGATATCCCGTTTCTTACTTGTCCTGGTTTTCGCAACTCTAGGTAAGTCAATGCTTCGTCAAGGCTGCGCTTCCTTTGACACTGAAAGGCAAGGAAGAGATGTGTTATGGATTTCTTTGGTACTTCATTGAGCTGTTGTGCATTTTGCCCTATCTTATGAGCATGCTAAGCCGTCAGGTGTGTCGAAAATAGTCCGTGCAATCCCCTTACATGAGATAGGGTGGCACTGATTATTTGAATCTCCTTCAGCATATTAAAGCCCCTACTGATTCTGATGAAGCATGCTCTGACACTCAAGTGCAATGGACCGGTCCCAGTCATGGCTCCTCACCCTGCCTACAGAGATACGACAAAGCATTCTTGAGCGTTTGCTCTTCCAATATCCTCGTTTCCCTGCCTCTAGGCACGGGACAGAATACCTTAAGCCCGAAGATCGCGCCATACAGGTGAATTTCTGGCCTTGCTTTCTACCTGGTCGCCACAAACGCCTACCCTGTTTTCACGGCCGGAAAAGCTGCAAATCCCACGATTGCATGGAGAAATCCTGGTCCGTAGGCTGCGACGATCCATTTCACGCTTCAAAGATCAAACGTGGAGCATCACCGCAGCTAATTCTCTATACCCAGAGATTCTGTGCGTGAATCGGCAGCTCCATCAAGAGGGTATCGAGATCCTCTATGGAAAGAATGTCTTTAGTCTTGATATGTATCTGCACTCCTTCGCAGACGTCGAGCCTGGAAAGGCTAAATGTAAAGAAGAACGCGAACGCTTCGCGACTATGGGC
Organism: Pyrenula aspistea; assembly: GCA_021030945.1. Lineage (NCBI taxonomy): Eukaryota > Fungi > Ascomycota > Eurotiomycetes > Pyrenulales > Pyrenulaceae > Pyrenula > Pyrenula aspistea. The sequence continues at coordinate 113,290 of JAGFML010000024.1, forward strand.
AAACCTCTTGCTCCTCGATCCTGTTCCACTACCATACAACACCTTGAGTTTTCAAGCATCTTGTTATTCCCGATGATCACATTCGCTGAAAGACCATACAGAGTTATTGAACTACTCCATCAACGACCGTCCTCGCAAGGACACGCCGAATACTACTGCAAGGCACCGAACCGCTACTCCTTTTTCTCAACCCATCGCCCGGAATTTCCCCGCCTAAGATCCATCAATCTCTTCCACAACCACCCCGAGTTCGACCCCAAGGTTGACTGGGAAATCCGAGCACTCGACGACCGCCTTTCTGAAGAAGTCGTCCCTCGTTACCACGAGCTGACGTTTTTTACCCTCCCGGTCCGCAAAATCTTTATTTCGAGGATGAGTGTACCTGTTTCCTCCCTCCCAAATTGGGAAAACTTGGACCCTCTATACCTTGAAAAGGGGCTGTGGTACAAAATCGCGATTCTTGAGACTGCCAAGATGTTATCTCAAAAGCTCGCCCAGCCGCCTAAAGCCTACCCCTGGCCCCGTTATGTTCGAGTGGCTGTCGGAGAACCATCATGGCCTAATTTCAAGGACGTTGTGGACAGCAAACTAGTCACGGTGTCCTCCATCTCAGGATCAGAACGGAGAGGTCTAAAAGTCGTCGATCTTGCCTCACTCCAGAGCGATGTCGACAGCGAAGAGGCACGGCTCTTGAGCGGACACGATCGTGCTGGTCCTCCTGCGCCGAATACGCCAGGTTGACAGATAGGTAGACACCCGAGAGATAACCCTCCTAGTCCCAGGCGATCATGAGTACCGCAATTTTCCCACATCATCACAAGTCCCAGAGTGAACCAAGTAGTCCTCTCCAGCGATCGAGTACCAATTCCTACTCATCGCTAGAGAAACCCTGAGTTCAGTCAGCGTGTCTGACTCCTGCTCAATCGATCGAGTACCCCTCGTACCCCCTCGCCAGGGAAACCCCAGGCGCACAACACGGGGATTGTTTTCCCAAGAGCCTCATTGATACCTGTAGTCCGTAGCCGGAGCCAGAACGAGGACCCTACTCTCCCGCCCCCGGAGCCCTTCGACATTCGTACGAGCCCCGAGGAAAACATTGCTGAATCTTGCAGGTTTTTTTCGTCCTTTTAAGTTCGGGAGAAGCTGATATCTCGATTTAAGTTACCCTCTCAAAGTCTAACCTCAACTCGGATTTACCTCCGATAGCCCCAAAAACAAATTTCCAACCTCCAAGCCTGCCCCTCAAACCCATCCCCAGGTACAATTTAGAACTATCACAACCTACCCCTCAAACAATCCCCAGGTACTAATTCAAAACCATTAAAACCTTTCCAAAAGACGGTTGCAGATTACACATACATGCCAGAAAGTAAAAGCTCGTTACATTTACAACATGCTAGACTCTCTGTGGGCCTTAGATCCCCGTAGATTGATAAGATAGATGCGTTTCTTTTTCTGTGTAAGATAAAGAATTTCCTGTAAATCTGTGCGGAAACCTTTCCGCAGGGGCTGGGAGGAAAGAGGGTGAAGATTGAGGTGATGAATCGTTGTGGAGGATCGAGTGCCGAGGTAGAGTCGTATTATCTCGATAATTTACAAGGCATAGGTAGATACAGCATCCAATCTGCCCCGACTATTATGTGCTACCGGCCAAGCCCCTCATTTACACAGTAGTAGGAGGCGGCGGTCTCCTCAGCGTAGGCACCTTCACCCACGCGACCTCCCCCGTATCCCTCCGCTTCCTTCTCCACACCCACCCATTCTGTAGCGCCCACGCCCACACCGCGCCGACCGCCATCCCGGACAGATGCGCCGCGTTGTTGACCCGCGTGTAGAACCCCAGATACGGGAGCATGGCCGAAAATAGCTCCCAGCCGACGAGGAGGTAGAGCAGGCTCGCGCCCTGGAGCACCCATTTCTCCTTCAGGTCCGCGGGGAGGAAGATGATCGAGACTTTCTGGTCCGTCATCAGGGCCGTGCAGGCGAAGATGCCGCAGGTGGCGCCGCTTGCGCCGAGCCCGTTTGCGGTGAGGAGGCCCCTGGTCACCCATGTTCCGAGGGAGAACACGCTTGAGATCACACCGCAGGTGAAGTAGACGGCGACGAATGTTGGGCGGCCAAGATACTCGTGTAGCGGTGGTCCGAAGAGGAAGAGTACCCACATGTTTGCAAAGATGTGGAATGTTCGCTGATGGCTGAAGGTACAGCCGAGAGCAGAGAAGGCGGTCGGGGTTGCTGCGACCTGGAGGAAGTATTTATTGAGAAGTCTGTAGGCGGGAGGGAAGAAGTTCCAAGCAAGGAAGACTGCGAGGTTGAGGCCAAGGATCGAGAACAGGGTGGCTTCGGATACGGGAATTTGAGGGAAGATCCGTTGTGGCGCGTTGGGATTCCCGAACATTTGTGCGTATAGATAGCAGATGATTGTCAGGCCACCGGCAAAGAGGAGGCTGGGCAACATTCTCTGCATCTAAAGCACGATTTAGCATCAGCTCTCAAATGTACGTCGGTGAGCCATACCCAGCTTGGGTCCACGACTTCTGGAGAGTCTACTTTCAAGTTGGACGTTGCTCGCTTGGCATGGTGACTGGCCCATACATTTGATCTTTCAACCAGTCGCTGCACTGCACCATCGTACCGAGCCGCTCTGATCTCTGCAACCGTGGGTCAGCACGATGGCTACCAAGAGGACATGATCCGTGTGTACCGCGGTAATTAGCCGTTGGAGCCAACTCCATGGGCTTCATCTTCCCGGCAGCAATTTGTTTTTCCAATTTCTCCAGCTCCTCCTTCCTCCATCTTTCCTCTCGCTCGACTCGTTCCTTCTTCTTCTGTTTCCTTATCCTATCGAACACACCCTCTCCATAGACACTACTATCGGGGCCGCGTTTCTCACCAAAGTCGCCATCTTGGGGCTTGTATAACCCTAGCTTTACCGCTCGTTCCATCAGTTTTGGGTCAGGTGATGTTGATGGCGCGGGTCCGCTCGCTGCTTCTTCCTCTTCTTTGGCCACCCTCGCCATTATTGCAGCATCCTCGTCTACAGGGTAGTTTACTCGGAGCCAGTGCAGACCATATTCGACTGCACGAGGGTACTGCTGGTCAACCGATTGTAGGTTGGCCGGCAAGTCAAGGTCTGGCGTTCCGTTGAGACGTCGGTACTGTAGAATCCTAAGCAACTGATTCGCAAGATGAGGGGGTGGGCTTTTGCGACCGAGGACTTTTCGCACTTCAGCTGGGGATAGGTCAGCTGTTCGGAACCGCGCTTCTCCCATTGGATTGTTGAGACCGGGCGTTGTCTGAGATGCATCTTGCGATTTCTTGACCACTGGATGCTTCACACTTGATCTGATAGACGGAGTGCTCTTAAGCGTGGCATTGACCCGACTTGTAGAAGAAAAGCATCTGAATCTTGACCATTCCCTTGTCGGGAGGACGTCGACGGCCTGCAGGCGGTGCAGTGTGCCGTACCACCCGTGTTGGGAAGTCGCGCGGGAGAAGGAAGAACTGTGGCCGGCAGTCGTGAGCGTGGGAGATCGGCAGCATGACGAGCGGACTGAACGCCATACAGTCAACCAGGCCTCGTTCATCGAGCCGGGTTTGGAGGATCACATCTGTGACCACACGCTTTCGTGAAGCGACATGACCGGCAAAGAATTTCAGAAACGGCGGCAAAAGCTCGGTCTCTTCCACATGGAGTAAAGCGCGACCATCTACCTTTGATACCCGAGACTTGCTCTGTACCATGTATACAAGAGTATAGACGTGAATCCTATTCCCTAAGACGGGAAAATTCCAATGGTGTCAAGAAGCTTATTGGTTCTCGCCTTCATTTCACGGCCTCCGATAAGTTTCGGCTCAACTCCTGACGATGGCGTGCACGGCCATGGTTGATCTCCCTTATCAGCAGATCGGACGACTGAAAGACGTTTTCCTTTCCCGACTGGCTCTTACGTTGAGCCTGACAACGAGATCCCAGACCTCCTCTGTGGCTCGTCATCTCTAGCTCGGTCTCCTGATAGCGTTTGGGTCCGCATTGCACCGAGTACGGGAAGGTATTGAGACCGTGGCAACTATCATTGAGCGTCCTACCATCGTATGACCGTGAAGCTTCGGGCATTCATAAACTCAATTGATGCAGTTGCTCAATCATGAAGCTTTACGTAGCTGACGAGCATCATTAAGCGGCTCGCCGAGACCTCATCAAGCCACATAGCCTTTGAAAAGCAAATAAAATTCTCTACAGGACTTCATTGGGATCATGCGATCGTTGAGCGCCTGTCATGTATCTCGTTCATGGTGGCCATTTTGCCTGCCTGATGCCAGACCATCGCTGAGGGTACTCTATGGTGCAAAGACAAACGAGCGCTAAAGGCGTTCCTACCCTGGTTCCAAGGAACAGTCTCGTCGTCCAGAAGGCCATAGTAAGCGACTATACCGTGTGCGAAACTTCCCTAACTCAACTCATGCTCTCGCTTAGGGACCCAGCTTCTCAGGGATATTCTGCTCTCGATTTATTGCGGAGCCATCCTACCATCAATATTCCGGCGCGTTTCTAGATAACATATTCAGTTTCAAGAATGTTCTGTCATCGAGCAGACACGGTCGTTAAGATCTCTGCGACCATGGCTTGAAACCGTGTTGTCACGCTTATCAATGTTGCTTTACGGAATATCTCTACTCCAAGTCCTCTGTTGACAGCCGGTTCTCGACCGGAAATGGGATAAGTTTTGGAAGCTATCAAAACAATCTTACCCGTTATCTACGACGCTCTTGACCCTTTCTTCCGCCATGTGGCTTTTACTTTCCCACTTCGTCCGGCCTGTTCTGTCTCGACCCATCCTCATACATGTTGTAGACGTGATCTACTTCCGCTATTCGCCGGACAAATCCATCGCCCATGGCAAGAAGCAAGGCTCTAGAGAAGCCTTCTATCTTGCAGCTCTTCTTTGTCTTGCATTGTTTGATTTTTTGTTGTCTTACGATACATGTCCCTACAAACGCAGCCTTTCGACATCTTGGCTGGGCTGGAACGAATTGAAACCAGTGATGTCAACTGTTCGTTCAGTTCAATATAGGTCTAACGCTTCTTCGCTTAGCGTGAACCGAACGAACTTGAACTGAACGAACTGAACCGACACATCAAACTGTGAAACGGTAATTGTAACGCAGCACCACAAAAAGTTAGATAGTTACTTATCGTAGTTAGCCTTAAAACGACGGAATGCATGTTATTCACGAAAAAAAAAATACGCGACGCGTAGCTAGATCGCGAATTGCCCCCGCCTCTAATATAAGCTCTTCGAGGCAATTAAGCGAGCCGTTCAGACCTATATTTGAACTGAACGAACAGTTGACATCACTGATTGGAACCAGTCGCGAAACGCTACTTTGCAGCGGGAAAGTCGTTCTCCCAGCGGTCACACTTTCGATCTTACACAAGCATATCGTCCACACGCGCCTCGAACCGATAATGGCACCGCATGGAGAAACGCCGACAGGGATCTTGCGGTCTGCAAGCGCCTTGTCATTGAATGGCACGGTCTCGAAACGTACCAGAACTCGAGCGCTGGAGTATTCCTAGAGGACTGGCTCCGCGAACATCGCGACACCGATGCCTATAAATAGGCTCATGATTTTCCACAGTATTTCGTGAAATCCACCCTCATGGGACACGATCAGTTCGAATGTTCCGCATCCAAAGGCTGCTCACAGGTGATCGATTGCGCGATGGTTGTCGGATCCTTGACAAACTATACAGAGGAACGAGTGAAGCTTGTTTATTACAACATTCGAGCCATTGCCGACTTCTTTGAATATCTCTCCGCTATATGGGTAAGGAAGGCATTCGGGTATTGTCACGACCGAGACCTAACATTCCTCGCAGCAAGCACTTAATGGTACGGAAGGAAGAGCGGAAGCTAAAATACCGGACATGGTGAAATATTTTATCATGCCCCGTGATCCAAATATTGAAAAGGCATGTCAAACGCAAGCGAAGGAGATTATGGGTTGGGTGCAAACTGTCATTACGGCGGCCTTTCTCACGGCTGGGGAACTCGTGGCACCTGGTATCGGCGGCCTGGCTGCGAAGGGTATCATAAGCACAGCATGGGTAACGAGGGTTGGCACGAAGGCAACAGTCAAACCTTGGGGTACACTCTTCGGTAAGCGTCCGAGCTTACGTGACCGTTAGGAAAGTGCTTTAACAACTGAATAGCTACCGCGAGTACAGCCACTAATAATCAAATTTCAGCAAGCACGGTAATGGCCCGGCGTGGTGTCACGCTAACATGTGCTGACCAGACCTGCAGCTTAATGGTCTCGATGCCAAAATTTGCAGCAACAGACCCAATGCAGCGCCAACGGAAAAGGAGGAAACCGAAACGTACGTCCGTAAACTTCTTGATTGGAAGATCGGTAAAATGAAGGAGGCTCTGGAAGCGGCGGCTGCCTATCTGAAAAATGATAGCAAGAAATTGCAAGAAGATTACCGCAAGAAAGAAGTATCAACGCTCCCCGACATCGTCGCGTCGGGGCAGACGTCGCTCAGTGACACGCAAAGAGATGCCCTGCAAACGGTCACCCTCATCGAGGAAGGGCTGGGCAATGTGACCGTCGACTACCTGTCCATTATGGTCATGAAACAACACTTGGGAGGGGTTTATTGCTGGACGCCTCCGAACCAGGTTTGTAAGGAACACCACATAAAGACATGGACGGTCTGCGTCGAACCGGAAAAGGGAATACAATGCCGAGGAGCTTCCTGGTTAAAGTACGTAATCTCGGTTCAAGTTTCGCCTATTCAAACAGGTACCAGTCTACTTACAAGAACTCAGATAGCCAAAGGATCCCACTCTCATCCCTTTCTGGGGAGCAGAGGTGATGGAAAAAAAGCCTTATGGATGGAATTACACAGAGCTGGTCTTCGCATCGTGGACTCACTACAAAAGGAACGGCCTCCAGGTTTTTGGGGACGACAAGGATGCCACGTTGAGCTCTTGGTTCGAGCACGGACAGTTCGACTATTCACTATCTCTACACCTTCCTGTTTGTGACGATTCGAATGAAGGGAGATATCCTCTGCCTATGATCGGGCCCAGACCTTCAATCAATGAGGAAGGTTATGACAAAGATTTTCCCCATTTAAAGGGCGACGACAAGACTTTTGGATGTAGCTGTGGCAAAAATGGAGACGAAACACATAAATTTCGAACACAGCTTGGTCTTGATGTCACACAGTTTTGAAAAGACGTTGTTGGCTTGTGTCACGGGACGGCCTCGAGAGAATACAATTGGGCCGATCCCGTCCGTTTATTCCTGTCATATTGCGATGAGTACGACAAATTCGACCCGCAGTGCAAGGAGAGTGAGCAAGAATACAACGAGAAGAGGAAGGATCCTCGACTCACTTCAAAAGCTGCTGCTTGCTGGGTTGTGCAATACTCGAGCCTGTGGAAGGGCATGGTTGAGAGACCTCATGAGCATGGATTCCCAAGATGAAGAAAAGGGTTAAAGGTTGGCAGAAGCAAGCTGAATGCGCGGGTCCTTGGAATGATAAAAAAAAAGTGGGCAACTCAAGAGTCACGTGCAAAGATCCTTATGTATGGAATCCCTAACAGAGCGTGGACCCTGCTGTCCATTACGAAACAGTGCTCCGCGATTTCTCCAACCTGGCAGAGCACGTGAAAGACGACGACGAATTCAGCCGTGATACGTTCATAGCAGTGGTTTGGGGTCCCGAGTATGGTGGATATAAACTGCACGTACCACTGTGGCCGTATGTTGCTTCCTTGCATGGGACAGACGACAAGACTATGGATGGCCAGCTCGTAGAGCCGAGCGTTCCAGGCTACGTCGTGAAGAAATTGCTGCAGCGACCATATAGGGAGTGTGGTAGCACACACGACAAGGCCGAGGTCCCAGTATCATCCGCAGGGTTTCCCGAATTTACACACGGTGTTCTTCGGATTGAGGCGTTAGAAAAGCTCTCCGATAACAGGGGTTGCGGCTCTCAATCCTTAGAGCCTACTCTTTGTCTGCACGGTCAAACTGATGATCAGCGAATACTGATCAGCGACATAGTGAGCGCTCTGCACCAAACCCAGAAGACTCGACTGAACTGAAGTCAGCCAAAGTCAGAGCTAGGGCTGCCAACCGGCAAGCCGGAGGCCCGTAGGAATGTTTGGGACGCTGGGAACGAATAAACGTGAGCGTGTGGGTAGTTACTCAGGCGCAACTGGCAATTGGATTTTGGGTAATGGGGCAGGAGTCGAGGCGAGAAGCATCTGCAGTGTCGTTCGTAACAAGCGTCAGCGTTTATAATGTCTTTGGATATTCCTTGCTATATTTCTGGTGGTTCCATTTACAGCTTGACCTTGTGGGTCGTCCATCGAATGTTGGAGTCCTTACTTTTGCCTATGTTGAAAGTTGTCTAGACTTTTGCAAAGATTACGAATAATGATGGCTCATTTTGTGCAAGGCGAGCTGACATTAAACCAAGATTGAAAGTAGGCCGGAAAAGCACCCCAAAGAGCATGATGAGAATGACATACAGAAAGTAGCGCCGCCTTTTCCTTTGAGGAGATAGATTTGAGAGGGAAAGCAAACGAAACAACGAGGCTAGCTCTGGCATGAAAAGTTGACGCACGTGATCGAGAAAAGGGCCCTTCCTCGCCATGCATGAAGCCTTTGAGAGTGCATCGACGACCTCGGACCTCCAGAGCAATATTCAATTACTTCTATTGACCACTAGGATGCATGTCTGAAGCTCGGGGTGTGTCAAAGTCTCCAAGCCAACTTCATCGAGAACTCAATACATTTCGGTTGTGTTTGGAAAATTCTGGAGATTTCGGCGGCAGATCTTCTCTGAACGCTTGTCTGTGATCTCAGAGAACAGCAGTATTCTTAGCCCAACAGTGGAAATGCCACCCTGATGGATATTTGTATACATCGGCCTCGATAAGATAATCACGGCGTCTACTTGAAAATTTTGGCAGTAACGCGGCTCTGCAACGAAAGGCCGGGAAAATTTTCCTGGACAGTCTCACGCTTTAGCCTCAGTTGGGCCGATTTTCGCATGCATGCCTTTGCTTCCAATGGTCCCTTTTTCCTTAGTCACTGCTCTGGCTACACTATGGCCGCCGATGTAGGCTCGAAAGTTCGACTTCACAAAGGAGGAACATATGTTCACCGCTCCGCGCTTGTCATGAAATGCGCGGCGTAATGGAGCAAACCGAAAAGTCCATTCCAGAAGACGTCGCCACGGACCTGTGCTTTCCAACATCCTTTCTTCATTGTCCGTGCTCACTTGTGGTGTGCAAGATCTACTATGACATTTATCTCTCACCCTCCTGTCTGCGCTTTTGTCTTCCTCTTGAGCAGATCTTTTTGCCGGCAGAGAAGGAGGAAAGCAGCACTCGTTCTCGAGGTCTGGTCGAGCGACACCCTAAAGTCTGAATCCTGAGGCGGAAAATTACAATATTTCAAGAGCGTTTCTTCCAATGTCTTACTTTTCGTGCTTCACGGCTACCCTTCAGACGCAAATCACGTGTCCGCGGTAAGGGGGATTCAACTCCAACAAACCCCTCCATCCCCAGCCATCGCAAAAGACGACACTCTTACCGATTACACGAGGCATGTTCTCTCTTCCGTTCAGTTCTATGATAGACTACCTGCCTGAATCTTCACCATAAAATAAACCGCCACCCACCGATATGCCGCCACGCCGCCAGCAGCGATACAAATACTTCCGCGAATCATTCTCCTTCCAACCACACACTCTCAAGCTCGTTCCAGGTTTCCGAGGGGAACGCAATGTGAACAGCCCAGCATCGGCGGTCTCGCCTGGTCACCAGCCGGGAAGACGCGGATATTTCGGAATGCCGAGAAATGGAGACATTGACGTTGAGAAGCAGCAGATGATTGAGACCGTGGTTGAAGAGCGGGAAGGCAGTTTGGGAAGCGGAAACGGAAGCACGAGCGCGGGCGGGAGTGGGAGTGGCGAAGAGGAAGATTGGTTAGGTGCTACCGACAGCGGGAATGGCTTGGAGGCAGAGGAGAGGGTGCGGATTGACAAGGGGCTAGTTGGCTGGTTGGGAACCTATGTGCTGACTAGCATCGGATCGGTACGCGTTGCCTCCCGCTCCACGACTTCACCCTACTCACGGCCCAACTAATCTACCACGTAGACCCTCCTGACTCCCTCGGCACCCCACCCAACGCCGCATCTCCACACAACACTCACCCTCCTCATCGCGCTCTCCCTCCTAAGTCCCTTCCTCCGGCCCCCTCTCCCCCTAACGCGGCCACACATCCTCCTTCCCCTCTCCTTCACAGCCCTCCTCCTCATCCCCCTCCTCTCCACCTCCCTCCTCCCCTCAACTCCATCCAGATCCAACCTCTACACCTCAATCTCCCACATCCACACCACCCTCCTCCCCGCAACCATCGCCCTCCTTTCCCCCTCTCCTCTCCCCCGCCCCGCTCTCACCATCCTCCTACCCTGCACCGTCGCCCTCTTCACCCTCCCTTTTCCCCCTTCCCCCTCCCCGTCGTTCCCCCTCTCCACCCAACCAACCCTCCTCACCATCGCCGCCCTATACACCCTCTTCCCCGCCTACTGGGCCCTCGACCTCGCCACCCTCAGCCGCCGCACCAACGCCGCCCCCGCCCCTTCCCTCTGGGCCCGCCAAATCCTCGCCGCGTCGCTCATCGTCCCCGTCGTCGCGGTCTACACCGGCGAAGTCAGGCTCCTCTACGAGCGATCCGGCGGCATCGCGGATGGTCTTCTGACCGTGGAGTTCTGTAGGGAGCTCACGGTGAGTTCTTAATTCTCAGTTCTCCTCCCTGTCGCAACCCTTAAACTTTTGTTTTCTAGAGGGGCGGTATGATTTTTTTCAGTTTTCGGCTAACGGAACAATTCCCGGCGGGGCAAATCGACAGACATCTTCCCTCTCCGCCCTATCCCTAATCTCCCTCTTCGGCCTGATCACCGAGTACGGCCCCGTAACAGGAACACTATTCGCGCAGGCAAAAACCCTCTGCCTAACGGCAATCGGCTTACTCTGGAACCACCACAGTGAAGAAGCCTTGCAAGGAAGTCCGCCGTTGAGTCTGGTCGGGACCCTCCTTGCGATTATGGGGATGGTCGGGTGAGTTAACTTCCTTTCGTTTCCTTTCCCTCCGTGCCTGTCGATAGGGAGAGAAAGTTCTCGATTTGGGAAGGGGGCTAATCAAGGCGAGGGGGCGTCTAGGTACGTGAGAGAGATGAGGGATATGAAACCAAACGTGTATAAGCCGTATGGGTTTCTGATATCGGGACACAGAGACACGATTGTGCTCTGAGACATGGCTGTGGAGTGACGGCGTTGAAATGCATGCTCTCTCCTTGTTTAGCGGGATTAGCGTGCTTGACAGGAGGACCTTTAGCGAACACGATCAGAGTGACTCGCGTCTCGATGCTATATACATGTTTCAGCAACTTCGGAAAGAGTGCCTGCTTGGCTAACGCAATCACGCTCAATACTAGAACACCATGCCTCTGCCCCACTTGTCCAAACCGACTCCGCAGTTCAGAGCTGCATAATCCGGGATGACGGGCTATCATAGAATCCAGGTAGCAATGTACCGCGCAACAATATAGCCTCTAAAATTACATGGAGTCCGTCGAATTTGTTAACGGAGTCCAATCCGGCAACGGAGTCAAACCTGACAACACCTGATCGTCTCGATGGTCATTGTCGATGTCAGATATGTCGTCTGAGCGCTGTTTCTTGCTCGGAGACTGATCCATGTCAAGCTGACATAGTGTCTGGGAAACATCGTCAAGCTTTCGCTTCGGAGATATTTCGCCATCGTTGCGCTCTTGCTCTGCCGCTTCTTGGGGGATTCGAAGGTTCAGGTGTATACGACGAAGTGGAGTGGCTGGGACTTTCTCGCTCTCTTGCTTGATTTGTGATCCGGCACTGGACTCCGGACTCGGGGCATAACGTGCAAGATGCTGAAACCCGGCATTAGCGCTCTGCATGAAGGCTCGGAGGATTGAGAAGTACCGCAAAGTCACGAATAATAGTACCATGCTCAAGCTTGGTCGAAGCGCTGGATCCATCATCAAGAGGAGGGGTCGGATATGGATTTTGGGGTATCAACTGCATAGTCTGAAGTGCATCTATACTTTTCTTAGATTCAACCGAGTTCAGGATCGGCCGTTTTACCTCGATCGCAGTATTTGAAAATGAAGACCGCAACCTTGGGGCCGTACTTGGTGGTGATGAATCTGTGATCAGAGGAACCAAATGTGACTGATGTGTTCCAGCTGCAACATTTCGTCAGTCTTTATTAAAGTCGTAACAAGTGCAGATATGGCAAACCGTATGTCATGAGTTATCTTCCGTCCGGTTGGAGTTTCGCCAAAGAGAGCTTCCTTGACATTCTCCGGGCGCTCCTGCAGAACATGACGCGTTCGACCGAAGTCTCCTTTGTCCTCATTTACTTGGATCACGATGGTCCCTTGCTCTTCCGTGTTCAAAGCAATGTTGCGATTTTGCTTTGGGTCTTTATTTTCTGACTTTCCCAGCTCGCAGAAGACGGCCTCGTCCATAATCATCTGACCATATTTGCCTGTGGTCGTCCTGCAATAAGTATTACCTTGAAAACCTTGCATAGGATCATAGTCGTCTTGTATAGTATGCCAAACCGTCTCTGCTCCCTTCCCAATTATGACAGACCACGTTAAAACACTGTCTTCAGGCCACAGATAGCCAGCGAAGATGTTATAGGCTATGGAGAATCTTGCGCCCGATATTGCTTCGATGTACTTCGTCACTTGGGGTACGGTCGTTTCCGAGTCTGCCGCTCTGTCGCGATCGTCATAATACTCCCGCGCATTCTGACGGTCCACTTGTATGCAGACCTCAAAGCGACCAAGGATAGCCATGGACTTTGATTTGGCTTTTCAGAGCCACAGAAAATGAAACGGGAAACATGCAACATAAGCATGAACATGGAGTGTTGACTTTGGAGGTGACTAAAAAGTTTCAACAAGTCTTGGGGTGATAGAAGGTGCCATCGTCTCTGTGGCCAGAAAGCAGTCGCTCGGCCGTGTAGAGAGCAGGAGCGTTAGCAGTAATTAAAAGCCGTCGCGGAAGCGGCTACCAAAGCTCATAAAGTGCCAGCAAGAGATTAAAGAGAGTCAGAATACTATGGTCAGGACAACACGGCTGCATCACATCGATTTGGATTTCAATATTGGCGATAGATCTTTTAGGGGAAAATGGCTGGGATTACGTCAAAGATTAAAGCTTCCCCCAGAACAGCTGCTTGGTCGGTCTGAGACATCTGGAAATCTTGTTTATGGGTATTCAGAAGAGCAGCGAGGCAATCCATAGATTAGTTAATATCAAGTCACTGGACGCTGTAGGGTACTGTTGCTCTGTTGATATACAAAGGATAGCACCTGGAGCGAATCCGAAGGCTTCCTTCTCAGTCTGCAGTCAGGTGGAAATAAACCGAACATAGATCGCCACCTCTAGAGTACATTCAGCCTTCCTCCGACGGTGTATATGCACCTGGGTTATCCTTTGGCCCTCCTCTAGCCCGGAGTAGTCCGTTTCGTTGCTCCTGTCACTTGAATCAAAGGATCTGCTGGTATCCAAGATGAACCCCAGGACAATGTTCTGGTGGAGAGAACCCGTTTTGTTCAAAAGAAGAAGTAGGCAAGAAGGAAGCTCAGCAGACAGAGACCAGCGACCATCTGTAGTGGAACACCAGTATCACCGCTTTGCGGCATGACTGTCTGCATCTTTTCCCCGGCTTCCTGCATTTTTCTCTGTCTCAGACCACTGTCGGACACTTGCTGGGTAAGCTTTACTATCTGCGCCTTCGCGTCAGCAAGTTGCTGCTTAAGCTCATTTGTCGATGTCGGCACTACGTTTGACACGGCCGAGGCTGCATTGCTAATTGAAGAAGAGGCAGGATTCGAGGCAGATGCTTTCGCATCTCCGACCGATTTTGCGCCCTCTGGTTTGGAGTCTGCCGGCACAGCACTCGCAGCCGCAGCAACAGGAGAGCCGAATTGTGGTGAAGGAGAAGAGTATGCAGGAGGTTCTTCATCGACTGGATGAGACACGCCATTCGGAGTCTGTGAGTCGGCAGGCAAGAAAGTGACTCTTATCTTCCGTTCTTGGATAGCCGATTTGTTGGTCTTCTCGATGTTCTGCCATACTGTGGAGATGCTGCCTTCGGGTTCATCGTTCATGGGGACAGACTGAACAAGGAATTTGTCGCGACACTTTGCATCTAAAGGCGGATCTTCTTTCATAGCTTGGAGGAGGACTATAGAGGTCAGCAGCAATCTAGGGCGATGGGATTGGAAATACCTTGGACATCGACGCTGCTCTGCGGTAGAATCATCCCGGAATTAGGTCGTACACAATATCTATTTTCGTCAACATCAGATCTTTGCGTCATTTGACTTCGCGCACTGTTTCGGTGCTGTGGTCTTGACCTAAACCAATCTTTGTCAGTGACACAACGTACACGAGCAGGAAATTTTCGCTCACCTTGAAGGCCACGGAGGTAGAATTGTTGTTTTTAAGCTTCAGTGTCTCTGTTACCTCATGGGTAAACGGCCCTGAATATATATCTTAGTCGATGAACAGTTCCAGAGGCTTTCGGGACTTACTTCTAAAGCCCAGTTCATGTGGGGCTATTTCGACCGCCATGGTGATGGATTGATTTTGGGTAAAGGATCGGCTGGAGGTGGTGTGCAGATACTGACAAATCGCTGAAGAAAGTGAAAGGCACGCGCCGACGGGTTGCTATCTGGGCGGAACGGGAACAGAATCGATTCCTTCGCGTTCCTGAGCCTTGCCGGGTTCTAGACAATACGGCCTCGATTGCGACGCTGGAAAGCCTCGTCAAATGATGAAAGTCAAGGGGTGACGAGGATCAAGTTTGGCCGACAAGGCGCGGGAGATCCTCGGTAGATCTACAGCTCAGTCTAGGCGCCCATGACGAAATTCGGCGATCCACAGGTTTTTGCGGAACGCTGCTCTGGTGCAGGCTTCACTGGAGTGACTCTCGGAATACAGGTGACATAAGACCCCTCATTGCAAAACCTACCCAGGTAAATCTCAACATCTCAAGCGAAACTTATCCCAAAAAAATACGTTCACATCTTCCCACGATTCGAACCTTAAGGCCCGCCTCTCTGTGTTGCCGTCTGATTTGCGTTCTTTAAAGAGCTGCAGAGGCATTTTCTGGAATAGCAACCATTTCGCCATTTCGCTATATTCCGAACGATTCCAAGTGAATATGTCAGACTTAGATAATCTAATAGCTATGGGCTTTGACAAGGAGAGGTCGGAGATCGCAATCGCGAAGGGCAATAGCCGCAAGTACAAGTGGCAATAAGTTTGACTATGCTGACGGACGCTATAGTTGAGGGAGCTCTCGAATGGCTTGAGACAAATCAAGACCGCAACCTCGATGAGCTGAAGGAAGAGTATGAGGCCGAAAAGGTGTCACTCGATGCAAAGCCTACCGAAGGCGTAGCTCAGAGCCTGGTCTGTGATGATTGCGGCAAGAAGTTCCGGGACGAGAGCCAGGCACAATATCATGCTTCAAAGAGCGGTCATGCAAATTTCTCACAGTCTACTGAAGAGATTGCACCGTTGACCGAGGAGGAGAAAGTTGCCAAACTGGCGGAGCTAAAAGCTCGTGCCGCGGAGAGAAAAGCGGCTCAGTCAGTCCAGGACAAGGCTGAGCAGAAACGGAACGAGGTGAGCTCCCTGTATCCTTTCTCCAAACAAGGGGTGCTGTCTCTTACCGTCTTCGCCGGAGGCTAACAACTGCAGGAAATCCGCCGAAAAAATACTAAAGAAACTCAAGATGCGAAAGAAGATTTGAAACGAAAGGAGCAGATTAAAGAGGCGGAAAAGAAACGACGAGAAAAACAACAAGATATAGAAGCTAAGGAAAGAATTAAGGCAAAGATAGCCGCTGACAAAGAGGAGAGACGGTTAAGAAATGAGAGAGAAAAGGCAGAGAGGGAAGGCAGAGCAGCTCCACTCGCCCCGGCTGCAGCACCAGCACCAAATTCATCAGGCCCCACAACTTCAAAGCCTGCTTCTGCGTATACGGAAACTCGAATACGATTCCAATTGCCCACCAGCACTGTCATAAAGAATTTCCCCGTGGAGACAACGCTATTCGAAGTCGCCGCAGAGCTTGGCAAGGAGAATGGAGTTGAGGTCCAAAGCTTTACGCAGACTTTCCCAAAGAAAGTTTATGACCATGAATTTTTCGGGGAGAGCTTGAAGGATCTGAAAATGGTGCCAAGTGCAAGTTTGATTGTGAAGTAGGTGCTGTTTT
Organism: Pyrenula aspistea; assembly: GCA_021030945.1. Lineage (NCBI taxonomy): Eukaryota > Fungi > Ascomycota > Eurotiomycetes > Pyrenulales > Pyrenulaceae > Pyrenula > Pyrenula aspistea. The sequence continues at coordinate 129,661 of JAGFML010000024.1, forward strand.
TATGTTCATCTCTGCATCTTTGGCGCATCGGCACGGGGGCTTGCGACGGCTATCTGGAGAAGCGCTCAGATCGCATAGAAAAAGTAGCAGGACAGGAAGAAGCTGACTGCTTCAAGGGAATGGCCACTGCCATGGTGATCCTACACACATCAAGTAGTTTTTCCATGCCAGGTGCCCGCCAAGTCTTCGTGTTGAAACGATTGCATTTTCGGTGACCCTGCCTTGGCCTAAATACCCTGACTCAAGTCTGTGTCTTACGTAGTATTCCCGGTGAGCTGGGGCACAGCAGCACCAAAAGTCTCCAGAGAATGTATTAAAGGCGGTTCCCTGGTCCAAAAGCGGTTAGAAGACATCGAGTATCACGCCAAGGCTTGGAAGACCCTGGTACTAACCCCTCCTGTCAACACGTGGGTCGCCCCTCTGTCGGTTTTGTGGCTTAACACTTCCAAAGCTCTCAATGTCTTTCTCATTGAGGTGCTCATGAAAGTCATTCCTTGCCATTGACCAGTTGGTCCGTCATTCTTTAATCTTTGCCGGCAACAATGTCATCGACCACAGTCACTACCATCAAACAACGTCACTCCAATGCTCCTATTAAGGCTCAGCCATCTTCGAAAATCTCTACACCTACCACGTTGAACACTTCAACAGAGGATCATTTCTTTTGGACATACACCGAAGAGCCACACCGCACACGCCGTCAAGCAATTATCAAAGCTCATCCCGAGGTCACAAAGCTCTGCGGGCCAGAGCCGCTTACCAAATACCTTTGCCTCGCTGTCGTTTCCCTCCAGGTCTTCTGCGCGTATCTCCTCCGATCGACACCAATCCTTTCCTGGCCGTTCTTCCTCACAGCCTACATAATCGGCGCTACTGCCAACCAAAACCTCTTCCTGGCTATTCATGAGATCAGTCACAACCTTGCCTTCCGGTCTCATTTTGCCAACCGTCTTCTCGCCATTTTCGCGAATGTCCCAATTGGCATCCCCTACTCCGCCGCCTTCAGACCTTATCACCTCACACATCACAAATCTCTCGGTGTCGATGGCCTTGATACCGATCTTCCGACAGCTTTAGAAGCGATCTTTCTGGACTCGCTGCTCGGAAAAGCATTCTTTTGTACATTCCAGATCTTTTTCTACGCACTTCGGCCCATGATGGTCTACAAGATACCCTTCACAAATATCCATGCCTTGAACATCCTTGCACAAGCCTTATTCGATCTCGCCATCCTGAAGCTCTTAGGCATCAATTCAATGGTCTACTTCCTGATGTCTTCCTTCCTCGCCGGTTCTCTCCACCCTTGCGCTGCACATTTCATCGCCGAGCACTACGTCTTCGACCCACCGAAGACCACCCTCGAACAGGCTAAGAATATTCCTATTCCAGAAACATACTCGTACTACGGAATACTCAACGTCTTGACATACAATGTGGGGTACCACAACGAGCATCATGATTTCCCGGCTGTTCCGTGGACGCGACTTCCAAAACTACATGCTGCGGCCCAAGAGTACTACGATTGTCTGCCCTACCATAAGAGCTGGCCGGCAGTGATATGGAACTTCATCCTTGATAAAAACGTGGGCCTGCACTGTCGGGTGAAGAGAGCTGAGGGCGGGCGGCTGGTGGGCGGTTGGAAAGAGTCCGAAGTCCAAAACTAGAGACCCTCTAAATTTGCTAGACTTATGGCGTGTATCAGAAGCTTATCATCTTATATACCCCTTTCATGCAGCAAAGACAAATTTTTGAGCACCCTGCAGGAAAGTTTCAATCATCTCTTTCCCCCTGCGCTTTTGCTTCCTTCCTAGGTGAACTTCAGCTTAGTTTCTCAACCCACTCCCACCACCCCTATCAAGTCCAAGCATTGATCTATTTCCACAACCATCCTATACCGCTCCCACTACGCGCTCTATTCTGCTGGGTCCCCAGCTGCTCGTCTCCTTTCCGTCTGATCACCAGTAACAGGCTTCTATACGCCGATGGAAGTAAACCAATGTTGACAGAAATTTAAGTGTTTTGCGGTTGTTCACCGAGAACATGAAGTAGGTAGCCGTACCGTGGACTCTGGACAAAGAACGCACGCATTTCAACCCGTTTGCGGGCGTTCATCCGGTGATCGTCTGTCATGCTGGCCTGGCGTGCCGTGTTTGGGTAATCTGAGGGAGAGGTCTAGGCACCTGGTGGGCAGACAGGGGCGAGGGTAAGAGAACAGAGGTCCCACTTGGTGTGCTTTCTCCGAGGGCCATGGAGGGTATGGAGGAGCGTAGGTACGTGCTGGTCCGTGGAGATTGGGAGACGGGTTGAATGCATCGCGATTAAAAGCCTGCCTGTAGGCAGAAGATTGTTGGAATGCGCGTGATATTTATCCTTGGTATCTCTCTAGATCGCGCCCAGATCATAATCCCGCCTTCCGAACGAGCCGGCAAGCGCTATTCTATCCAACCCGTTATTCATCCTCATCGTCCGAGATGACCATCCTCTTCTTCCTCGCATGCGGGCTCCCTGCCGTCCCAATCTCCCCTTCCTCTTCACTCTCATACCTGCCCCTTTTCGGCGTCGTCTCCCTCACTGCGGCCGCAGCCGCCCCACCTCTCGTCTTCTCCTGCACCACCGTCTCTCTCCCCTCGATCTCCAGATCATCCACATCCGGATCGTCTTCTTCCAGCTCGCCCTCCGCGTCCTCGTCGCCGTCTTCGTAGGTCTCGATCTCCTCGTCGCTGGCCGCCATGAACTTGTCGTCCATGTCGTATTCGTCTTCGCGAGTTCTACCACGTAGTCCGCTTCCATACCCACCTTCGGACTCGGTGTCTGTGAGGATCTCGCCGCGCCGGTTGGAGCGAGGTTTCTTTGGTTTCTTCTTGGGTCGCGTGGTCGCCATTCCCAGCTCGTCGTCATCACCCTCTAATCCTCCGACCGTGAGTCCGCTTCGCCGTATTCTGTTGTAGTTCTTTGTGTTTCGGGTGGCTTCCTTGAATTCCATGTTTTCGCGTTTGCGGATTGCGGCGAGCTTCTGACGCTCTGCGGCCTCTGCGTCCCGCTTGGCTTTCTCCGGGTCGACGCGGAGGGTCTTGATGGTGGCTACCGGGTCTTCGTAGGCGCCGGCGGCTTTGAGGTCGGCTTGGAGGGCGAGGATGGCGATGTCGGATTGGTCGCCGGTGGGGAGGACACGGAGGGCAGCGGAGAGGGGAGACACAAGGCGGAAGCACCCAGCAGTTTCGTGCGGGGCGGCAAGATAGACGTGAGCTTCTTTGTTGGGATCATAGGCGGCGTTGGGCTTTTGACGAAGGAAGGTAGGGAAAGGTTTACGGGGATTGTTGCTGTTAGGGAGCTGGCGGAGGGCTTTGGCGTCGAGGCGGTAGTGGTCTTTCGGGGAAGATGCGATTTGAAGAGTGAGAGAGCCGTCGGACCATCGGACTATTCGAGAGTTGGACTGGATTCGGCGGGAATGCGGATTGGAGGGGTCATGCCGCCAGTAGAGGCTACTTGAGGCAACATCGAAGGCAGAGAAGGGCCCGTCTTTGGAGCCATGGTTTTGCATTGGGATAGCATAGGTCTGTGGATCGAAATTTTCGGGTTCTATGCCCATGAAGTCGGGCATATTGAGGAGGTACAGCTCGCCATCGCTTGGTCGGGGATCTTTGATTCGACCTAGTTGAACGGACGAGATAGTCTCTCTTTTGGGCTCTCCGTAATCGAGCTGGTCATCATTCTCCTGAGGCTCGCGATCTCTTCGACCTTCATCATCGCCAGAGTCTAATTCGGGGTCTTCGAGTTTCCGCCTGCGCTTTGGAGGTTCTTGCTCTTCGTCGGAGCCGAAGAGATCGCCGTCGTCTTCGGGCTGGCTGTCTGCATCGCCATTGGTGCCGTTCGGCTGTTCGGACAAAGGCGTGTCAATCTGATCCTCCTCGGATGACATTTCAAAAGATTTGCCTGTGAAGGATAGGAGCTACGAGACAGGGAGCAGGGACAAAGTATTTCAACGGCGGAGTGAATAGCGCCCAATTCGGTATAGTGTAGGTCGGATGCAAGGGCGGGTTGTACCTGAAGATTCCTCAGTTGCAACCCTCACAGCCTCGCCGTTGAACGCGAACGACTCTCCACGATTGAGTTCTAGGAAGAAGCTGGCGTCTTTGCAAAGAATCGGGGCATAAAGGCACTAAGAGCTTGAAATTGTGCCCGCCGAGATGGCGACCTTTTTCCAGAGTGTGTACGTATTTCCGTTTGCGTGCCCTGAAACCCCCATTTTTTCCGCTCAGGGTCTCTTATGCAAGCAGCCCCTCCTCCTATGCTTGAGCACTGCGTCTCAAAATAGCCCGTTCCGGACTTCGGACTGCACAGCTCTGTCATGTATCAAAAAGCTGACCCTTGTCTTCAGCCGCCAGGGGTTCGGTCGTGGCTCAAGTAAAAACAACAGCCAGCAAAAGCTTGGAAACGGCTCCCAGTCACCTTCTCCGACCTCTTTCAATGCACCCGCAATGCAAACCACTGCCGCTTCGCCTTCAATCTCCTCCACGTTGAGCCTTGACAGCGGCAGCTTCCAAGAAGGTGAAACGAAGAAGTTCTTCAACGAGAAATATGCAAAATGCTCCGTCAAGGGCAACTTTCTCACTCTGGCCGCCCAACCCAAAAACGTGGAACTTGGAGAATGGTTAGCACACCAGGGTAGGAGCTCATCCTGCTCAGCTGAGAGTCACAACTGACAGCGGCAGTGGTGGAAATGAGCCGTCTTTTGACTGGCATGCTCCAGGTAGTTCAAGAAGTTGACACGAACCAAGCGGCTCCTTTATGCAACGAGCAGTCTTGCCCTACTATGTCTGCCGGCCGGTATGTTTCTTCGCAGATTACCCAGATCCGGGCTGATGAGACATAGCCTCACCTATACCTGGCTTGAGAATGGCCGCCCGGCTAAGATACCTGCGCCTTCCTATATCATTCGTGTGCAGAAATGGATCATTGGTAAGATTCACGACCCAAATGTCTTCCCAACAGACCCACCAACCGGGGGAGCAAGTGCGACCTACGCATCAGGGGATGTGGGTGGCCTACCGAACAATACCCAACCGATTCCAATGGGTCCCACAAACCTCAGCGCTTCGTTGACTTCTCTTTCTGGCGGCGATTGGATCGGCAAGCCTAGTGGATTTCCTCAGAATTTCCATCAAGACTGCAAGAGCATCGTTAAACAGATGTTCCGCTGTTACGCCCACCTTTACCATTGCCACTGGGACAATCCATTTTGGCACATCAACCGTCACCTGGAACTGAACAGCTGTTTCGTTCACTTTGTCACGGTAGCCATGTACTATGACCTATTGCCCAAGAAGGATATGGAGCCACTGCAGCCTTTGATCGACATTTTCATCAAAGAGAGAGTGATACCACCGGAAGCCGTTCAGCAACACAATTCTTGAACATGCAACTTTTTACGAGATTACGGCCGAAGAAAACCACGGAAGTTTGTCGAGCCATCGGAGTTACGACATTAGGAGATTCATTTCAGATAAGAGATTCTCGTTCACCAATTGATACCATTGGGAATACCATTGGGACCCGAGTATGGATATTGAAGAACATAGCATCGGCATTAGGCAGTGTTCCAGGCGTCAGATACGGTCAGAAATGAATTGGGCAGACATGGAGGCATGTCACGGATGAGAATGCATGATGAAAGAATATTGTCATTGGTCCCGGCGAAAAATCTTGACATTGACATGTCTTGGTCAGGAATTCATTTCCTGGAATATAGTTTGGTCAGTCCAGAATTTTTGTGTCGATCAAGGCACACTCATACCTAGGTAGGACAGCCGACCCCTTTGTGGATACAAAAAAATTCCATTGAAAATGCACCAGCTTTCCATCTGGCCGGCAGATAGTTGTGGCCGGAAAACGCAAGATGTACTTGACTAAGGTACCTCAATTCAGAGTTTGTGGCTCGTGCAGCTGCAATCACGCCATCGTTTGGAGCTCCAAAGCTTTTCCATTCGTTGCTTATGACCATGACTGATTGTTCTGCGAAATCAACCCCCCTTTTACTGGCATTCCTTCAGCAGAGAAATGCGGACCATCGTAGACGCGCGGATTTGCGTATCCCAAACGTTTTCAAATATTCTCTCCTATTATGTTGCCGACGTCAGGCAACTTCGAGGTTCTGCACCCTAGGACTGCGGTCTCGACCGAAAGAGTGTTCTTGTTGTCAGGGTGTAACGCGCCAAGAGATTTTAGCCGCCTTTCGGACATACTCCGTCGACGATATAAAATCGGATTCTCGAACATCGGCAGTCCAGAGCCATGCTCTAATATTGACGACAACTTTTCTGTCAACGTCGACTGCTGCATCTCCGGAAAGCCAATTGTAGTATTCCCCTGATCTCATTGCCAGTACACTAATGCACCCCGCAAAGCTTTTTCTCTCTCATCCATCTTCATCTAGGTGGTTCCCTTTAAACTTTTATGTGATATATCCTCTAAGTATTTAAGGTACGCGAGCAGAGTCCTCAAAGATGGAAACGGCACTCTCATGGCGCCGGCTCATAACTCCCGGCAACGACCATCATGCCGTCCCAACTATCCTCTCTATTCTCCCGCATCGCCGCGGAAAGTGGCTTTATCACCACCCTCCACTCCTCCCGCGATACCAAGCTCCTGTGTCTACAGCGTTTCTTTCGACTCTACGCCTATGGCGCTTCCTTCCTTATCCTTGTCCATTTCCTCTCTACCCTCGGCTTCTCTGATGAACGCGTTGGCGTGTTCATGACGTTTACGCTCCTGGGTCATGTTGCAATCAGCTTCGTACTGACCCTGATCACGGATCAAATAGGGCGGCGGCTCGTCCTAGCCGTTGGGTCTGGATTTATGGTAGTTGGCGGTCTTCTATTCTGCATATGTCGGAGTTATTGGTTATTAGTGGTTTCGAGCATTGTGGGCATTATCACTCCTAGGTAAGTCGGTATTGACTCTCCTACGCTTCATTTTTTTTTTTGTGGCACATACTGTTACGACTAGAGAGTCTCTGAAGCTGAAACAATTCTAGTGATGAAATCGGTCCCTTCCGAGCTGTAGAGGCATCGATCCTTGCTCAGCTTACAGAGAAAGAAAAGCGCAGTGACATTTTTGCCTGGTACACACTTTTCGGTACTGCGGGTGCAGCACTAGGGAGCCTGACCTGCGGGTGGATTGTACAACTCCTCCAGGACACAGGCCTTTGGGATCAGTCTTCTGTGTACAGAGTGATCTTCGTGCTGTATTCGATTCTTGGCACCATCAAACTTATCCTCTGCATCCTACTCAGCCCCGCCGTTGAATTACCACGACCAGAAACCCAGTATCATGAAGTAGGTGTCGAATTGGAAAACGAGAGCCTCTTGTCCGAAGACTCAGGGAACGAGGACAAACCTCGCTCATCGATCAAAAAGCACCGTCGGCAACAAGCGCGCTCAAGCCTTCCCGCAAAACCCACACTAACAAACCGTGTCACGTCACTCCTGCCTCGCATCTCACCACTCTCCTGGTCGGTCCTCTTTCGCCTTCTTTCCCTCTTCGCCTTCGACTCCTTGGCTTCGGGACTCGCCGCGCCATCGTGGATAACATATTATTTCACCATTGTTCACTCGCTACCTCCCTCCGCCCTCGGCACCTTATTCCTCGTTGCCAACCTCCTCGCAACCGTTTCCAATCTCCTGGCACTGCCCCTCGCCCACCGCTTCGGGCCTCTGAAGACGATGGTCTTTACGCATCTACCCTCCGCCATCTGCCTTGCAATGATTTCTTTACCTCCGGCGACAAAGATCGGCACGTGGCTTGCCGTGGCCTTTCTCGCGCTCCGTGCATGTACACAGACCATGGACCAGGCGCCGAGACAGGCTTTTATTGCAGATTCTGTGCTCCCTGCAGAACGTACTGCGGTGTTGGGTCTCGTCAACCAAGCCAGGAGTCTGGCCCAGGCTGCAGGGATCGGAGCAGCGGGCTGGCTGGCTGGTGGAGGTTCGTGGATGGTGATGCTAACCGGGGCAGGGGCGATTAAAGCAATGTATGACCTTGGGTTGGTGTGGATGTTTTGGGGAGTCAAGGGTCGGGAAGACGACGCAGAGGAGGTTCAGACAAGAGCTCGGGATGCAGAAGAGGGTGCCGGAAAATAAATATTGGTCGCAATGATAGTTGCACCCGTTTGAGGCGCTCGGTTCTGCTACATAAGAAACGGAGATTGTGAAAAAAGGCAAGGATTACTTTAGCATCTTCAGCAGGCGGCTCTCGTACTCTTCAAGAATCATGCTGGTTCGATCAGATAGCCCAGCGTTGAGTGTATAGCATATCAAGTCCTTCGTGCAGATATCTTGAGGCAGTCCGGAGTAATACAAGTATCCGGCCACGAGCCGGTGGATAGCCATACAATCTAAATTCAGCAGAAAGACGTGCTAGAGCAGTTAGCTCAGAGCATCTTGGGCGATGGGATGAGTACCATTATCCGGCTGGCCGTAATGAATACATCATATTTTGTGTGCGCGTTTTCATCGGGCATTTTTAGGCTCGTGAGTTGGCTACAACATCACGCTCTCACCTCACAGGTGCAACCCAGCTCCTTCATCTTCATCGCTGTTATCGCCCATTTGTTGCGCTAGTCTTCTTCTCAGCTCCTCATCCGTCAAGCTCCCGCCACCGGCACCATTCGGTCTCGTCTGCGCCTCTCTCTCGTTTTGAAGAACTCCATCCCTGTCCCCTTCAACTTCCCCATCAATCTCTCCATCAACTCCGTTGATCTTCGCCTCTTCACCCCCGCCCCCTTGACCATCATGCCACCCTCCGCCTCTCCTCTCAACCTCCGCCCTGCACAACCCCACTCTCTCCCTCATCCTCGCGATCACCTCCTCATTCTCCCGTATCGCGTCTAGACAATCTCTATCCCAGTCGCCTTCCTGGCTATCGGAGTAAGCCTGCAGCTCTGCATTCGAGCGCCGGAGATGGGACATAGAGTTCTCGAGTTCGCGGGCTTTTGCATAGAGGGAAGAGAGAGGGAGGGATTCGAGAGCCGCTGCGAAGCGGGTCGGGGAGATTGGTGCGGTAGTCGTGGACATGGCAGACGGTGTTTGTGCAATCTTAGGAGTGGATAACAAAGAATCAGGGCATGTTCTGTTCCCTAGTCGTCGAGTCAAGAGCTTTAGCTCTAACTAGCCAATCCGAGCCTCCGATCGGTAGATCTTCGGTCAAACATCCCGGCCTATGACCGCTTTAAATTAATTCATTCATGTCAAAAGAACCCCTTGCTCACAGACTCATCGACAGACCCCACTACGTAAAACGATATTCTACGCTCGGACTTTTTTCATCCAGCGCCAGTCAACGGGCAGTGCAGCCTAAGCCCAGCTTCCCCAAGAACCAGGGACAGCAATGATTTTCCGGCTGGCGCTTGCAAGGGCCCTTCCAAAACGGAGCAACGGCATTTCATAGCCGCCCCCCGCCCTTCCAAGGCTTCGGCTTCGCTTCTTGACATGCTTCAACTCGCTTCCACACCACCAATCACGCCGGGGCTCTGTGCCCTTCTGGTGAAATGCTGATCATGCGGTCTCTTGCGATTCGGCTAGGAGCGTTCCTTACAGGTTTTTCACCCATGCACCGAGGTTCTTGTTTTGGACTATCTGAGGTCCCACCTCCCATATTGAGCTTCTTCGCCGTGTGGGGATGTGGGCAGTGTCTTGCATCGTGCAGGGTGGCGCCATGGGGAATCGTGGCTGTTCGTGGGGATGGAAATTGTGAATAGCCCCTTTGGGAATGACATGGCGAGCTGAAGAGGATAAAGAGCATAAGGTAGCCTCGGGAAGAATGTTAAGGTCTGGTGAGCGCTGTTTTGGCGCTGCCCTTCGCAGTGTTCTTCTCCATTCATTCCTTCTCTGATATTTCGCCGTTTTCGATTTTCCAGCGCTCGTGGTTTGTCAGAATGTTGTCTCATTGGGTGTTGCTGAGCCTTGCTCTGTATGCGTTGACTGTCAGCGCCTTGCCAACGCCACTTCAAGCTCGAGGTGGGCATACTACCAATCTTTAAACCCGTGGAGCATAGGCTCACCTGTCTAGCCATCTCGCAGTCTCTCTATGATCAACTCAGCTTCTTTGAGCAATACGCTGCCGCGGCATACTGCTCGAACAACAACGACTCTCCAAACACCAAAGTGACCTGCTCTTCAGGAAATTGTCCCCAGGTCGAGGCCGCAGACACAGAGACGCTTGCAGAGTTTCAAAAGTTCGTCATCCCTCTAGTAGTCTTCCATTCGCATACGTTCTAAACCTAACTCCAAGCTCCCTCATCACCGACGTAACCGGCTTCGTAGCTGTCGACCACACAAATTCCCTCGTCGTCGTCTCCTTTCGCGGCTCGCAATCCATCCGCAACTTCCTCGCTGACGCCGACTTCCCACTCATTCCTACTGATCTCTGCGCCGGCTGCCTTGCAGACAGCGGATTTTGGACGTCCTGGGCCGAGGCTAGAGACAGCGTCATGAGCGCCATCACCACTGCGGACGACACCTACGCGGACTACCAACTCGTCCTGACGGGCCACTCTCTAGGCGCTGCAATCGCAACGCTGGCTTCGGCGCAGTTGAGGAACGAAGGACACCCCAACGCCCTTGTCCGTGCTCTCCCATCAATCAGCGCTTTCCCCCTCCATCCACGCTAACGAAATCCCAGTACAACTACGGCTCCCCCCGTGTCGGCAACATAGTCCTCGCCCAGTACGTCACCAACCAACCCGGCGGAAACTACCGCGTGACCCATCACCAGGACCCCGTCCCGCGCCTCCCGCCCATCATCTTGGGCTTCAGCCACACCAGCCCCGAGTACTACATCTCCTCGGGCAACAACGTTACGCCAACGCCAAACGACATCACTGAGTACGACGGAATCGACGAGACGCAGGGAAATGCGGGGCAGACGACGCTCAATCTGGATGACCATGGGTGGTATTTTAACTCGATTTCGGCGTGTGGAGGGTTTGAGATTGAGAAATGAATGGGGGAACAAAGTATGGTTCAAGCACCGAATTGTTACGTGGAGAAAAACATAATGTCCGCCATTCAGCTCAACGAACTACGGGCCGAAATCTACCATAAAAAACAAGAAAAAACGGACCATGCTGTGGCTCATGTAGATAGGTACAAAGAGCGATACTGTTCGACCTTGCACACCTTGCACACAACCTATCCTCGCTTCCCCTTCCTCTCCAAGCCCATTTGCCAAGACCAAGCCAACAATTTGTTCAAGTTCATGTAAATCCTAGGCGTATACATACACCACCATTATACATTTTCAAGGTCCGGCCATGCCACTTTTCCATGAAACTGCCTTTGTTGTCCAGAAAGAAATCTATTCTACGTAGTTAACATGATTAAGGGGGTGGACAGGACATAGAACCCCAGTCGCCAGGAGGGTCTTGGTTGCTCCGGTACCAGATGCCATCGCCATTAGTGCGATACGGATGTTGATCCGGCACCATCTTGGTTTCAAAACCCCCGAATTTCTCAAGATAATGTTGCTCCCCGTGTTCAACGTGTGTTGCCACTCGCTAAGGGTACATATATATATCTATTCCCCTGAATCATCATTAAGCAACGCTCAAATTTCACCGGTCCGATATACGTCAATCGAATATTGCTGAACTTCGCGGCGCACGCCTATACCTGTTTCTTGTTCTTTCCCAGCCTCCCTGTTAAGTTTGAGATCATCGCTACTGGTCTACTTCTGCCCTACGAATTTGAATGCCTCTGGTCCCTTTCCTCCAAAGTCTTCAAAGCCAGGTGATTGCTCTCAGTCCAGCTCTAGGGATTTGAAATTTCCGCAAATTGTACGTTAGGAGATGTTTTTTTCACTTCAGACATCCAACATAGCTTTCGAGAATGAGATCCCCTACCATGGTATTGGTTCTCCCATCAACCCTTGTTTTCTCGTGTGTGGCCGCCCCTTAGAGCCTCCGAGCTGTGAACATGGGACCTTCGCGCCGATCCGACAAGTATTGCCGCAGCCAACACGTGCCGGGTAAAATGAGATGATGATCTAGACGCTGAATGTTTGCGACAACGTTCAAGTACACGAAACAGAACTTTATTGATTCAGGTGTTGCTGGATGGGTATCTCGAGAAATAAGGCCGACGTACAACCGCCGACCCGCGAAATCTTACAAGCAGGCGACCGATTTTCCAAAACCTTTTCTCAAGTCAGACTTCAGAATTAGATGCCGCACCAGACATACACAATTGTCCGTAGGTATTTCCGCTCCCTCTCTGTCTACCGTCATACCAGCGCTCCCCGCATGCAGCAGGCCACTCACTAGCCAATTAAGGATATCCACTCTCAGGTGAGCATCGCGCTAGCTCTTTCAGGAAAAATGATCGGTGACGCGGGTGCCGGATGCCAAGTCGCCAGTCACCCACCCTCGCCACGCGCCGGGGGGAAAAACCTGAGACCGCATTCTTCTTAGAGCTTGAGGCTGATGATTTAGGGAGCTGCGGTCTTTAACTTATTGTTTTTTGAGTATGAATGCTCGGAAATTTTTATAGGAGAATACAATCTGGAAATTCTTCTGAATATTGAAAAATAAGTTAAAATTCACGCCTTAGTGGTAAGCATAGGCCTTAGTTTTAAATCTAAATGGTGTAAAGCGATAAATATTAGGTGAAGTCTTTGCGGTCTTGGGTTTTTTTCCCGACCGCGTGGCCACAGACACCATTTCACCACTCGCGACGTCGTGGCATGGATGTGCCTGACTGACTGACTGCCGCCATGTCGTTGGGTCACTGCGCGAAGATCGGACAAAGAAGTATGCTGTAAAGGGTCTACTAGGTTATTATTATTATGGCTATTAGCGACTTTTTTCAAGATGCCCCACGCTATGTATGTAAGTAAACCTCGTATCGTGTCCCAGAGCTCGATGTTCTCACCACACAAACGGTGTGTCCTGTGACGCAGAGAAACCAAGTTCAAAGTCATAGTCCAGGACTTTTCCTGGATTTACGATGCGAGGAATCTTCGAGGACTGTGAAAGCAGGCCAAAAAAGTACTCTCTGTCATCAATGCATTCATTAAGTTTTTTTTTATCTCTTTGACCGCCGCACAATTATTAGGTAAGGGTTGAGGGGCGAAAAGTACCACGTTTGACGAGGAAGTCAGTGTCCATAGCGGTTTCGCTTGCTTTCACTTAGGCGTAGCTGCCTGTCACCGCCTAGCTCTTCTGTTTGCGCCACGGACTTCAGTTTTCGCAGTCCCCCGAAGGGGGTTCGTAGATCTTAAGGTACGTGGTTATTCTACCACCGTTAGATCCAAATAGTTGATTAAGCTCTTCTTACCTCTCTGACACTCACGGTGGCCAACCGTAGATCGGACTCTTTTTTCCAACGAAGCCGATCATAACACGAACTGTGCGTACCTACCTACTCACCCTAGAAGGATCAATTTCCATGTCCTGTCTCTCAACCCTGTCCAGTCTCTAATGGCAATCCACGCAAATCCCCTGCGAAATGCTACGCCGTTTGCCCAACTAATAATCATCACCCCAATAGCCCCATTTGCCAAATGCCGGTTGTCCCAATCTCCGCGGTTCTGAGTAACTGCGATCACTTCGAGTGATACAGATCCGTCGTAGGTGACCGTGAATTGATCTAGATCTGGAAAGTGGAGCCACGAGGCCCTTATCGCCTGGGAGCCTTGATAAATATCGTCCTGCCATCCCTGAACCATTTCCTGTGAGAGTGGTGAACGTTGTCGGGTTACAGGTTTGTGGCGTTTCATGGTCAGCGGTGCAGATGCAGTCCAGAAGCAGAGAAGAAACCGAGGATCGACAGACAAGCCGTCCGGAAGATCGTCAGAAGAGATTCGAGTATTTCTGTGCTCTCTATCCGGGATACTCGATCCTTCAGCAAGCAGGTCGTCTTCTGGAGTATACCGCACAGCCTGCTCCAGCTTCAGGATTGCTATCTCTTCTTCTTTTGCGACGAATTGATAAAACTTCAGGCCCAGCGGCTCCGTCACCAGAACCTGGCTGTCAAGCTTTGCGTTGGCTCCTCCGGTCCAGCTAGCCCACGACCAGCTTGGAAACAATTTTCTCGGGTCGGCTGATGTACCCCACGGGTTGTTCCCTTTCCTTGGTTTTAGTGTGTGTCTGTTTGAACCCCACGCCAACGTAGACTCCAAAAACGCCGTTGGCGATCCCCAGAGAAATTGCTGCCCGGTCGACCGCTGAAATGCCCGCACGATCCCGGAGAACGCGTTCAAAGCATCGCTGTCATACGTCAGTGCTCTACCAGTATATTCCTGCAGAGTAGTTCGGTAAAAATGGTCGAAGGTCGGAATATCAGCGTGCCATGTCAAATTCAGTTCTCCTCCGCAGAGGCTCGAGCGGTGTGGATCAGGCGTGACGTTTAGAAAATCGCGGTGGCTGTCTTCGCACCAGAAGCCCTCTTCGCATTCCCAGAAAACTTGCTCGGGCGTGAAGACTAGAGAACGTGCGGCGAGGAAGCGCTCCTGGAGCGTCCAAGCGCGGGTGTCCCAGACTGTGGTGCCAAGGTATGAGGATGCGCGGCCGGTGCGGAGGTCTGTCTTGACTCCTAGGACGGGGTCGAGGGATTGAACTAGCAGGACACCGTTGATCGAAAAGGGTATCTGTTCCTGAGACCTTGACCCCGGTCTAGATCCTGGGAGGTGCGAATTAGCATCTGTGCAGCTGGCAGCAACAATGACGACCATTGCGAGAGCGTAGATAGAGTCCATCTGTGCAATAAAACGTCCTTTGTCGCCCTCATTATCTTGGATGATACACAGACTGTCGATCCAGAGGAACTTCTCTCCCAGTCCGTGCGTGACCTGCAAAGCATCCTCAGCAACCGCGGGGAGGATGTTCGGAGTCAGTGACCCTGGAGCCGAAAAATGCTCAATATTTTCCTCTAACAGACGAAGAGCGTCCGTCTTCCCCCAAACGTAGCTAAGGCACACCCATCGGTCATCTTTAGTGGCAATTGTCAGGCACCTCCGGTCAACGTCGATCACCCGAGGGAGGTTTCCAGGCGTGCCTTCGAAGATCTGAGAACATCGTTCGCCGTGATCTGATAGGCACAATTCCTTCCATTTCTTGAAGAGCCCAATGTCTGCTTTGAGAGGCCGCAGACGCGCCGAGTACGGCTGTAGCCTATTCTTTTCGAGCTCGTTCGTACCAGAAAGTGGCTTCCCAACCCAACTATCTTCGAAGAACCGATCACACTTTTGTAGAAAGAACATCAGATGCTCTGTCTCCCCACTCTTTTTCGGAATTGACCACGCAATCCTCACCCGGTCCGAGTGCGCTTTCATCCCTTCCTCTTCCCCCCTTCCGGTGGTCACGACATGCCAGTCCGTCTCCATCGAGACCTCCACCGCCGCCCTCTCCAGTTCTAGCCCCTGCGCTACCCCGCCATGACGTTCAAGCCAGTCCCTTAGAATACCTAAAATGCGCCAGCAGAGAGCGCAAGTCGTGGTGGTTGAAGACAGAGAGACAAACTCGCGCTGCACTGAGTAATTGTTCCCACGATATTTGCCACTGGCATGGAAGCCAATATACGAGAAATCGAAGACGCGGCAGCGAGGGCAGAGGGAGGAATCAGACGGCGTTTTGGCGATGCATTGTCGGGATAAGTCCAAGTCTTCATCTATGCCGCAGTGATCCTCTGCGAACGTAGATGAAGAAGGCGAGTACGGATCAGCAGCTATTGATGACATCTGTGCCGAGCTTTCAGGGGCATATTATGATAGTCTCGCGGAATATCTGATGGGTTTGTATCCTCCAAAGGACTCGCACGTAAACTTCATGTCGGCAGAAACCATGTGATAGGCATTTTCGATTGACACCATCGCTCACCGATCAACAGAAATGAAAATCGCCGCTGAACGTGATTTGTTTGTCAAAATCTCGAAAGTTAAGGAGCCGTTTTAGAACCCCAAGCGACAGAAAGCGCACCTCCCTAGATATGGTGCTGGGTTCTCCATTCAAAATAGGGCAAAGATTAGGAAGATGCCTCACTACGTGGGAGAGTAGATCTCATAGCTTCCACCCAACAGACGATTTGCTGATCCACTCGAATAATTAGATTTTTACACGTCGTGGATGTTGCGGCTTTAGCTACGACAGGAGTCTACCTCAAACTACGCTATCCCTTTTTGAGAAGTATACTTAAGAGAAAGCCTCTCCGACGGAGGACTTCTCAACGCTCTACAGACCGACTTGAGGTGACCATAAAATCTTGCATTGAGCAAGATACAGATGCTCGGACTAGTGGTTTTCGCTAACGCAATGGCTCTCTGTCTGTGGCCAGCGTCCTTTGTCCATTGCTAGTATAAAAGAAGAACTTGCCTCGTTCCTACTTAGCACGTAAGCCCAACCGTCGCAGATGCAGTGTCCACCCTCGCTCTGCTCTATAACGATGGATTGGATGGAGCGTTATGAATATTCGCAGCTGTTAACTCTGTTCATTCCCGAAATAGCGTGCGAAGCTTTTGTTTGATGCGGAACTCGGAGAGTCTCGGCACCAGCTCTATTGTGACTCTTTGGATGTGGAGACTATGAATTCTGGTGGTTTTACACCATTCGCTTTTCGTATAAAACACATCTCAGGCCAATCTCGGCACTGAGCGCTTTTGACCACGGCGCAACCAGCATGCTTCAAGCCACCACGCACGCTAGGGGAAGCTTCTCATTTCCTGTCCAGTTCTGGATAGTGCCGGAAAATGCCATGCGAGTACGATAGCCTCCTGTCACTAGCAAGATACTCCTTAATGCCTTTCTCCTCCTTGATAGCCGGGTAGAATGTATCGAAAAGCAGTGGGAACTCTCCGGATTCTCGTCGGGCGGCCATTTCTTTAGGGAATGCGAAGAAAAGCCTGGAATTGTCCACACGATTTAGCCAGAATGTCGGCGGCGACCTGCAATAAATACTGAACAGAAAGGGCTTACCCATCGAAGACTTGCCACACTGTGGTATCTGCATACGTCAGACCTTCCCCCACCATGTACTTCCCATGCCCTTGTTTCTCGTTGTCCTTAAGCACGTTCTCGAAATACTTCGCAAACTTCGGGATCCTGTTTTCTCGGAAATCCGTAGCCTTCTTTAACGCCTCGTCTTTCTGCTCCTCGTAATACGCCGCCACTGCGACTGGGTGGTGCGTGTCGTGCGTCTCATTGTTGAGATCCAGCGCGGTGGAGGCGATAGAATGAGTCCAAGCGTGGTGAGCTTCGGAGGGGCCCGCGAGGGAGAGTGATGGGCCAAGGTAAGAGAGGATAGCAGGGGTTTGGGATATGAACAGGGGTTTAGAAGCGTCAGCAGGGTGGGCAGAGGGGATTAGGAGAGCTGGAGGCGCAAAGATTGGTGGGGTGCCATCTGGAGGTGATTTGAGAGTGGAAAAGAGTTTGTCTTTGCCGCTCTTGGAGGAGTTTGAGGCGTCAGTATAGGCTACGCCAGCTGCTTCAAAACTGTGAAGAATGTTAGACCCATGACTTACTGAAAGCCTTGATACCAAGTGCCGTGGACTCACGCTAGACGAATAAACTCCCCACGGCCGGGGATACCTGGCCAGTAGAGGAGCTCATATTGGGGGTGTTTTCGCTGCTTCTTAGTGGCGGGTGCTTCAGACATAGTCAATCGCTGACACCAGGGCAGATATTGCAGGGGAGAACGTTCGTGGCAGTGTTTGAAATTCAATTGAGGCAACAAAAGGCGACGAGCTGGTATAGAAACAGGAAGGCGAAAGGGCATAGAATGCCTACCTAAATATGCCTGCAATGGATTTGTCAGTCTCACCTCAAGCCGGAGTCAATTGGATTATTGAGGGGCACCATGGCCCAAAGAGCCTCGACAACCTTGCAGGCGTGGGAGGCATAGACGTCATTCTCGCGCGGAACGGTCCCGCGCCAGGAAGGTCAATCCCTCTCGTTTGAAAGGTATTATTCTTGGCTCTCGCAAGAAGCCAAGCGACGTTGCTCCGCCGCCCACGGGGAAAGCTTAACGTGAAGCGTGTCTGTTATGTGCATGATTGTTTCAGCCATCTGCGTCGGCGGAGGTGCGGGAGGTGAGCAGACAATCGACTGCATGCAGGCTAATCTATCGGCTTGGCAGCTGAAGGCAAAACACCATCAGGAAGTGGCTGAGCCACACCACTGCAGGTCTCGGTTCATGGGGTCTGGTTTCAGGATGCAAAATGCTTTTGGAGCGCATGGAGCTAGACCAGGAGGTGAGGCCTGTCGAGGTGACGAGCCAAGAATTTGAGACGGGAGGCTCTCGACATATGCAACACGGTGAGGTGCCTATAATATTCGGTCTCCAGGACAAGCTCCTAGTACTCTGGTGGTGGCTGTGAGCGGAAACGGTGAAACACGGCCACTTCGCGCATTTTCAAGAATAGGCAGCAATGCTAATATCGGAGGCGCCCAAAGAGATTCTGTGTCAAGATTGAAATATCATTCGATCTAGGAGGGCAGCCATGCGATGTGGTATCTAAGTATCGTAAGAAACAATGAAATGAGTACCCAAGACACGTCAGTATAAAACGCCAAAATCTCAAACCGGTAGCCGGTAAGTCTATAATCCTTGATTCAACCCCAATAAAATTCGTGACAGACCGCGTATGCGGTTATACCCCAAAATCCATCAATCAATATGGATGGTGCGTAACAGTCCTCTGTCGCACCTGAACATGCGCATGTGTGCGCAATTCCGTTTCCAGAATCCGTAAAATCCCATTACCGAATAACCAGCCATCGTCTCGCATCTGCGACCCAGCCAGTTGAATACTTTCGTAACATATGTAGTCCATATATGTTCGGCCGGATACGAACATGAAAAATATTCACAATCGAAAACCGAAACTCGTAAGCATCACTGCCATCCAGTAGGGCCTGCAAAGCTCATGCCGGGTCCACTAACATAGCCGGATTCGTCAGGCCCTTCCCCACCCATCATACCGCCGGAGACATCACTCAGGTCTCCTTCGTCCGCACTAGGCGCCATCGCATTCCAGTCAATGTTGTTCAGCGCCGGATATTGCGCCAATAAAGCCGCAGGAAGCATGAAACTGCCGTTAGACATCCCTGAAGGATCGCCGGGCATCATCATCGGTGGCTGGACAGGTTGTAGGCCTGCTGCGATTTGCTGCTGTTGCTGTTCCATGAACCGAACCCTCTGCCGTTCTTGAGCTTCTTCGTCGAGTAGAGGTTTGATGCAGACACGGCCGGCTTCCGAACGAAAATGTCGACCTAAGGCATCTGCTCGAGCAAATCTTCTTCCACAGCCCCATTGGCCGCCTGATCCGAGTTCTCCTTTGCAGACGAATTTCTTTTCGCCTGAATGAAGACCTTCGTGTCTCTTTCGATCGTGCTGACGTGCGAATGCCTTTCCACAGACTGTACACACGAATGGTCGCTCATCAGTGTGTGTTCGGAGATGCGAGCGTAGATTGTACGCGCGAGTGAAGCGCTTCGGGCAAAGGTTGCATTGGAAAGTTGCCGGATGCTTTTGGATTCGGGTGTTCGCGCCATGGTTGGGAGAGGCGTTTGGGCGCGTCGGATCCGCTAAATCTAGGATGTAGTCTCGAGAATTGACGGAAGAAGTAGAAGCTCGTCGAGACTTTTCAGAGCGATTGGGAGAAGCGTCCCGTGACTGTGAAGGTAGTGGAGACAAGGACCGCACGGAGTGTGCGGAGCCAGCGGAGGGTGATCTTGAATGACCATGGCCAGTTGGAGACGGTGACCGCGCTGTAGGTCGCGGATTAAACGAGTTCGGATCTGAGTGGCTGCGACTACGTGCTCCTGTAAAAATCAGTACCTTCGCTCGTCCTTTATTTTGTCGACTTACTTGTTGGTGGGCTCAAGGCATCAACATCGTTCTCTTCCCTATCTGGTTCGAAGCTGCCTTGACGAGAGACTCCTGGCGCAGGCTCAATGTTGATAGTGGGAGCCGGAAATTGATCGGCCTGCCCCATGTCCGAAAAATTTGAATGGTTTCTATGATGGCCATGTGGCAGACTTGTAGATGATGTCGGAGCCTGAGTCGTGTATATTTCTGGCCCGCTCGTACCCAGAGGCTGCTGTATCTGCTGGTTGAGCACGTACTCAGATGCCATCCCCAGATTTTGACCCGATTGGGCTCCTAAATGAGGAGATTCGTAGGGAGAGTGGCCGGGTGAAGGTCGCGGATGGTCCGCCAGGCTGAAATTTTCAAACTGCCCCAAGCCGCTGTTGTTGTACTCATTTTGATCTTGCTGTGCCGACAGAAGCGGAGATGGGTTATTCTCGTTGGAATCAAAAGTCTCATTCTTAAGGTATGGCGAAGGCGCTGCGGATGAAGAGATATCGGATTGATCTGAAGCTGCGCGGCGATGACCTTGGAACGATGCCGTACCCAGCATGCCTTGCCAATCTCCTTGGGAGTACGGTGCGTTTGATGGCGCTAGCGAGGAATGTCGTGAGTGTTGTGGAGTATAGAAGGGACCTGCGGTAGAGGCTGGGGAACCTGGCCGCCCAGGCGAGTGGTCCAGCTGGAGAAGATGTGGAGGTGTGGCGACATTTGGAGAGGACATTTTGCTAAGATCGGCTGGATTAACGGCCTGTTGCTGAGGTTGGGAAGTGGAGAATGCGTTCTCTAGCGAAAAGTCGTTGTTGAAGTCAGAATGGTTATTGTTTTGGAACATCGAAAAATTATGACCGTTCGCGCCCGTTTGTTCGAAGAAGGGAGCGTCGAGGTCTTGAGGTTGCTGGTAATCAGGCAGCAGAGGCTGGTCCTGCTCAAATGTATTTCCCGGGAACTCCGGTCCCGGAAAGTAGCCTGTGTCCGGGCCACTCGATTGGGAGGGACCTTGAGGTTGGATGGTCTGGTCAAGATATGGAGAAGATGTATTAAAGTTGATCTTGTCGGCCCCGTTTTGCGGAGCAGTATTGAATTTGCCTGTAGTGAAGGTCGCGTCGCTAACTGCAGGATCTAAGCCGAGCCCCGTTATCGCATCATGGTATTGTTGGTGAGGAGAAGGGGAGTGACTGATTCGACTCTTATTACCCATGGACGGAGATCTACCCCGTTGGTCATTGGGGTCCATGGTGACTCCCAAAATAGAGCAGCAGAATCGAAGCTCGGGCCAGACGTACAGTTACGTAGAAGGAGTGTGGCAGTGACCGTTCTCCAGAAAGGTAGAGTAGGGGGAGTGGTGGGGGACGAAGGCTGGTCGGGTGGTGGTTAGGGCTCCGAGTACTCGGCGAAGGTGTTTAGTGCTGGCTCCACGGACGTTGAAGGCTCTCGGTGAGCCTTGTGGAATCTGCCTGTGGTGCAGGAATCCGATCAGCTACTGTTCCTGAAGTGTTTCAGGTTTGCTGTATGCAGAAGATGGCGTTGGTACCTGACTCAGCCCCGGTGGGCCCGCGAGGCGGTGCAAGTGCAAGCGCACGGGGGAAAACTTCCGTCACTCTTCTGGAAATCCACTGAATGTTCCTTTTCTGTAGTGGAATCTTAATCTCACGCGTTGTGAGACTCGTCGGGATACCAAAATGGAGCGAGTGCGATGGTCAACGGCCGAGACGCACAACGGGTAACGGTGGGCACTAGGAACAGCGGTGATGGAGCGGGACAGGGGCAGCGAAACCGGGGGAGGTGCAGTTCACGCAAATTGCAGAGATAAATGCCGAATTGATGATAAACAAGCCAAAACAGTCGAGCTGATTGGCAGTCGGGTGGCAAACTGACAGATCCGCCGGAAGTGCGAGAGCAATTGATGAAGGTCGTTGAAGGATAATGTGATGCCGTGCTTGCGACGAGCGCTTAGGCGGAAGAGAAGTCAAATTGCCGAAGATTTAGCGCTCGTAGCCTCGACGAATCTACGCAATCTTCCCGCGCTCTCCCGTTGGCCCACCGTCTTCCTGATAAGGCTCACATCACCATGAAGTTGTCTACGTACAGTCAACGCTGTAGAAGGTATCTCTGATAATCAGCCATAGTCTTTGCACTTGGTGGCCCAAGTGCGAGCCTCTTTCCCCAGGAAGAGTTTCCAACCAAGGCTTTCCAGGCTCCATCCTGCTGATGATTACCAGAGGCCACCGCAAACCGAGCAACCAATCTATGCAAAGGGCGGGTTCTGCATTTGCATCCCCGTGTGCGTCCATACTCGAGTGCTAAACGACGTGAGAGCATTCTCCACGTGGAATTCTTAAGATAGGACCAAGCGAACAGCTCAGCCCTGTGGCGGAGTCGGGCTTCTGATTCGTCCCGTCTCATAGATCGGCAACCAATCCGCTTCGGTGCATGCGCGGGAATCCCTTGCTTCTGGAAAGCCGAGGAATCTTGAACACTTTTCTTCCCTCACGATTATGCTCCTGAAGGACGATTGGGCGCTCGTGTTGGGTTGGATTCACAATCCTTGCGATATGACGAGAATTGAAATAGAAATAGAACTATGCGTGGAACACCTCTCCGAACCGACGGGCGCTCGGAGTGCCGACGGCTTTCCCCAGGTCAACGGCAGCGCACTGATGCGGAAACCGACGACGAGATATGATAAGATCTCGCTCGCATTTGTAGATTCTGGTTAAGCGGGTTGCCATTAGGGTCCACCAACACGCTACCCGACTTCGAGACTGTCGGGGAAGTTGTTGGTCCTGAGGTTACACCTGGGAAATGTGATGGCGACGTGGAGATAAGGGCGTGGAGCGATCAAATGACGCCATCAGACGCGTGCTCGAAGGTGGGAGCGACGCGCCAAGACCCGCCGATCAACACTCACCCCAACCATGACAACCAGGCGAGAGGGCAGCTTCACGGGTTGAGGATGCTTGACCGCCATGCCAGCGTAAGCAGTGTACCAATTGTCAAGTATGCAGCGCTGACACTTGAGCCGTTTAGCATCGGGGACCAGCATCGCACGACGGAAAATCCCTTCGAGCAGCCGAACCCTCGCATCAGTGTCTACACGGCACAGGAGGTGGCCACCCTCCAGAGTCGGCTCAGCAAACAACTGGGGCCTGAGTTCATATCAGCCAGACCCGGTCCCTCTGGTCAGAAAGTCCACTATATAAGTGCCGAGAAATGCATCAATCTTGCCAACGAGGTATTCGGGTTTAACGGCTGGAGCAGCGCCATACAGAACGTCCAAATTGACTTTGTGGACGAGAACGCAAATACTGGGAAGATATCTCTAGGCTTATCAGTCATAGTCAGAGTAACATTGAAAGACGGCACATTTCATGAAGACCTGGGATATGGCCATGTTGAAAATTGCAAGGGGAAGGCTGCAGCTTTTGAGAAAGCAAAGAAGGAGGGCACGACAGATGCATTGAAAAGAGCCCTGAGGAATTTTGGTAACGTGTTGGGAAATTGCATCTACGACAAGGAGTATCTAGGTAAAGTGACAAAGGTCAAGGTTGCTCCAGTAGGTCTCATCTCCTATGTGGCAGCTTCAACCTACTAACTTCCCGCAAGACGAAATGGGATGTTGAAAAACTCCATCGTCATTCTGATTATGCCTCTGTCAAGAAAGAGTCCGCTCTAGAGAATGATATTGCGAAGATAAGTGAGCAAACTAGTGACGGTGAGCACAATGGACTACTTGCCCTGCTACGGTACTGACGCCATAGCAGCCAGTACTGCTGAATTTGATGATGACTGGGACGGCGATGCCTTCAACGATGCCGACTTTGGCGAAAATCACACAGGGAACCCGGATGACGTTGTGCTACCAGCCACTTCAACACACCCGTTCGAACCGGCGCGAAACGGTTTCCAAACCCCCTCTCGACCTGATGCCACTCGATTAGTCAGTGCGCAACGACTGCCGCAACCGGCGATCCAAGCTCAATCTCGACCACAGCCTCGAATGCCTCCACTGCAAGCACCAGCGCCTCCTTTCAGTCAAGGGCCGCCTCAGCCCAGACTAGACACACATGGGGCCGAAGGCAATACGTCGTCTTCTTCGGGTATCGAATCTCAACATTTTCGTCCCCAGCCTGCAGGCACTAGCAACTCGACTGTAATACTTCACAACCACGAGTCAGCTAGCAAGGAAGCCCAGCAATCTCAACCCCCATCTGCCGCCGGCTTCTGGTCTGCTCGAACTATTGGCCCCACGAATACTGCGAGTCTGCCCGCTGCGCCGGCTGCCGGTGCTCAATTCAATCCTCACGCTGAGAGCCCCTCCATTCGGAAGACGTCGGGTTTTGATCATCGCAAGTCTGCACCAGTTTCTAAGAAAACATTCACCACCGCAGAGGTAGGTCCAGTCCAGGCAGTTCAGTCTCCGTTACCTGGCCATATGCAAAGACTGCCTCAGCCTCCCGGTAATGCAAGAGATTTTATAAACCCGTCCATGGATGCGAACAGACGCATTGGGGCGCCACCGCCGTATCGGCCCCCAGCCAAAAGACCGCCCCTCAGCGACCTCTCCAATCCGCCAGCTCCGCCCAAGGCAACCGGTGGTCCTAGTGTTGTGAGTGGTGGCGGTGGCGGAGAGATGAAAAAGCAAAGGTTAGAGGGATTTGGCGGGACGGAAAATGGGGGCCCAGAAGCGGTACGAAATTGAGTTATAGTGTCAAACACGCCACTTTCTGACACTAGTTGAGCATCGAATGGCGCTAGGAATGTCTTATCTGCTATAGAAGGTCACATGTGATATCATTATCGAGAGTACCAGGCACAATTCTGATCATGGGACTGCCCATCACCCTACCAAGACTAGTACAATTTTAGTACTGACGAGTTAATTGTCTGACCTATCCTTTATTTCCTGCGCCAGAACGCGAGAGATATTAGTCGCATACGAGATCTCCTGAACTTCACCCAGTGATTTTGTTCAAGTACCCTGCATGTGGTTCAAAGTCGCATCCATTTGCGCGTTTGGACGACTTGCCTTTTAGGCACTGGCCCGAGAGGCTCCGGCTAAATGAGTTCTAGAGGGACCCGCATACTGCTGCGAGTATTTTTCCCCTCCATTTAAGCATTCAGGAAAATCATTCGCCGAGGTTAGAGAGCGTCAAAATGACGTCCCTTAAAAACCTGGTAGCAAAGTCGCGGAGGACAAGATTCTTCAGGGATCGAGGCATCGTCTCTTTATATCCTGCCCTACTGGCCCACAACAATAAGTAGAGCCTCGATATAAACACTCCCTGCTCTCCTTGAGAAACCTAAAACGCGAGGAAAATGCAAGCTCTCCTCATGCATCTGAGCGAATAGACAGCTTAGCGAAATGTTATCCTGGAGGTAGTTGATCCACTTTCGATGAAATTGCGCGCGCTGAGGGAGTAGAAATCGCTTTCAATTTGGTTGCTTGCATCGACAGTTCACCGGATGTCTGTCAAAGCTGATGGGCGGATGCCCACCCACTCTTTCAGCAAATGTCACTTCCAGACTCGATCCGACCTTCAAGAAGCCTGCATAGCCTTGCTGGATCCCCTTCTCCTACGGTTCACACCAGGCTCCACGCGCGTTAAGATCGGCGCAACGGCAACGCGTTACGATGAGGCCGGAGCACAGCTTGAGGGCTTCACCCGCCCAATGTGGGGGCTTGGGTCTTTGATTGCCGGAGGAGGAAACTACCCTGGCTCTTCGAAATGGGTAGAGGGTCTGATCAATGGAACCGACCCAGAGCATCCAGAGTATTGGGGAGACATCGAAGACTTGGACCAGAGGATGGTGGAGATGTGCCCAATTGGTTACACTTTAGCTGTTGCCTCTGATGTATTCTGGAAACCGCTGTCTCAGAAACAAAGGGACGATATTACCATATGGCTCAACCAGATCAACAAGAAAGAGATGCCTAATACGAATTGGTTGTGGTTCAGAGTTTTTGCCAATCTAGGATTGAAGACAAATGGAGCGGATTTTTCAGCTTCTCAAATCGAAGCTGACATGGATCATTTGGACACGTTCTATATCGCTGATGGATGGAGCAATGATGGTCCAAAAAGCCACTGTCAAATGGACTACTATTCTGGCCCATTTGCTATTCAATTCTTGCAGTTACTGTATTCGAAGCTTGCGGCAGACATTGATCCCAAACGATCAGAAGAGTATCGAAAGCGAGCCGTTGCCTATGCCAAAGACTTCATCCACTATTTCGATCCAGATGGTAGAGCTATTCCATTTGGTCGTTCAGTTACCTACCGCTTTGCGATGGCGGGCTTCTGGGGCGCATTAGCTTTTGCTAATGTTGAGCTCACTGCTCCGTTAAGCTGGGGTGTCGTCAAAGGCTTACTTCTAAGAAACCTGCGCTGGTGGGCTACGCAAGAGAATATCTTCAACACTGATGGAACGCTCACAATTGGGTACTCGTATCCGAACATGTTCCTGTCCGAGAACTACAACTCCCCTGGTTCACCGTATTGGTGCTGCCTGGCATTCACGCCTCTGGCCATACCAGAGTCACACCCCTTCTGGACGTCGGAGGAGGAACCGTACCCATCAACAAAGTTGTCAGATATAATCGCTCTGGATCACCCCAAGCACATCATGGTGCGTCGTGGCGGGCATTCATTTCTCCTCTCGTCAGGGCAAGCATGCCATTATCCACTCAGGGCAACGCAAGCCAAATATGGAAAGCTGGCATACAGTTCCGCCTTTAGCTACTCTGTGCCGGTTGGCTCGTATCAACTGGAGCAAATCGCAGCTGATAATTCTCTTGCCATTTCTGACGATAAAGGAGAGTCATGGCAAACGCGACGGCAATGCGTCAAATTCCAGATTCAGGAATACAACGGCCAGCCTGTGCTCGGATCCGACTGGTTTCCGTTTCCTGACGTTGCCACTCAGACGTGGCTGATCCCACCTAACGAATCCCACCCGAACTGGCATGTCCGCGTGCACCATGTCAAGGGCTCAAGAAATCTTGCTACCGCTGAAGGTGCCTTCGCGATTTTCGGGTGCAGCAGTGCCACCGGTAGGTCTCTTGGTCCTCTGATTGACTCTGTCAGCGAGGGACAAACGAGTAGTTCCGGCGAGGCTCTCGTAGTCTCGACTGCCGGAGCGGTGGGTATTGTGGAACTGCAGAAGGAAATGAAGCGAAAAGGCGAGGTAGTCAAATCTGACCCCAACTCCAATCTTGTTGAGAGTAGGACCCTCTTGCCGACGCTGATGAATGATGTACTATCTGGCCAGGATTGCTGGTTTGTCACGGCCGTCTTCGCTATCCCCTCCTCAGCGGCCGGTTGGCAAGACCACTGGAAAGCATTGTGGCAGGACCGGCCAGATATTCCGGGCTGGGTTTCTGATATGATAGCTCGGCATACGGCATAGATCAAGAAAGATATGAGACCTCGATTGGAAGCGGCAGGACGAATTCCTCATCAACATTTTGCCGAGGAGGATGGACGCAGAGACTCATGAGCTATGCTAAATGCCCTTTCAGACATCCTCTGAATGGTCGACGTGGGAGATTGCTTGTATTGCGATGATCAGTGTCAAACTACCGCCCTTTCATCTTAGCAGCTGGGTCTTGGCAAAATCAATTCCGCTCTACCGCCAACAGGCCAAGGCTGAGCTCTTTCCCCTATTCCCCCGGATAGACTGAAAGTGAGGTTGATGAACAGTCTGTTTTGGGCTGCCATTGGTGGTAACAACGGCACCAATTCTTCCGTGCCAATGTTTGCCAGTGCTAGCTTCGAGGTTTTCCTGTTCCCTGCCGTCTCCGCTTCGGCGGGCCAGGGTAATCAACGGTGCCTTGGCGGGTAAAATGCAATGCTTCCCCCGCACGCCTCCCCGGATCCTTGACCACCGAAGATCCCTCGCCACGGATTCGAGCTTCCAGACTACTACCATCTACAGCTTCGTTCGGCAAGCTGGACTCACATTCGTCCGGTAAAATGGACTCTGCAGCACCGCCTAAGGGACGAACCACACCCGCGGGAACAACCTTGGCGGCTGTATTGCTCCCACCACCCTCTTCTCGGTAAGCTCTTTACCAAATCGAATATCCTAGACATGCCGCTCCCTACTAGGCTGCGTGCTCGTTCAAGATGACTTGGCGACCGGCGTGAGATTTCTTTAACCTCCGTTCTCCGCCCGGGGTGCGATATCCCTCGTGTCAATCTATCCTTCAAAGAGGGCCGTTGAGAACGCGGTTACAATCGAAAAATTTTTCAAGAGGGGACGCTTTGGGAACGACATCGACCACCATGTCGTTCGTTCTTAGAAGATTTATTCACAATGAGGCGATGAAGCAGGATCCACCAGAGATCTATGGATGGAGGGTCTACGCTCTGGCTTGCTCGGTAAGGCTCTTTGGCCCAACATCAATGCCTTGCTGACAGAGAACCTCTCGGACAGGCCTGCTTCGGAGGCATGCTCTTCGGCATGGAGACTGGAATCATTGGCGGTGTTCTGACTTTGAAGCCCTTCGAGGAGTAAGTCTACGCATTGCTGGTATAACATGGATTGCTGATTGTCCTGTAGAAAATACGGCTTGACGAAACTTAACAAAGTTGCACAGGCCGACTTATCTGCCAACATTGTCTCCACCCTCCAAGCTGGCTGTTTTGTCGGTGCGTTGGCAGCCTCAGCAATCGCAGACCGATGGGGGAGAAAGATCGCCTTATTGTCAGCTGCTGTGATGGCATTCATTGGGTCTATGATGCAGACTGGGGCTAACGGCCACCTTGCTGCTCTATATGTTGGCCGGTAAGTCTCAGCATCCTACAATCGCCCAGCTTGCACGTGCTCACAAAGCCCAGATTTCTCACTGGCCTTGGCGTTGGTGCCGCCTCCATGGTCAATCCGCTGTATATCTCCGAGAACGCGCCTCGGGCCATTCGCGGCGGTCTCACCGGTCTCTACCAGCTCTTCATTGTCTTCGGCGTCATGCTCGCCTTCTGGATCAATTACGGCAGCCTCCTTCATCTCTCCGGAAAAGCGCAATACATCGTACCGCTCTCCATGCAAGCCCTCCCCGCCGTCCTCCTCTTTACCTGCATGTCCCTCTGCAACGAGTCCCCTCGCTGGCTCGCCAAGCAAGACCGCTGGGAAGCCGCCAAGTCGACCCTTGCCCGCGTCCGCGCCCTCCCCGTAACCCACCCCTACATCGAAACCGAATTTCTCGAGATCTGCGCCGTGATCGAGCGCGAGCGCCTCCTCATCGGCGGTGCCTCCTTTTGGAACCTGCAGAAAGAAATGTGGACCATCCCAGGCAACCGCAAGCGCGCGCTCATCTCCATCGTCCTGATGATCTGCCAGCAGATGACCGGCACCAACGCCATCAACTACTACGCTCCGCAGATCTTCAAGAACCTCGGCATTACGGGCAACACCACCGGTCTCTTCGCCACGGGCGTCTACGGCATCGTTAAGACCGTCGCCTGCGCCATCTTCCTCCTCGTCGCCGCCGACAGTCTCGGCCGCCGGCGCTCGCTCCTCTGGACCTCCATCGCGCAAGGCCTGGCCATGTTCTACATCGGTCTGTATGTCCGCATCTCTCCGCCGCTGAAAAACCAACCGGTGCCTCCGGCGGGGTACGTCGCGCTAGTCTGCATCTTCCTGTTCGCCGGCTTCTTCCAGTTCGGCTGGGGTCCCGTGTGCTGGATCTACGTGTCCGAGATCCCGACCGCACGTCTCCGCGCGCTGAACGTCTCGCTCGCGGCGGCGACGCAGTGGCTGTTCAACTTTGTCGTGGCGCGCGCGGTGCCCAACATGCTGGCCACGGTGGGCGCGCACGGGTACGGCACGTACCTGATCTTCGGGTGCTTCTGCTTCAGCATGTTCTTCTTCGTGTGGTTCTTCATCCCGGAGACGAAAGGCATGAGCCTGGAGAAGATGGACGATCTGTTCGGGGTGACGGAGATGGTGGAGAAGAAGGTCGTGGAGGGCGAGATCGAGGCGGAGCGGGTCACGGAGACGGCGAGGCTGGGGAGCATCGTGGATAAGAAGCAGGGGGAGGTGAGGGTCGACAAGGTCTGAGGATGTGGAGGGTTACATAAAAAGAGAGGGAAGCGGGGGCGGGGGAAGGCTGATTTAGATGATGAGATACTTCAGTTTACCTTTGTTCTAGGCTCGTCTGGAAAACGATGCTCTTCCACACCAAAACACCCTCTCCACCTCCTCTCCTACATTACCCCACTGCCCTACCCAGCCCAAGCTCGAACCCCGGTGCTTTGTGACTTGGTAAATACCACAACTCCTACTCATCCCCCCGGCCCCGCCCCGCTCACTCCTCAAGACTCAGATCACGAATAATACGCCTAGAAGATCCCATACTTGGAACTGGTTCCGTCAGATCCGGACGTGCGCATTAGTCACTTGGTTAATTGATCGAACACCCAACCAATCAACCAACCAAGCAACTCACCCACCGCGCTGCCTGGTCTGTCCAGTCCAGTCCAGTCCAGGACATTACAGTTCATTACAGTCCTACCTGGGAAAGAGGGGGGGGGATATCAAATCAACCCAACCCAAAGCAAATCAAATCGAATAAAGCCCGACGACTCAGACCAGGGGGGGGAGCGTGCGGGGTTGAGGATATGATATATCGGCGCCCGCGCCATTCGGTGTTGAGCTGCTATGTAATGCGCTGATTTAAGATCGTATTCGAATACTTTTAAAAGAGAGAGCGTGCGCGCGCGAGAGGCCGCTGAGAACAGAACACTAGCTAGCTGGTGGTGTCCACGAGGTTTGGAGATAGTTGTCTGGAAGTTGGGAGGTTTGGGGTATGGGATCGTAGTGTCTCGGCTTATTGTGGAGGTTTTACGCCGGAGGGTATATATATGTATTTTGTTTTTGGGCTTGAAGTTGTTTTTGATTCTGTATCTACCGCACAAAGTATAGAGTACAAGGAGAAGTTATTCTAGATAGCCCGGTTAACCAGCGTCGAATCGCTCCCCCGTAAGAAGAAATTATCGGATAAGAGGACTCCTTCAAGCTATTATAACTAGAAAGACCAGCCTTCGTCTTCTTCAAAGGGCTTTGCCATAAAGCACCCTCATTAT
Organism: Pyrenula aspistea; assembly: GCA_021030945.1. NCBI lineage: Eukaryota > Fungi > Ascomycota > Eurotiomycetes > Pyrenulales > Pyrenulaceae > Pyrenula > Pyrenula aspistea. The sequence continues at coordinate 160,601 of JAGFML010000024.1, forward strand.
CCATCGTCTCCTCCAGCTCTATTCCCCCAGTCCTCTAAATCTCTTATGCCTTCCTCCCCCGTAAAGAAGACGCTCCAAAGAATTTCAAATAGAGGAAAACCGCACAGAGAGAAGTATCTGCAGAGGTTGGTCGGTTCGAGGATCGTAGGCTTGCGATATCGAGTTCGTAGCGTCGAGAAGGTCGATTTAAAACGGTCAAAAATCCGGAGGCAGACGATTAAGTAAAGGCCGAAGAGAATAGGATCGAATCGTAAGACTTTTCGCGATGTTGTAAACGAGGTTTGTTGGACAGCAGTACTTCTCTGGGTCAGCCCTCAGTCTAGGATTCCTCTATTCGCGAGTTATTGCTCTCACCGGCGATGCGACAGCAAGGTGGGTTCGCCGAAATGTTGTGATATCGACCGCTTGATGGGAAGGTTGCGCTTCGGATAGTCAAACACCAGGTGTTAAAAGCGCCAGCAAGATCCTGTACCCCCAGGATAGGCATGCTGTATAGGGATGTCTTGGTTTCGCAGACGTACGCTGCTACTTGTCCCCGGCACCGCGAAGAGGTGCATCCCAATCGCCGGGGATATATATGTATTTTGTATGTGACGCAAGGATGGGATGTCTTGTGAAGGTCTCTTAATGTTTTGTTTTTCGAGGAGGTGTTGAATTGAGGTTTCTCTACTTGTTCTAGCCAAGGGAGGAAGACAGAGCTTGGTTTCGCTTCGTCCCTCATCCCTTGCCCGTTTCCCAACATTCATCGTCCATCCCTCCCTACACCTTCCCTTCCCATTCCTCACTCGCCACCCCCGCCATCCCCGCCCTAATCCTCTCCCTGCACCCCTCCCTCGCCGTCTGCGCTAGCACCGCATCCATCACGCACAGACTCGCCATCGCCTCCACGATAGGCACCGCCCGCGGCACCACGCACGGATCATGCCTCCCCTTAGCCTCGAGCACCCCCTCCTCCGCGTCCCATGACGCCGTGGTCTGCGCCTGTCCAATCGTCGCAGGCGGCTTGAACGCGACCCGAAAATAAATCGGCGCGCCGTTCGTGATGCCGCCTTGGACGCCGCCGCTGTTGTTCGTCTTGGTGGTCAGGCGGGGCTGGGTTTTTTGTTGCGGAGTTGAGGTGCCGTTAGAAATCTTCGGGACAGAGGAGGCCGGGGGCAGCTCGACGGGCGCGGAGATGAACGGGTCGTTGTGCACGGATCCCGGGATCTCGCAGCCGCCGAAGCCGGAGCCGATTTCGAAGCCTTTCGTGGCGGGTATGGAGAGCATGGCGTGCGCGAGGGAAGCCTCGAATTTGTCGAAGACGGGCTCGCCTAGGCCTATGGGGGCATTACGGATGACGCAATGGACGGTGCCGCCGATGCTGTCCTTCGCATCGCGGAAGCGGGCGATCAGGTCGGCCATGCGGGAGGAGGTTGCGGCGTCGGGACAGCGGACGGGGGAAAAGGAGTCGACGATTGGGCGGGTAATGGTAGAGAGCAGGGAGAGGAAGGCGGGGTTGGTGGAAGGGGATGGGTGGGTGGGGGTTGGCGGGAAAAGGTGCTCGGGACCAACGGAGGAGACAAAGGCGACAATCTGGATATTGTGGGCGAGGCTGAGGTAGCGGTCGGCGATTGCTCCGGCTGCGACTCGGCCTGGGCGAAGGTGTTAGAGGAAATGTTTGGGATACAGATGCGCGAGAATCAGAAAGGAGGGGAGGAGGGAAACGGTGGGCTGACAAACCGATTGTTTCGCGAGCGCTGCTCCGACCTCCGCCGCTGCTAGCTTTCACGCCGTACTTTTCTTGGTAAGTGAAGTCTGCGTGGCTGGGTCTTGGGTAGAGGTCCATCGTGCTATTGCCGTAGTCCTTCGGGCGTTGGTCTTCGTTCCTGACGAACATGCCTATGGGCGTGCCTAGCGTGATGCCAAATTCGGTCCCGGACTGGATCTCGACTTTGTCTTTTTCATTTCGGGGAGTGGTCAGAGCACTTTGGCCCGGCCGCCGCCTTGAGAGCTGTGGCTGGATGTCTTCTGCGGTCAGGGGTAGGCCCGGGGGGCAGCCATCCACGATGCATCCCACACTGAGACAGTGTGACTCGCCATAGCTAGAGACCGTAAGCCAAGGCCGGTGTAAGGACGAGAAGTTCAATCTCACGTGGTCACCCGGAAATGGTTCCCAAAAGTTGACATCTGGCTGATGCAGACTATTGAAAAGAACTGATATTATCCGGAAAAATTTGAGAAATACAAAGGTGTATTTGTCTCTAGCTTTAATGGCGGTGAAGAAAAATTGGTGCAAAACTTTTTTATTTTTACTCCAACATATCCAAAGATGACCGTAACCACGCCGAGAATCAGAAATTCCTTAAGTAGCAACGCGAGTGTTTCGAGAGGTTGTGAAAAGCGAGGCTGAAGAGTGCAGACCGGTTTCTTGAAAGAGCGACATCTCAGATACTATACGCTATTATTTCAAATCAACGCCGTCGAGAACTTCTCAGGTCCGAAAAGACAAGCCAAGTCCGAAACGTGCTATGCCGCTTCGGGGAGGGTGAGAATGGAGGCGCTTTCTTTTTATCCTACTTATCATCGGCGTAGAACGCATTCACATCATTATTAAAACTCGGTTCTGCAGCGATGCCGATCACTACGAAGACGTCTACGTTCGGATCATTGCAAAATGAAGTCCGGCACACTGTTGAATACTGTTCGAGTCCTAGAAAAAGAGCGACATGGAGACTATAGACTTTCATATCCAGTCGTCCTCATCACCTTCCACTGATGACTTTTTGGCATTGGAGGTCGACAAACACATGCCTATCATATCTTAATAATCATCACCTCTGCTAATGACCTCTTTTACAGTCGGCCTCAGCAAGAAGGTATGCTCAAACTGAGCCGTATAACTCCCTTTCACATCGCAAAGCGGTGGGTAAGCTTCCACAATGCCGGAAGAAACAAGATTGTTTAGTCCAAGCAGGTACTTTTCTTGACCCAGGCGATCAAGATACCTGCGACAGAACGGCAAAGTGCCAAAATTTTTGTTGATAACATTGAGCAGCGTGCGGGCAGAAGAAACACGGAGAGCAACATTGGGTGCATCTTCGCGCTTGGCGTAATGAGACGTTTCCATCTGAATAACATTAGTAGATTCGCAAGGGATCATAAGCTTCACCTACATCATCACGAACGTATCCCTTGCCAGTGCTGCCAAACGTCTCGATGGCATAGGTTTCCCCTTCCTCCATCTTGGTCTGGTCGCTACCTTTGACAATAGGGACACTCTTCCCGCCATGAATCTGGTAGCGACCAATTGTATGGCCATTCAGGTTACGGATAGCCTTGACCGGATAGGTTTTACCCTCGATCGTAACCTCGTAGCTTTCCATTGCTTCCTGAATGGCAGCACCGATATCACTCATACGGACATCAATGCCCGCTTCCCGAACTCCTGTATTTGTGGCGTCTTTGACCGCATTCAGAAGATTGTCATATTGAGGGTCAAACGCCAGGGTCCAGGCAGAATCAACAATTCGACCGTTGAAGTGGACTCCAAAGTCCACCTTCATCACATCTTTCTCCTGCAAAATCCATTTATTTCCAGCATTTGGAGAGTAGTGTGCGGCCACGTGGTTGATATTCAAACCAGTCGGGAATCCCATCCCGGCTTTGATAGCGTCACCTTCTTCCAGGCCCGCATGGCCGGTCAATGCGCGAACAGAGTCTTCAATGCCCTCGGCAATTTCTGTCAGGGTCTGGCCAGGTCTGATATTCTTCTGCGCCCATTGACGCACTTGACGGTGGACTTCTGCACCCTTTCGATAGTCAGTCAAGAAATCGTTGTTCATCTGGTCAAGGTGCCTCTTCTCCTCGCTCGTCGTCCGGTATGCGTTCTCGTTCTTGTATTCGCAGATTTCGCCCTCCGGATATTGACCATTAGGGAACAAGGAGTCGATCAGCACTCTTGGAGGGTCACTTTGCGTTTTAGGTGTTGCCTTCTTCTTCTTTGGCTTCCTCTTCTTTTTCTTCTTTGCGGCTAAGATATGCAGTGAGCCTAGGAAGTCAGGCGCTCAATGACTCGCTCACCTCCTGTAGCGGTAGCCTTAGGTGCCCCTATATCATCCTCAGCGTCGTCATCAGAATCTTCGTGCTCCGCATCGCCAGTGCTTTTTGTGCCATTCGTGGTAGGTCCTTTCTTCTTTCCATTTGTAGTAGCGCCGTTTACTTTATCCCAGTTAGCAAGACGCCTCCTTCTTGGTGGTGAGCACACCTTTGAGTTTCTCGAGCTCGGCTGTGGGAACTTGGGCAGCCATGGTGGGGGTCAAACAAACTACGTAGTAGCACTTGAGCTTGAGGCGTGAAAACCCGACCTCGGGTTGGAGTGGTTTTCGAAATTGATACTAGGCTCTATTAAAAGGGAGCGCTTAACACCTTCAGCTCGACAAAGGCCCCATTAAGGAAGCGAGGCTGCAAAGAATCCTCGAAGTCCCTTTGAAGGGATGCGGAAAGTTGTCGGGGCAAGTTTTCCGGCATCATGATAGAGTGCTTTTACCATAAGCGGAGATAGGGACACTAGGGTTTCCGCATAATGCTCTATTGACGTACTACATCCGTTACACCTCATTTCCATAAAAATAGTGGTCACCTTTTGGCATTGTTTATTCGGCTTTATGTAGTGGATAGCATCACTCAATCCATGATGAGGCATGCCACCTCGGCCATGGATAATACCGCACCGAAAGTATCTCACTGCTCGATCTCGATTTTGCCGCCCGGACGTGTCGTGTGTCTGGCCGGGACATGCATTCTCAACTACGCCTTTCCGGTGCGATGACCGGAAGCCTAATCATTATGAAGTCTTAAACCTACAACCTTCCGCTACTCCGGCGGAGATCAAGAAGTATACCATGCCGTCTCCCATGCTCCAAAGTACACTAGCTAATGCGTCACTGCCCATAGACAGTTTTATCACCTCTCCAAAACATCTCATCCCGACCGCAATCCCTCAGACCCGAAAGCTAGTAGCCGTTTTGCTTCGATCAATGAATCTTATCAAGTTCTATCGAACCCGGATCGACGCTCGCGATATGACAGGGAAATCATGCCCGAGTCCAATCCTCTCGCAGGCGATACCCATCCTACACACCGCGGATCATATGCCGGGTCGCGTCCAGCCAGCGGCTTGAGTAAACGTCGCGGCACTTTCAGAGGTCCTCCTCCATCATTCTACACCCAGGGAGGCACCTTTCGCCCTCGTGAACCCGATCCGAACCCCTCCACTACGGCGCCCGGCGGTGGCTTTGGCCCTGGCGGTGCTACTTCAGCCTCGGAAAACGATGTTCCCCACTTTGACCGTGAAGCGACGTATAAGACACAATCGACAGAGGATGTGCGTCGAGCAGAACGTCGTGCAAGGGCAGCGGCTAAAGCAGCACGGGCAGATTCGGAAGTAGATGGGGATTTTTGGGTCCGTTTCGTAATAGTGACCGGAGTAGTATTCGGAACGATTTCACTTATTGGGACGCTGCAAAAAATATCAGCAAGGGAGAGGGATCGTCAATGGGGCGGACGGCAAGACAAGAGAGCATGATAGAAGGCGTTATAGAAGGCATTGAAGGCTTGACTGGGCTAATTTCCCAGTTCGGTGCCAAAGATTTCTAAGATCTCTTGTGTGATATGACGTGGGTGGCTTTATCCTCCACTAATACCACGTGGACAAGATGAATGGGTTCAACGTGTTTCTCAGAAAATTTTGAAGACTAGAGGTATCATTCCTCGTGGTGCCGAGTCCCTATAGACTCCAACACTTAGCCCTGCAGGATAGTACATAATTTTAGAATGAGAAACCAGGGAAAGATCATGCTGGTCATCATTGCGCTCCTACCGGGTATCTTAATCTCAATGCTTACAAAAAACGTTGTCAAGGATACTTGCTCTCTCTCTCCCTTTGATATGTTGTTTTCCACATGTCGAATCCTCTGACGAGCCAGGTCCCGACCAGCGGGGCCAGACCCGCGCCACCTCCTCACCAGTTAAGACCCTTCAGACAACGTTTCCCCTCACCTGCTTGATCTCGTCCACCTTGTAGTCCCTCCACACCACCACCGCCACGACCGCAAGCACCACCACACATGTCGCCACAATCAGCAGATCCCTCTGCGCATCCGCGTACGCGAGCCCAATCGCCTCCCTGACCACCCCCCCAACGGGGAACGCGAGCTGTACCTTCAAATTGCCATATATCCTTGCCCATTTCGGTTTCAGCTCTGGTGGCAAGCGTTTGCGCAGCGCAAGGGGGAACTTTGCGGTGTAGAGGGCGGAGGAGAGGGCGGCACCGAGGGCCTGGCCGGTGGACGCGAACATGGTTTCGCAGGCGAGGAGGAGGGCGATGTCGGCGTGGGTGCGGGCGGCGGCCATGAGGGCGATCTGCTCGGTGAGGATCAGGATCCCGGTGCTGAGGGAGATGGTGGCTTGGGCGGCGATCAGGGCGGCGAGGGGGGAGTGCGGGTGGCGGAAGGCGAAGGTTAGGCCTGTAGGTGGGGGGATGGGGGGTTAATTTGAGTGGGGAGGAGGGGGAGGTGAGGAAAGGGAAGGGAAGGGGAGGGGAGGGGCTGGACTGGACTGGACTGACCGAGACCGAGGAATTGGAGAGGGAGGCCGATGTAGAGGGCGAGCCATTTGATGTGGTTGGTATAGCGGATGAGGAGAGCGGTGAAGACGGCGATGAGGGTGGTTCCTAGGGAGTAGATGTTTGTTATGTACTGGATTGGAATGATCAGTGAGAGTTGTAATGATACGCCGACGTGTGATTTATTATAGGTTCAGATGCTATAGGGTGGAGAGTGGAGGTCAAGTGTCAGGTAGAACGGCGGAGGGGTAGAACATACAGTGGCATGGGTTACGGATTGGTTGAAGACGACTTGGAGGTAGGGGGAGAAATAGGAGTCCCAGCAAGCTGTACGCAGAAGATATCAGTCCACGTAGACAGGCAGAGAAGAGGTTGGGGACATGCAGTAGCTGAGGAACAAGATTCCGGCAACAGTGGTGGCGCCAATAATCGTACGGTCTGTGACGAGCTCGGAAGGAAATAGGGGCCGGGAAGCAATAAACTTTTCGAAAATGGCGAGTCCAACGAGCATGACACCGCCAAGAACAATCATGCAGATAATCACTGGCGACCGCCATCCATCGCTTTGGTAAGTATATAGAGAGAAAGGGAGCAGGAAGAGGACCAGGCCGGCTCCGAAGAGAACTATTCCGATCACTACGCCAGTTAGAGGTTCAATCATACAGGAGACTGAAGAGAACTTGCGGTCAAATTCTATGGCATAGTATTTGCAAGATTCGAGGAACGACCGTCCACTCGGTTGCTCAGCCACGAGCCCTGCCTCCTTGGCTTTCTTGTAATTCAGCGCAAAGAGAGCGATGAGTGGAGCAGAGACGACGGGCAGAATTATTGCAAAGGTGCCAAATGCCCATCTCCAGCCAGGACCGTGAAGGAAAGCTGTTGCTGCCGGCCCACCGATCCATATCGTGACAAGGTCTAAGTAATAGTCAGTGTCGCCCCGCTAACGCCTGGCTCCACTCATTACTTACAAGGCGAAATACCAAAAGCCATGGCCAATGCTCGGTTTTTCATTGTCGACGTGTCGGCCAGGAAAACGCCGAGCGTGTAGATGATCCCCTCTGAGCCAATTGAGTGAAAAACCTGGGCCACACAATATGTCTGGACATTATTACAAGTGGCCATCATAATCAAACCTAATCACGCTATTAGGGTCAATGCAGAGACTAGGAATTATCGACAAACCGATAGTACTGCATGCCACCATTAATGAGAAGCCTTGTGACCGGCCCCAAATGTCGAGGATTTTTGCGATAGGCAATTTTGACACAGCGGCGGCAGTGTTGGCCACGACGGCGGCTACGGGGGCCAGAGGCGCACGTTCAAAATCGGAATATACATATGGAACGAGTGCGCCGGTAACATGCTGCTGAAACGAATTGGTGAACCATATTAAGAAGACGCTGGTAGCCTGTTAGTCATGCGCAGGCCCGAAAAGATCTCCCGAAGGCGAGTCGTACAAGAAATATGCTAGAACGAGACTAGTTGAGCTCCAAACAAGTGTCAAGGCTTCCACCTTCTGCAGTCCATGTTGAGTATTACTATTGTGGGGCTCTTTCTCAATAGAATCTGTTTCCCCTCGTGGCTTAATGGCGGTTTCGTCCGAGTCTATGGATGCATCGTCCCTAAGATTCGACTTCGATTGCACCATGGAATGTAGCGTGGACTTGAGCTGCGGCCACATGTTGTAAAGAAGAAAATTGATCAGAGAAAGACTCAAGGAACATTACTTAGGGATTGACTGTTCAAAGGATGGATGACAAAGCTTGTATTAATATCCAGACTGATGGACTTAGCTCTCGAATCTCATCTTCGTACAACCCAAAAGCTGGTCTCCTGTCGATCAGGGACCACTGCCACTCACGTCATCTAATTCACTCAAGCTTAAACATAAATATGATACTAAGTCTGTGATGACTTACCTGCATTTATGCTTGACGGCAATTCCTGCCAAAGACGGCAAAAAGACTTCTTATGTTGCGAGCCCAAGCCTTGACGCTAACCAGCATCGGGCAGACCGTGGGGCCAACGAGTCCAGCGATCGGCGAGGCTGAGGCCGCTAACACTAAATAGGGAAACGCCTAGATGAAAAGTCCAAGAAATGAGATTCGCTGAATCGTTAAGATGCCAAGAACCAGGCCCGCTTGACCCAAGCATCTTCGAAGATCCCATACTATTATTAAAGTTGAAGTGTTAGTCTTGAACAAATTTTTCGAAGTAGCAAGCGGAACAATCTTATCGAATCTAATCTGATCTACGGCGGCTGATACGGATCCTTGGCAACACTTCCATGCCCAACGATCTCATCAAGCACATTGAGAATAGTAATGGAAGCATCTTTTAGAAAAACGACTGTGCGCGCGCGTTTGAACGTTTCGTGACCTTCACCGACTTTACTTTCCCGTGATCTGGAATAGATCTTTTTTCAGAGCACCTGAATGTAAGAATCTGCTTTGATCGCACTGTCGCTGAGTTAAGCAAAACGTTGATACTCAGTGATTTCATCTTGTTGAGCTCGCGAGTAAGCTTTGGATAAGAACCACTAGAGAAGACGTCCAACGGTCTCTGACAGCAGATTCTGCGCTCCGGCTGCGACTCCCTTTCAATCAGCTAGTGATCGTAGGCTAACGAATGTCTCCGTTTCAAAATCAACATGCAATACACATCCAAACCTTCCAAAATGCCAACCATCCAACGCCATGCCAGAAATTCAAAAGTCTCAGCCAACATAGCCAATCACGACTCAGCCTTTTCCTTCCCCTTCCCTTCCCTCTCCCCTCCACGCTCCCCCTTCTCTTTCACGTCTCGCTCTCCGACAACCTCCCCCCTCCCTAGCCCCTCCTCCCCACCCTCCACCGTCGCCACTGAGTTTCCATCCACGTCGCAGTTCACCACCCTCAGCCTCTCCTTCGGCACCGTAAACATGACCTGTACGACCCTCCTCTGCACCGCCCCCTCCACATCCCACTCCTCTCCGCTCTCATCTCCCTCCCCACTCGCCCTCGGCTCATTCTCAAGCATTGCTTTTGAGCTCTCTCCCTTCCCTCCAGCGTCAAGCTCATCATTTTCATTCCAATCCTTCCGGCCCTTCTTGCCACGCCAGAACGCCGCGCCAGCAGACGCAGCGCGTCTTGGCGTGACCGTTTCTTCCGATGACGCTCCTAAGCCGGGGCGATTAGGTTCATTCGCCCAATACGAATACGTCCCCAGCCGCCCATTCCCATCCTTGTCCCTCTCCTCATACTCTGCGATCCGTTTCTTCACCGCACCTCCTTCTTGACCTATGCCGACACTAGCTGTGATGGCCCGTTTGACACTTCCCAGAAACCCAATCGCTTTCCTCCCCGCTGCACCGCCCAGCGAGTTCGAACGGTCTCGGGTAGCAGTGCCGCCACGGTCTTTCACGGGGCTCTCTGGCGGCGTGATGTACATACTATGATCCGTATCTGTCCGTAACAGAGTATCTCTCTCCCATGGCGCCGCTCGTACCGCTGCGTTCGGGGAGAAGTCAACTCGGGGGTATGGGCCTTGCATGGTGCGACTCGCGCTAACTTCGTCTCGAATTGCGGTTGTCCCATAGCTTGAGCTTCTTCGCTTTGCGGCTGGGAAACTTTTCCGATCCGGCGACCTGGCCTGTGGGTGTCTGTTGCTGCCCGCCACGCCAGCAGCCATTGCCGCAGCTGCGCCGGCGAACAGGTTCTGCGCGCTCGCCGTCATACTAGCACTCCGAGTGCCATCCCTCCGCGTCAAAATACTTCCGGCGTTGCTTCGTTGCAGGGAACTCGTGCTTAGCATGCTCGCCTCGGACAGATTGCTGCCAGTGCGGTCGCTCTTCTCTGGGCTTCCTCGGCCAGAGGAGTATGACTGGGAATTCGAGTGAGACTGAGACTGGGTATGGGATTTACGTGAGAGGATGGAATTGGTATGCGAAAGATTCATATCTGCAGCTGCCGCGGTCCAATCGTCGACCCATCCTTGGATTTCGACGTTCCTATCCCGCTTTTCCTGGGAAGGGGAGCGGTTGATTTCTTCTTCCGCGGAGGGTGGAGGTTCCGTTGCGGATGTTAGGGTGTTTGATGGTTGGAGGTTTTCTGGAGGAGGGTCACGGAAAGGATCGTCGGTAGGCTTTGGTCGCTCACGGTCCAGTGTACCGAGGGACTTAGCAGAAGATGATTTCTTCACGGATTTAGTGCCACCTTCTTCGTATTCTTCCTCTCGCTCATCAATCGGATGAATGACGCTTGCATGAGGGCCATGGCCAGGACCGAATGGGGAACTCTGGCTGCCGAATGCGAAGGCAGGTGTGTAGCCCAGTGGCCGACCGTAGAGCGAACGACGCAAACCACGGGTAGGGGAGGGTATTTCAACGAGCAGCCCAGTACGCTCAGCTGAGCGCGACTCGCTTCCACTTACTCCATTGTTTGCTTGCATTGCCTGATTGGGAGGTAGGGAAGGAGCCCAGGGATAAGGATCCCCTGTGCCAGAGTATGCTGTAGGGACAGGCTTGCGCTTAATGCTGCCTTGACTTGGCGCATCATTCTTTTCGTTCCACGTATCTCCATCATCAGGTGCCGTTTCTTCTTGGTAATAACGATGCGCACCTAGAGCCAAGTCCCGTAGCTCACTTTCCCTTTGCCGTCTTCTCCGACGCATCTTTCTAGAATACCAGAAGTAGATTCCAACAACGCCTGCCACCGCAGAGAATCCCAGTGCTAAACCTGTTCCGAGGCCGACCTTCTGGGGCTTCGTGCTAAGGAGACCCGAAGAAGTACTTCCCGAAAACGAACCAGAAGAGGACTCAGAGGCCCGCGGATTCGTGTACGAAGTGATGAATTCAAGGGATGTAGTATTGAACAGAAAGGTCTCCGAGTTTGCGATCTGTCCAGAGTCTCCGCGGCGAAACCTTGAAGATGCAGATCCTGGAATCGAATAACCTCCATTAACTATCATGACGCCGCCAGATAGCATTGCTGCGCCATGACCGTAAATACCTCCGCCATTTCTGAGCAATGGCGTAGTTGCCGAAGGAAGGCTCCACTTCCAGTCGCCAGAACCACCATAGCCAGCACCCACCTCAAGCACTACCAATTGAGGCGTTGCAGGAGTGGTAACATCTCCTACCCATCCACCAAACACAATAATACGTGAACCGTCCGGGGTTAGAACAGCAGTATGCCCTGATCTAGGTTCCACGTCGACACTGCTGCTTCTAGCGAGCTCGTCCTGTGGTCCATCAGCGGCGGGATCTATACCGAGGTAGGTCCAGCTTGACTCTGGCAGGGAAAGAAGCGCAACTTGAGACATGTTGATGAACGCAGATTGTGTGTGCCCGCCAATTAAGACAAAGTTTTGGTTCTGACTTGGGTTTGTGGCAGATTCATTGCTGAATGTCGGCGCCAGTGGAGTGATGCTGAGCCCAGCCTCAGGAATGGGAGCGGCGCGTGATGTACTTGCCGCTGTAAGTGTGAAAGGGCTGTTGTCAGATGTAGGAGGCGAGAGAGCGACAACAGTATTAGAGTAAGACCCTGATGAGGTCCAATCGGAATCTGTCAAGGATGCTCGTCTGCACATTCCGCCAAATGTGTAGAACGACTCGTCTGATGGCGATGCCGTTGATGAAAAGGAAAGACCAGCTGATAGGTAGGCTGGTGCGTAGCTGGCGCCCGAGCTTGTGCTTGATGGCATATTGACAGATAAGCCTAATCTTGACCACGTTCCATTGCCATTTGAGTCACTATTGTCTGGTTCAAATCTCCATATTTCAGAGCTTGCAGCGCCTTTTGTGCAGTCTCCTGTCAGCACAGTAATCTTGTCATCTTCACTGCTGCTGATTGGTATGAACGCCTTCGAGGTAGTCGCCGAAAGGAACGGAAGAGATGCATATAGCTGTGTAAGCGACGGGCTCGAGGCATCGAGTGATTTGGAGAAGTCGAGGGAGGATAATTGGAATTGAGACGACGACGGTTGCGGAGAAAATACGTAGGCGGTCGATTCATGGTTGGTTCTGGGCAGCAATATTCGGGTCGGATTGTATGGCAAGTCTGCCAACGCTGGAGCGGCAATCAACGCCAGCAAGCTGACAGGGAGGTCGGACAAGTCGTAACGAAGCTTCATTATACGGAATCTGTGAGTAGAATGCTCGTAGATTAGTTGCGAGCAGAATTGATCTGCTCCAAGCCGTCGGAGACTCGGAACCACGTTGCTTGGAAAGGCGACATTAAAGACTCTCAGTCAAAAGGAACGAGTCTGATCTTGGTCAATATGCAAATAAAATCCCCAAATCTATAAATCGTGTGTAGAGAATCGAACGGTGACTAAATGCCCAAGCGGTGGTCGTTGCGCAATTGCAGTCATGAGGAGATAAGGGACCAGACCAGCCCTGTAAACACACGCCAGCCATCCCCAACCGAGAGGCTGGTCTGGAAGGTCGCCAATCAAGGTGGAGAACTCAAGGTTCGCACGGTTCAGGTTTGCTCGTGCACGGGAAATTAGCCGCAGTCCAATCAGAAGGTCTAGGAATCGTCGCGTTTGGCTTTCCTAATACCTGCCGAGCGCTGTGTGGAGGCGGGTTGATTTGCTGAGTGGCCCTCATCAACAAAACCGGGTTGCTATGGAAACGGCAGCCGTTCTTGGCACAAGCCGTCTTCGCTCCCTTATCAGCATCATGCCAATAATACACTGTATGAGATCCTTGCGCAAGCCCGGGGCTCTCTTCAAAACATTAGATCCCCATAACACGAGACTAAAGGTCATCGTCCCTGCATTGTACGATCGGTGTTGCTAGCTGCTGGGCTTGAAGTTCTGCAAGCATTGCCAGATGGCTCATTTTAAAAAGCAAGAGAACTTCAATTTGTCGGATATCTTCTAAACCGTACGTGAACGCTGACATGCAGGAAAGAAGTTATGCGACACTTGACAGGAATCATGCCCAACGGTTCAAACAATCGTAATGGTCTCTGAGACGTGAGACCTTTCGAGGCTGAAAGGGTCATCTGTTTTGTCACCGTGCCTGGCCTGAACTAAAGCAATGCGCTCAAACTCGCCCTGGCCTGCCAACCGGATGAGAAGACACTGCGAGACGAAAAGCTTCGGCTGCTCCAATACAAGTCTCCGGACATTCAAAACGATCCAGAGATCCTTTCCCGCATCGGTCTCAATGTCTGGATAGCATGCAAAGTCCTAATTGAAATCTCCACTCCATTCTCCGGATTTGGACAGCTCATCATATGGATCTAGCACCACCGCACTATTTTCGTTCTCACTGATTGCTACCCTCCGCTTTCGGGAGCACAGCTTCAACGGATGCGGTGCTGGAGTGTGGATCGGGTCGTCCTTGAACTCGACAATTGCTTGCCACACGATCGGGCTTTCTTGGATGAAATAACGGACTTCGCTACAGATCGAGGCCCAAGTCCACGAGAGCATGTGATTGTCAAGGCGGCCAACTGGGTCCCGCTCGTCATATCCAATGACTTCATCAATTGGAGTTTTATACCAAGTCAGGCTCACCGGCCAAGAAAAGTCCCACAAGCCAGGTATACAACGCATCTCTGAATGTCGCTCTATCTCGGAGACCATGTCCGCTAGTGCAATGACCTTGTCAGTCCAGTACGTAAGCTGACAGCGAGTGTAGAAACCAATGAATTCGGTCCACTGTGAGAGGAAAGACTCTTGGCTGGCATAAATGTTGTTATCACTACTTGACGTTATCCTGCTTAGGCTTTGTTTCACGCCCTTCAATATCGTCTTTTTGTTGGCAAGTTCATTTGGTACAGTACTCGAAGCGGAGGATTCAGAGGCTCGCTCACAACGGCACTCCCAATAGATACCCAGGCTACCCCAATAAATGGTTCGGGGAGAGGAAAGTCGTTCCTGTACGACCCATGCCCTACTATGCAGAGATGATGCTCTGTAGCCTGTCTGGTCCACCTCTAATTCCCAGAGACGTTTCTTAAGAAGTGGTTCAACCCGGAGTCCGATGTCGTCTGCTAGCAAGGGTCGCAGGTCTAAAGGGTTGCGTTCCTCATGCAGCATCCACCCGAGCTTCCAGTAGACTTCAGCCTAGCAATTGTGACCACCGACTCCGCGTAAATTAGGGCCATCCGAGAACCTTACTCAAGCCAGTCGGCTTTTGAGTGTTGCATTATGCAGAGAGAATCGATCTACAGGTAGCGCAAGCCCATCTTCCGAGTGATTTCTATAGCATCACGAAAAGTGAGTGGCAAGTCCCTCAGCTGAAATCTCTTCTCGCATCTGTCTCTCCGTTGTTGAGAGTAGTCGAGGTACGTGAGTTTGTTTGCCCCAGCAGTGACTTAATGTAGCGTACTCTATTTTCGCCTTGTCATTGGTATCAATCAGTTTAACAATAGAAAACTGGCCTGGGATATCAACGAATAGAAGTCTGGAGGCACTGAGGTTAGTCTCGAGCGATTCGAAATCTTTGCAGTCAGCGTGGCTTCCTAGACAAGCCTGGAGCCAATTTCTGGCGGTCTGTAGAGTTTCCGGATCGCCCGTGAAGCGACCACAAGATGGCATCGGCGGATGGCCGAAAGGCCTCTGAAGACCATTCTCTATCGTATCAACTGGTTCAACGACACTATGTCTGTCTCCCAAGGCGATAGGATACACTCTGAGATTCGTTCCCTTGAAATCTTGGAAGTCGTTGCCATGAGTCGTCCTCATCGCGAAAAGCGCCCTTTCATTGTCACTGGGCAATATGTCCAAGAACATGAATCCTGCATCATTATCATCAGAATTAAATGTGAACGGCGATGGGCGATCATTTCGAATGGTATGTAATGAGCCGAGTTCGAGGATCGAACACAGATGGCAGCCCAGTAACGCCGATTTCCGTAACTCCTCTAAGCCATAATTGAGACCTATACGCTCAAAAGATTTCGGTCCATGTGCCTCTCCCAGATCATGTCCGAAAGTAAGGATGGATCGACATGCTTCACAGATCTTATAAGCTTTGTACCTAAAATTTGGCCTGCAAGGGTTCTGTCCATTGGTAGATGTCGTAGCAAATGGCGATTCCTGCACCAGTCGTGCGTGCCTTATTTCATCTCGCAACAAACCGAACTTTCCGGGTACTTTTCCACTGCGTACTGAGGTGTAGGGGCTGATACGGGTCGAGTGCTCGTACGCATTCTCCATACTGATCACCGTTTATCGAGTTGCCAGATATTGGTCGTGCACGAGCAGTTGCTCTCATCTGTTCCAGATTCTAGTGACAATCTATGGCACGCGAACGCTTGTTGGAGTTGATAATCTTGTTCTTCAACGCACCCTTGTCCATGACTTGCTAGAGAACACTGAGAGCAATTTCTGACAGCGCCGGAGAGAACGGTCAAAAACACTATCTACTGATGGCAAATCCAGCCCGGTCGATTCTGAGAGGATTGTCATCGGGAGGCAACGGGTGGCGGAGCTTTTCTCTTTGATCTTTAGAGTATCGGCTCTCATCTCCTAGGTCTTCAGTAGTATCCTCTTCATATAAACACTCTCGGGGAGAGTCACAAGAGTGTGGACGAATTAGGCGCTGCTCGCTAACGACGGGGGCTAGCACTAGGTGCCGTTATGCAGGAGCTCATCATTGGAGTCTCCCGCGGGGAAAAATGAGCCGAGACGCCGGAGTTGATGCCTGGAAAGCTTCATATCAGGCTGCAAAAGAAAAGCACGGACCAGTAGTATAACCACGATCTCAAAGTTCACTTCGTGCAGACTACCCTCGAGCTGATTGCGTACTGCTATCCTTGGTCCCGGGGCTTCGTGTCCCTGAATAGTGTTCCATTCGCCAAAAGACCAGCCGGGTTTGCCGTAGTGAGTCAGTCGGAGACGCGGGGCTGTGTTTTTGGGTTTCACGAGAACTACTGGAGGGTGCTCACTTGCGCAATGCGCATTGGCGAGCTTGACTCTGAACATCCACGTCGGCGTCTACAAGTCTCGCTAATCCTAGCCCTGGTTGCATACAAGGCAAATGAAAAGCCTCCTCTCCATCTCTCACTATCAGAAGATGTGCAGCCATGATGAACACGCGATGATACAAGCCCTGAGCCTTTCTTGTGGAACAACCATAGCCAACCGCGGTCCATCGAACATCAGGCAGCCGCGCCGATGGATAGAGACTCAAGGAGGAAGACGAAGCACTTAAACTGTCTCCGGCTCAGCCTCAATGCCTCCTAAGAAAAAGACAGTGACGGCCACTCGAGGCCCTCAAGAAGTGGGAACTCGACAAGTGCCACCATCGGCCACTCGCACCTCGCCGCCAAAGACAAGATCTGCAACCGCACATTTGCGTGAAGGAAAATCCGAATCGAGAAATGTCTTAGAAAAGGAACCTACAGCACCTACTCGACAACAAAAGAAGCCACCACAGAAGAAACAACCAAAGAAGCAGTCACGCGGAGGAAGAAAAGAACCAACAGCGTCAAATAGGCCCATTGAGAACCAGCAGCCAGCCCAAACGGAAGAAGATACTCTTCGTTCGATTGAATTACCTCCCTTCCATCGCCAAAATAACTTGGTCCTTAGTTCAGATGCGGCAACGTCAACCGAGAGCTTGCCGTGGAGCGTCGAGCTTAAAAGGCGTGATCAAGATTGGTATCGCGGCAGGGGATACCTGCCGGCACTAGACGACGAAACTCTAGAGATCATTCGAATCGCTCTTGGCAAGAAATCTGCCCTTAAGATGGCGAGAATGAGCGCTGATCATCCTTTCTTCCCAAAACATCTCAGTAAAGACCGAAACGTTCACGAGCACCCACACCCTAATACCGATCCCTATGTGGCTAAGATAGATGAAATTTCACTGAATCTACCCGAAGATCGAGCTGCGGCTGATCTCTACTCTCGACTTTGGACAGCAGATGTCAATAATTGCAGAGGGGAAAACGAGGCTATATTCCAACGTACGGTGATGATGGCCTTTCTGGATCGTGAGAGACTCATTTTTGGCAATAAACAGGAGTCGAACAACGAATGTATGTCAAATCAAGCGATGATTGGTGAAAAGCTTGCATTCAGCACGGAAGTAGAATGGACGTGTGATCCTATGCCGACCCGGGGCGTTGCTAGGGATGAAGGAGATTACCCGTTTCTAGCATCGCCGAAGCCAGACCTGTGTGTGTCCTTTCGCAGAGCCGACCTCATCGACGAAGGATTTTGGGATACCATGCCCCCTGCCTTAGGAAGATTGATCTGTTACGAGGGCATGACCACACCATACGACAAGCGCGCTTTTGGATTTTTTGTCGTTGAGGCTAAAAGGTCGCGAGATTCTCCTGACAACGACGTGGCTAAATCGCAGGCCTTAAATGATGCTAGCCAAGCACTCCATAATATGTTTGAGTTCTTCCGAGAAGCCAGGCAGGAATCGACATTTTTCGATAGCGTGAGGTTCTTCTCCGCAACTGCCTCGGAAAAAGGTGTTATAGTGCGCATCCATCGAGCGGTGGAAACTGATTTTACTCAGTCAGATGGGCGCATGAAGGAACCTATAATTGCAAATCCTGACTACAAGCTTGAATTTCGATTTGAAGAATATAGGTCTCTCCTTAACGAGCATTTCAGTCGGCAGAATGTGGTCAGTTTATTCAGCAAGATCATGATAGGGTACGGCGAGCTTGTACTGTATGAGCTCATCAAAAGCGCTGCTAAAGCCATTCGCGGGAGATTTCAAGCGAACCTTCAGCAGGGAATTCCTCTTAGCAGGATCATTCATGACTATCGACATGGCCAGACGCGGAGCCCGTCAAGTCGAAGTGGATCCAAGGAACCCGGTGAACGGGCTCCCCGAGGCAGAAGGAGAGCATCTACTCGCACGACCGACAATGCGAGTCAAATGCGACGCCAAGCAGCTGAAAATCTAGTTAGCCAGGTAACGCAGACTGCCGCTGACCCCAGCACCGGTGTAAGTCAAGATTTCTCTCGTATGAGGCCCTCCGATTCCCCATCGACCTCGCGAGAGTCGGAAAATCCTCAAGAGTATTCTGCAGAGCCCACTTCCAATTCAAAGAGTGAGCGACCGAACAAAAGGACCAAAACATGAAAGAACTAGCGCTTGTGAACCTCTGCGTCAATATTCTTTTGTGATATATCGCTGTGGACGTCGTCGAACTCTTTTGATCCGGAGTCTTATTGGCTAGATAACTCAGGCGCTTTTCAATGCGGTTACTTATCTCAACTCCTTACTGTACCTTTTGTTTCACAACACTAATGATTTCAACGCTCAGGGCAGTATGCAAGGTAGACGTTATCATGTTATTGACAATGGAAGTGTTGGTAACAACGTTACTTTAAGCATCTCAACTCCGGAGCATAAAGTGACTAAGACAACGAGTGGTTTGATTGGGCGACATGGGATATTAACCTAATTGGAGGGAGAGCAGACAAATAGCATAAGCCAGGAACAAAGACGGCGGCGGAATAACGTCTTGCGAGTACCGAGTGTCGTGCGAAATATGCGAACATCTAGGCCGCAGCTTGTAAAGTTGCTAGGGTTTTTGGAATGCGGACGCCTGATCCTAGCCTTAATGATAAGTACAATTCGAGCTTCTTTTGCGTATCCACGTGTGGGACTGCTGAAGTAGTGACATACCTTGGGACCGATTATGTTACTGGATGAGCATCCTACGGCTATAAGCACTGTTTATAAACTTAACCTTTGGGTTGGATAGACGCCGCCCACGACAAAAGTACTGCTTTGAACATACCAACACGTCTGTGATTGGCAAGTACCTCAGCCCATCCACTGATTTCCGGATTTTCCCTTGCACAGTATTCAACACAACCTTGATATATGCTTTGTACGTCATGCGACCTAGAATCTTCAGCCGTAATCCTACCTTTGTAGGGAGCGCTTGGAGCTTCGTGCAAGATCCGCCAATCCACCTGACAAGCGGCGAGATAACACTGTCACGAGTGAAAATTCCCATGCGTACGAAAACGCCTATTCCATGGCTGAGAAATGTCCACTGATACCGTGTCCACCAGGCATGAGACACTCTCCTGACATTCTTGGGACAACAGCTTGCGAATCTCGGGATGAAAATGCCTCCGGTATGGTCTATCGATGCAGATACGCTGTTCTTTTGGAAGTCGCTTCGGAGCACGCCCTGGTCAGCATATGATCCCGACAACGACACAAAAATGGAAAAACGTAACCACTGATAAGACATGCTAGCTGTTCATTTGACAACGAGTACAAGACAGACTCGCCCACTTAAGACATTATGGAGGTGGGCTGCACAATAGGAGAAAGAACTTGGAAAACGGCAGAAGGCCCATGCGGCGATAGGTGAGTATATGGTGGATGGAGAATCGGTGGTGGCTGATTAAGACGGGACGGAAGTTTTGCTTTTGCTTGTACGCATGATAGGCTTTACGTCCGGGAATACCGTGGGTTGGATGTGCTTCTAGAGAGGCAGGCGCCTCACGCCACTTGATCCGGGAAGATAAGACGCGTAAGAGCGGGCTAGGCTGAGGCATTGTTCATTAGTCGTCTTACCATCAGGAAGGTCGGGTTATAAATGGGCTGCAACGGAACCTGGCTAGTGTTCTCTCAATTCTGCGGTGAAGAAATGACAGAAGATAGATTTTAATGATTTAGCAGAGGGTAACTTATCCCTTACTCTGTTAGAAATCCGCGCCTTTCTTAGGCGGGAGCCCCGCCTAAAATCACGTGATAGTACAGGTGAGGCTTAGCGATCCCCCCCTTAACCTTACCGAGACAGCAGCGTGACTTTACTGGTAGTCAAAGAGTGTGCCTCCAGCCTTTGATTTGACCCGGCGTCGATGCGATCTTCAAAAGCTTCGCACAACGTTTTAGGCATGTTGTCATAGATTCTAAGCTTTGTCTTGTGGTCGTGGAAGAAATCGTGCGTGTTGGAAGCGCACGAGGATGATGATGCTTAGATTGTTCGATAGGGCAGAGCCTTTGAGAGCAAGGACGTCGTTGTTATCGCGGGTATTATGTTAATGGTAAGCCGTCGACGCGAGGAATGCGGTGAGAGGATAGTCATGGATCTAGGCCGAAAACAATTCCTGGTATTTGCATCTGTCTTGATTGGACTTGCTCCCTAGAGTCACTTGATGTTTCAAGGCAGCTCTCAGTTTCCGCTGTTAGTGTTCCATGTTATGTTGGTGTTTCATGGTAGCGACTGAATGGGAGCACTTGATGATGATGGTCTGAGCTTATGTCACATCCCGGTCGGACCTCTCAAATCATGCAGTACCGGTCACTGTCCGAACCCGGCACTGCTAAGCATGTACCGTAAAGTGGCCGTGGTTGATATTTATTACTACTCCTGAATTGTGTAGGACTTGGAAAAAAAAACAGATGTGGCGTTTTATTCCCGAAATTGTCTTTGGATGCAACTGTCCCGTTGAATGAGGACCCACATAAAGAGCGCATTTGTTTTCTAGCGCTACGTATTGGCAGGGACAAAAACATCTCTTAAATCTACGCTTTTGATTAAGTAGATCACAGTTTGTCATTACATCTCACATGATCAGCGTCATCGCTGCTCTTCTTTATGCAAGTTTCGTCGAACCCATGTCCGCTCACTACCTCAGCCCTGACCATTCCGGTCGCTTTGACAAGCAATCTAACCTCACATCCTCCATAGAGAGCTCTTCCGGCAGGAAACGACAGCTCGGTCGAGATTGCGGAACCTTTAGAATGAATTGCAACGGAGCGGAAGGTGCCTGCAACAACGGTGGATTCTACCAGAACTGCGTCTCCAACGTAGGGCAAGATGCACTTTATACATACTTCAAGGACGAACTCGATGACAAAACTTACAAAGCTCTTGCACGTACATACTCAGGATGTGGGCTTCAGACTCCTGGATCAATCTGCAAAGGTTAAAATAAACATAGTACACATTCAATAATAGGAACTAACGACGGCGAGCCGTATTCTAGCAATGCCATTTAGTCAAATACTTTCTGACCGTCAAGTGTTCAGAGCGAACGATGAACCCCAATGTGAAGAATTTCCGTACGTATCCTTACAGTTCCTTGAGATCTCCTGCCTTAACAACCTTGCGTAGTATGGCCGCGATGCAACAGCCAATGCAATTCAATCCTGGGACAATTCGGAACTCATTGCGCTGTGTATCTGGGATAGAAAACATGAGTAAGTAGAAGTAAAATCCAATTCAAATGGTATGGTATCCTTTAACTCTCTGTTCCAGACGCCGGTCGTCAACTCGCGAATTTTGTCCTTAGCCGTCCATCACCGTGGGGGGAAAGATGGCCCGGCCGCAGTTGTAATGGTCCTTTACGGAATGGAGACCAATTCAGAGTGGTTTTCGACACAATTCATGTCCCAGCCAGACGGTGGGTGTTGGGTTACAACTCAATGAATTGTTCATAACTTACAATATCAGAATGAACGCCGTCCGGTACGCGAACCCAGGTAGTGCTTGCTCAAATGATGGGCAACAGTTCTATCTGTCAAGATTGGTCGATGATCGAGATCCACAAGGCTTAGTCCATAAGCCTTATGGATACCAGGAAGATAATCGCTACGCTATGAGTGGGATACACAGAGAAATACTGCAAGTTAGAATCGACATAGCTCGCACGAATGACGACATTTCGATAAATTTCTACAACCCAGACGATCTTGCTCGCGCAGGTCGACGTCCGTTTGTGAGAGATGTGCGAGGTCGAATCGATGAGCAAAACGGGGGTATTGGCATCGCCAATGTGCTGCCGCAAACGCTTTGGATTGAACGTACAGGGGATGTTGGAACACCTCTTCGGATCACTTATGATGACAATGGTTGGGGTCGGTTTGAGTTCAGCACTGATAAGATAGGATTTGGTTCAAGGCCGGGCACTAGCCGAGGGATAGAATACTGCAAGAGAGAACGAGTCGGCTTCACCAAAGAGACATTTCAATGCTTCTTTCCGATCTTGAAGGAGCCAGAGCCACGATAAACGAAGGTAATTATAGCAAATAAAGCAACTGTTGGATGAGTGTTCATACAGTATCCTAATGAGATCAGCGCCTCTCAACAGCAGTGAACTACTTGCGAGAACAATATGGATACGGAGGTGAACCTTTATTGTTTTTTATGCAGACAATACATGAGCTTTACATTAGCCCGCACCTCAAATACTCCCAAAATGGTTAGTATAGAATACTCAGCTTCCTTCTATCCCCTCTAAAGACTCTCAAAGCTCAGATTATCATATTCACTATTAGCTAATAATGGGTTTCAACTGAGCAATTATTACTTTGAACCTCTGTAGCAAATAAAGTTTTCAAAACATCATATACAAGCTATCGTAATCACTTGATTACGCGTGGAATGGACATAACTGTCCATCTGAAAATTGCCTTCCAGTGCGAATAGATGGTTGGAAGCACTGTTCTGGGCCACAATTCTAACCGCTGAATGTTGGTTTATGGTCTTAGACTAAGAAACGGAAAGATTAACACACCATCAGCTATATAAGCTTTGCATTGCAAGAGCGTGAAAAGTCTAGGGTCTACTGATGTAATGGTGCGTGATGGGGGTGCAATGATTGACAAGATATTGCGATGGGAGAGGTGTCTGCAAATGCGGTGGCCAGCGACTCTATGTACACGCTGGCGGAATGCCAAATCCAGCCCTAGCCCTCATTGTCTAATTAGGAAGGGCCCGGAGTCACTCCGTCACAACTGAAAAAAGCGCAAATTGCTGGGATGTTTTTCGAACACTGCCACACCTGCGGTAAGATAACTAGTCAAACCCTTAGCTTCGGTGGCTGGCTGAGCCTTACGAGACAGCAGTGAGGCTTGTTATCTAAAGTCGACATGAAAATTCGAAGCCAGAATTCTAAAACCGTTTTGCCTCAATTTTCCGCCCTAACCCAGTGTTGTGTCCGCACAAAAGATGATCGCTGACCAAGTTTCCGATGTTGGTCCCAACTCGCAACTCATTTTTCTTTAGTCAGCTGCACTATTTCATACATTGCAAAATGCGAATAAACTTCAGCCTTTACTTTTGAAGATATTATCGACATTATTCGTAACAACCTATCCTTATCTGGATCCTTCTTACTATTATGACGTTTTCTCCCTCAATTCTGATGTTCTTGATCCTGAGCTCGCTCGCTACTTGTGCAAAATCTTTCAAGCCCCAGACATACTGGATTCATGAATCATGCTACAAAGATAATCGAAATCGAGTCACTCTAGATGCGCTTGGTGACGCTTTAGAGTGGGCTCGTAGAGCAGTGAAACGATTGGAGTCAAATGACAGAACACAGGTGGAATATTTTCATCATCTTTTTATGCCTCGCAGTGATCCTCAATATAGCGATG
The DNA here is from genome assembly GCA_021030945.1 of Pyrenula aspistea. Taxonomy (NCBI): domain Eukaryota; kingdom Fungi; phylum Ascomycota; class Eurotiomycetes; order Pyrenulales; family Pyrenulaceae; genus Pyrenula; species Pyrenula aspistea. The sequence continues at coordinate 184,519 of JAGFML010000024.1, forward strand.
GCGTCCATAAAGTCATTTGTAAGCTTATTCTGGGTTTTAATTAAATGATAAAACAAACTAATTTACCTCGTCGTAGCCACATTAAAGGATTTCTCAAGAATGATGTCGGCAGACGAAGTCTCAGAACTCGACGAAAATCCTCGAAATGGCGCGAGCTATCGATTTTACTGTGATAATGATATTCTAGACAAATCAAGCACTCAGAATAGATGGCAATTCAGAGAAAAACCACCTAAGTCTCAGACTCCTGCGAGTCGTAAGCAAGTTTCTTCGGAATGGGAAGACACCGGTAAGTAAATCTAGGATCTGAACTTTTGCCAGGGGACCTTTACGAAAATTTAGACACCTATGTAATTAATACTTACTGACTCTATACATAGACAGTGGAATGTATATGGGCACATCGGCCAAATCGTTTCGCTGTTATCGCGGAAAATATCTCACTGCTCTTTACACTATGTGCTCGAAGTCCGAGAAGTATAAGAACCAGAATCCAATAAGAGCAACAATTACTGTCTGTTATCCCCACTTTTTGAGACTCTGACAAGTACTGATAGAGAATTACATTTAACATTAGGTCTGCGATGAAGCATTTGAGCGAGATGAAAGGCTTATTGGTATCGGGAATTTCGACCCTTTTGCCGAAATTGATTTTTCAAAGCTCTCGATTCGAACAAGATTAAAAGCTGCGAATGCGCCACTTCCTCAATTTGTCATGTTCCTATCATTTGAGATATTTCGTAAAGTTTGTGTGCCCCCAAGTAAAGTTTTCTTGGTTAGTACTAATATCTTACTCTAATTAAGATACTTCAACTTCCTACTTGGGGTGGTAAGTCCAAGCTCGTGTCATTCCTTTGAATATCAATAGTCCTGAAATCTTTTTCCATACTCTCGCTCGCTCGTAGTTGATTTTATCCCGCCTAAGCTTCTCGCATTATCACGAGACCGCTACTAAACTCATTGCACATACAGTCAAAGATCGGGGTGGAATCGTAGTCACAGACTGGAGTGGACTTCAACACGTTTCTCCGCGTCGAAAGCTTTACGAGCCTCTGAATTACATTTATTTTGGCCTGCTCGCAGTCCTCCTAGACCGGGGATTCCGGCTGCATACTGATCCAAATTTGGCAAAAGAAGGCTTCCTAGAGCGAGCTGAGGGTTTTGAACAGTCACCGCCCTCAGATATCACGCCAAGTATTATTGTAGGTCGTCCACCAAGACCAACGGATCCAATGTTTTGAAAACCGTCGCTATAAATCTAGGACTGTGGCGCGGCTAGGTTTGGATATGAAGCAGGAAAATATCCTCGGTCCCTGTCAGAGCCCGCCGAGGCTCCAACTACGCCTGTTCGACACGATTGGCTGCTGGTGAGGTGAAGTCGGGCGGTCGGCCTTAATTTGGGACTTGGTGGAGCAGGCGGATACAGCTGGCGCGGTCGGGTGCTGTCATCGGCGTCCTTCGCCGGGCGATGACTCAAGGACTGAATATTGTGAATACGATGCCTTTCGTAATTAGTTGGACCCTGAGCTAAAAACACTTTCACCACTTACAGGAGCCCCAACGCACCACAGGGTCGATGATGCCGACTTTTCTTTCTACTTTTGGTATCCAAGATGATTGAAGATCCAGTTGCCGGTCCCTTCTAAGCGCTGGGCACGATATAACTCCTGACGTTCCATGTAATTGTGGTGCTGCCTATTCTCGTGTGCTTTTACCACATTGTCGGAGGATGAAGAGCCCACTGTCCCACACCCGGGTTTCGACTTTCAAGAAAGATCTAGCTGACTGGAAACTGCTTCTCGTTTCTCAATATACTAATGCCACTGCTAAATTGATCAGCCCTAATTTATACCATATGGTCATGTTCAGTCGGAAACACCCACTCTGCAGCAATGAGATGCTTCTTGACGCTAGGATCATGAAGGACCCGCAATCAAATGCGTCCGTCAGACATGTCGCTTTGGGCTCCGGATCAGCAGAAGTCTACTTCCTAGATTGATGGTAGATAAAGACAACGATGAGCAAAGGTACGACTCTGTAGGAGGGAAGCCTGAGGCTTTCAGGGATCAGCAAGATGGTGAAAGTTGTTCACTATGGCAAGGTCACGAGAGAAACAATTGAGTGATCCTCTCCTTTAAATCGGATAATGTTCGCATGAAGTTGCATTACCATGGTTGCGCATGTAAATTCAACTCAGGAGAGGAGGTGACCGTCCAAAGCAGGCCTTGAAAGGAGTACCAGCGCCTTTTCCAATATTAAGACAGTGCCCGGTCACCGGACTTCAGCTCTCAGGCGCGCGTCACCTTGAAGTGCCAGTTTCTATCGTCCTGCCTTGCAAGAAAGTGGAGAAGAAATCCCGCCTCGGATTCACAACAGCTGTCCCTTGTTACCCGAAGCAAGCGGATATGCGTCCATAATGGAGGACAGGTAGGGACCTCAGCCTCACATAGATATGAAAGTCGGGACCATGCTCTCTTTTCGAAGGCTCAAATCGACGGCCTTTAAGTCCTTACAGTCGGATTCTGCGGCGAAAGTTCCGATGAAGTAGAGAGAGCAGATGCTACTAGCTCATAAGAGGTTAGGCGGTGTAACGGTGCAGATGTTTCATCTGTAAATTGTGGGAAATTGCTGTCTTGGCATCTCATCACGCAACGAACCTCCGCCATGGAGGACAAACCTGTTCTTCACCAAGCGACGGGTTTCTGAGCGAATGAGACTTCTCCAACTTCGCTTCATGACCAAAGATACCAACACGAATAGGTAGACGGTAAATGAGCCTCCTCAAAGCGACGATCCTCAGAACCCATCCCAGCGCTTCGGTTTCTGCAATGCTCATCGACCCCAAGCTAGATGCTCGATTGGTCGTGGATCCCGCGTCTCGGAGCAGGCCATCAGAGTCAACCAATCAGCTGGCGGTGGAAAATTAACGCAACAACTTCTAGGTCACTCGCACTACCGCATCAGGAAATTATGAGACCCTATGCCATAATCGCGGATTATTCTTAATGCGCTCCCCTGAGGATTGGTCACAATTGACCCTTGCTTCGACCCCAGATTTTCATCTTCCCTTGGAAAATATCACTTGACCGCAATGCCCTGCCATTGGATCAACGAGTTCTTCGGCCTAGGCCTTTGCGCTCACTCGTGGTAACGGTCTGGGGATGTCCATGACCCAACGCTCTTTGGCAAAGACGCAATTTCCAACGGGCCTAGTCTGCCGCTATCCTGCAGATAATTTTGGAAGGAAGACTCGATCGTGACCAAGAGCGAGGAAAGGCTACATCACCGTCACCTCCTGCCCTCGTAATGCGGTCTGGATAAAATCGAGCCTTCCTCCCGCTGACGCTCTCTCCTTCTCTTCACCATTCTGCGCCTTCTCTCCTTATTGGTCTTTCCTCCAGTCGTTCGTTACCAGCTATAATACTGCCACTCTCTCAGTCCGTGTTTTGTCTCCTTTTCCTATCATCACATCAAGCTTGCAGAGATAATCGATCATCCGCAACAGCGCCAGCAAAGCTTTCCCAGTATCATAACACACGCATTCTCACCAATTAAACATCAACATGCTGAGCATCGCTCTTCTTGCGTCTATTGCGGCGCTTTTCCCCCTCTCTTCTGCCATTCAGATCACCGCTCCGGCCCTGAACTCAACGGTGGCCGCGGGTGGCACACTCCCGCTCTCATGGTCTACGGTTGACACTGTACGTTCAGCCTCTGCCTTGTCATTAGGGTGGTGTTCTAATTGCCGATCTAGGATCCATCAACGTTCTCCGTCTACCTCGTCAACTTTGTCGACTGGCCTCCTAGCGTCGTTGGCCTTGCCTACGATGTTGACACTACCACTGGAGCCGCCTCGGTGCAGATCCCCTGTGACACCAATCCCAGCTACGGATACCAAGTGAACGCTATCAACGGCACTGTGAGTTCACACGCGCTGCCAGTTTCTCTTCCAATTCAAGCTAACATTTCCTTCCCTCCAGAACACCTACGTAATTTATGCCCAGTCTCCCAAATTCTCCATCACTGCCGCACCGTCCGGCTGCTCGGACAAGGGCCTTCCACCCAACCCAGACTGTTCCGCCTCGGTTTCGGTGAGCACTGTCACCGTCACAGCCACTGCAACCGCCACTTTCTGCCCGCCCAGTTCTGGACCTGCAAGCTCCAACTCTACAGCTACTCGCTCAACTGTGCCGACATCTTCAGCACCTGGTGCTGGCTCGTCCTCCGCCGCCGGTGGTCCTTCCTCCGGAGCCGGTGCTGGTTCTTCTTCCGCTGCCGGTGGCTCCTCCTCTGCTGGCACCCCTTCAGCGGGTTCAACTCCTACTCCTACCCCCGCACCAACCGCAATTGGCTCTGGCACTACCGTCGCCCCTGGTACAGTTCCGCCTACCATTGGCTGGGGCGGTCCAAGCTACAGTAACCCAGTGACCATCTCGCCTCCTGCCTCTGGTGGCAGCACTATCACCACAACAAATTCTCTAGGCCAGCCGATCGTGACGACCAAGCCTAGTGCAGGAGGTGCCGGTACAAACAGCACAGGCATCAGCCCGCCAATCTCGAGCTTTACGGGCGCGGCCGCTAATGTGAGGGTCGGGGCAGGGATGGGCGCTGGGTTCTTGGGTGTCCTGGCTATGCTGCTTTAAAGTGTTGGAGCGGGATGTCACTTTCATTTGACGAGGGCTTCAGATACCCATGGTGGATCTATTGATGTTACTTATCTTCTTTGTTTGAGCTTCGGGCTCTGTTTGTTACCTACTTACATACCCTGCTATCGCTCTGGTCGTATGAGGACTTTTGGAATACCTGATAGGTAGTGATGTGGTAATGGGGTATGGGTAATTGAAGACGCTTTTTGCTTTGTGATGAGATCTGGTGATACCTTGGTCTACAGGGAGCTTCCTCACCCTGCACCCTTCCATCTCGAGTTTCTGCACATACATCTACATCTGCAGTTTGCATTATTCGTCTTTGTCCACCTCCCCCGGCACACGCGCACGTGCAGACTCCTCTGCCATGCTACGCCATAGTATGCTCTCTCTCTCTCTCTCTCTCTCTCTCTCATTTGGAGAAAGAAAACCGTGCTTTCTTTTCCCTTTCCCTTCCCCTTTCATCTCCCGGGCCCCCGATCCCGGGTCCTGCGGTCCTGGTCACAAAATATGCATGGCATGAACCCCGCTTTCTGAGCAGTTCCCCCTGCCCCTCTCTGTTGTGTTCGTGTATTGTTCGAGCTACTACGTTGTAGGTTTTAGTGGAAAGTGAGGAGAAGGGAAGCGAGATTTTGCGGAGAGCGCGAAGGGGAAGGGGGCGAGGTTGGTTAAGGGAGCGGAATCAGCCTACTTGGATGTGGGTGTACGCGTGCGCGTGCGCGTGTGTGGATGCTCTAGTAACAGCTAGGAAAAGGGATTTTGGGGCTTATGGTAAGGGGCATGGCAGGGGGAAAGTAAGTCAGGTAGGGGGCTGATGGACGAGGGGGTAGCGGTTAGTTGTCATCGTTGGGAGGAACCAGTCGTGTGAGACAGATCTGATTGAGAAGGGGTGGAGGGAAGGATCTGTTTTGGATTTTTTGAGGATCGGGACGACAAGGGGAAGGGGAGGGGAAAGGAGAGGGTATTGTAGGTAATAAGTGAAGGAGGAAGGGGCCGGGGGAATGAGAATTAGGTGGGGTTCGAGGGAGCGCGCATGCAGGACGGGGGCGGGGAGGATCGCGGATAGGGAAACGCAAAGAGCGAGTGGTATCGCGGCGTGACGTTGGGATGCTGTGGAGTACGAACTCCGGAACTCTAGCAGAGGATGGAGGTAGGGGACGGAGACTGAGGAACTGGTTGAATTACAATCATGCTACCGCAAAAGGTATCGACATCGTATCCTATTCACCTTCTCAATCCCCCACCATCCATCCGCACATCCTACTCCGCGCCCTCTCCCATAAGTCTCTCTTCTACCCGTCGAAGGTGAAACTGGCACCCACTTTATGCGCGGCTTGCGATAAATTCTGCGTGTCCACGCTGAGGCCGAGACCGAGCGTAGCGTTGGTGCTCAGCTTGACGTTGTATGCGAGGGCGGCGATGCCGCGATCGTTTATCTTGGCCTGTACAATACAACCTTCTGTTAGCCATTCACACTGTTCAGACCGCAAAGCCTCCACGTGCTTCGATAATTTTGGTTATTTGAACGTACCTTCACAAAGCTGCTCGGATCCAGCGCGTATTTTGTCGCAACCTCCAGCCCCACATTGCTTCCCGCATTCTTATCCCATGTCGCTTTTGCGCCGGTCTGTACCTGCTCATTCACGATATGGAAATAACTCGCCGTAAACAGACTCAAACTGTTCGTCGCCGTGATCGCTGCGCTGTAGTTCTTCTCGCTGTACCCCAGCGCCAAACTCCACTTCTTGATCGCTGCGGTCTGCACGTCATAGCCGGCCTCAGCGCCCGCAACGTACCCTTCATGGCCGACGACTGCGTCGACAGTAGCAGTGGGACCTTTGAACGGGTCGACGAAGGCGCGGGTGTGGAACATGGGCTGCTTGAAGAAGAGGTTAAGCTTGCCGCCGTAAGATTTGTCGTTGGGAAGGTAGTTGGTGAGGAGCTCGGCTTTGAGGCCATTGGCAAGATTGTTTTCTAACTCGACTTTGGTGTCGAGGCTATTGGCCGTAGTCCAGGTTTGGGTAAAGGTCAGGCCTAGATTAGAGAAAGGGGACGGGGTCAGCAAGATACATTTGCGGCGGGGGTTGGGGGATTGCTTTGCGGTGTTGCGGCGTCTGCGAGGCCGCCTGGTAAGGTCGATGGGGAGAGTAAGGAGGATAGATGCGGTTGTGGGACTTGCAACAGCTGCGCGGTGTGGAGGGAATTCCTTACCATTGATCTTGTCGCTATATTTGCCTTCAAGCTAGATCGGGATTGTCAACTCTTGTCAGGCGGTATGGGCTCGATGCTGGAATACCGAGGCGGAGATAGGACCATCGTGAGGAGACTTCCCCTTGAGGTTGAAATTCACACCGTTGGGGACCTTGCTCTTGATTTCAAGGTTGGCTTCGTAAGGAGTCAGCACAGGGAACGCTGCGGCATTGCGTTTCTGCCAGGAAATAGCGGTATGAAATAGAAAATCGACGAAGTTACCGGCTTGGATGTGGTAAAAGTCTTTATTAAGAAGCTGTCGATCCAATTAGTAAGGTAGTCCTACAAAAGAGAGAATAGCTGGGTTTCAGTGACAGGTGTCACTCACATCATTGGTTGGCTTAGCGATGTCGCTGAAGGGTACTGGAATAGCAGCCATTTTGGCGGAGGTATGAAGAGGACGAGGGCAAGGCAGAGTGGTAAGTAAAGGCAACAGACGGTTCCAATTGACCGAACAATGGGCAAGAGTCTTTCGAGAAGCAGGTGCAGTGGCAGTAAAGAATGGGAGAAGCTGCTGGGGAGGTCGCCAGATCGTCGGGAAAAAAAGGACGCCCATTTGTTTTGGGGGGGCAGCGTACCAATCAGCGACCGGGAGCCGGCACGGTGGGAACGCTACGTCAGAATTGGAGATTCGTGCATTTCAATAATGCGCCCCTTTTGAGAAGCCCTCGAGCAATCTCAGCGTCTTATGCAAAGGGAAGCGTGGGGCTGAAAATGCTTTTGGGGATGCAAGTCCAAGTCGTCAAGGCTTTCGTGAATTGCACAAGCACGCCACTGTGATCAAGAGAGCCGTTCAACAGTCCCAGTATTTGGGAAATGTCCATTAATTCATTCCATTGCTCAGCTGTCGTAACCCTTTGGTCTACATATGCGCCATAATTGTGAATAATGAGCAACGCCATGCGCTCCGCAGCCTGGACTCTTGTCTAACCGATCAATGCCTGAGGCAACCTGTTGTCCCCCGTCTATTCGCAGAAAGACAAAAACAAAGGAAAGTTGTCTGTTCATGAAGAGCCATATCGAGCAACGTGTGTTGTGATTGCCCTGGGGAATCAGTCAAAACAAAAGGCCAGATGCTGACAATTACGACGTACCTTCCGCTCGGGTCGGTCTGATCAGACCACGTTGGAGTCCAACGCATCACCGTCTTTGCACAGTACTGGGGGAAGTGCTGATCGTACATGGTGCGGTACCAGTATCTAAACTGCATTAGTGAAACAAAATTCAAAAGGAGTATAGCAAGCCTACGCTTCTTTGCTGTCAGGTACATCATCTCCCCATTCGGGTTTCGGGTTGCGCATCATCTCGTCCGTGACTTGCAGCTCAGCCTGGTCCTTGAGGGCATCGATCCAGCCGTAGCCCACACCGTCGCTAAACTGCTCTTTCTGCCGCCATAGGATCTTGTCCGGGAGATAAGGCTTGACATCTGGCTCGTCTGAAGTATCAAACGCCTTACGGATGATGTATTTCTCTATCCGGTCCTTGGTAATCATCTTTTCTTGAGGATCCACATTCATCGCCACCTCCAGGAATTGTTTGTCGAGGAACGGCACACGTGCCTCTACACCCCAGGCCGCTGTCGACTTGTTTGCCCTCAGGCAGTCAGCCAAATGCAAGTTCTTGACTCTCCGAACAGTCTCGGCGTGGAAGGAATCCTTATCCGGAGCTGCATGGAAGTACAAATATCCTCCAAAGATCTCATCGCTGCCCTCCCCACTTAGTACCATCTTGACTCCGATCGCCTTGATCTTGCGGCTGAGGAGAAACATTGGCGTTGATGCTCGGATGGTAGTCACATCGTACGACTCCAAATGGTAAATGACATCTGAGAGCGCTTCTAACCCATCGTCGACTGTGAACGTGAAATCATGATGCTTGGTACCAAGAAATTTAGCGACTTCTATGGCAGCTTTTGTGTCTGGCGCTCCTGGTAAACCAATGGAAAACGAGTGCAATTGGGGAAGATGTGTGACGGTCGACAGCTCGTTGTCATCATCAATCCCGACCAGACCATCATCTCGGGGCTTTTCATGGTAGCCGTTGCGGGCTTTATTAGCGACCGCTTGTTGACGCAGTGTTTCTCGTTGTGCAATGGAAGCTACCAAGCTAGAATCTAGTCCGCCTGACAGCAGAACTCCATATGGGACTTCCGCCATCAATCTCTTCAGGACAGATCTTTCCAGAGTATGACGAAGCGCTTTGTAGTCCACGGGAGTCGTAGGCACCCTTTTTGGATCCCACCATGTTGGCTCAAAGTATCGGGTCATCGAGTCTGTCTTGGAGTCGTAGATATGCCCGGGAGGAAAACAATTGATATCGTCGCAGACCGGATGAAGACATTTGAGCTCGGACGCAAAGTACACTGCCCCGGGGGTTTTGCTAGAGCGGCCAATGTAAAAGCTGGTGATGCCGATTGGATCTCGGGCAGCGATTGTTCTATCTTGTTCTTTGTCGTACAACACCCATGAGAACATGCCATCGAGAAATTTGGGCGCTTTGAGTCCATGCTCGACGTACTATACACAATCAGTCTGATCCGAAGAAAACGCTTGCGATTTTAGCTTACCAGCGGTATTATGCATTCGCAGTCTGAGTTGGTCTTGAAATTGTATGGTTGCTTCAATTGCTTCCGGATAATTCTGTGGTTGTAGATCTCGCCATTAACGGCTAATGCCAGTGTGCCATCATCATTGACCAGTGGTTGTGCCCCGGAGTCTGCTCCATCAGTCTAATTTTCCAATTCCGGGTGATTGATCACCTACTGATTCCGACGATGCTCAAACGTTCATGGGCAAGGACTGAGGACTCATTAGCAGGCTGACTCGGCTTGGCTGAAGGTCGACTGACTGGTGTTCTTCGCCACGAAGTTCCCACCTATAGAAGCTTAGCCGTCCGGTCTCGATCCGAGGCCACGGTCAACTCACTCCAATCTGGACCCCTGTGCCGCGCTCTAGGCAAGGTAGATCAGCACTGAAAGAGTGCTTGCAGCATGCAGGAACGTACTGTTTGGCCATACGCAAGGCTGTGGGCTTGAACGTCTGAACATCCGGGTGGCTGTTTCACGGTTAGCATCGGGAGCAATCCGCATGGGTCAGGGAACGAAGGATTGCAGCACCAGGCGAAACTCACCAGTGGCAGGCAAAGATTCCACACATTGTGACGACGACGCTATTGTGTGGGCGGCCTAGCTTCAGCCAAATGAGGAGGTTCGGTTAAGAGAGGGAAAAAGAGCGTGGGTTGGAATGTAGATTGGGCGACTGGCCACTATTTTTGAGTCATGCGTGGTGTGTTTCGATAAGATAAGCTCGGCGGGATGGGCCATGCTTCTTTTAAAAGCTGGAGTCAGCGAGGAATTTGGCTCCCCACGCCCACAAATCGACCAGAAAGGTCGCCAGTGAGGGCAAGGGGCATGGGAATTTTTGCTGTGGCGCTTTGGGGAAAGCCACCGGCCCAATTATGAAATCACGCGAGCAACTACAACAGAAATACTCTGGCATCGTGGGACAAATGCAAGCGGAGAGACCGCCGCATGCATACCCCGCAAAATAGGCGAACCCCCACGTCGATTCCTGGCCCTGTCAGCGCCGTCAAACGCACGCTGGAGTCCAGACATCCACTCCGGATTACCGAGCGGTTTCGTCGCATCTGAACACCTTTGTGGAAGTTAAGAGCTCATTGGGATGACTAAAACTCCGCACGGCTATCCATGTGTCATGCTTCATGCACGCAAGGCGGGATGCCCGAAAGTTGAACCGTTTCCATGCAGCACACCCTCCTCGATCCCGCCGGGTATTGAGACCTGAACGCCGGCCTTTGCTATTAACGCCACGCTTGTCTCCCATAGAACAGAAAATACAATGGCCAAAACTCGGAACCACCCAAGAATTCATAGCGCGTTAATCCCGGGTCCCCGTGTCCCTGTTTCTCCACCTCTGCTCCCGTCCGAGGTTAGGCGTCATGGCGCTGGATTTTCCTTGACAACATGCTTAATTTTCTTCTCGTATGCTGCCCTGTCCTTTTTGAAGAGATTGTACGCCTCGGCCTGGGCGGGAGATTCCGGGTTGGGGTCGTTGAGGAGATCTTGAATACCAAGGAGGATTTGTTTGATAGTTATGGCAGGCTTCCAGCCTTCATCTTCATTCAGAATGGATAGACACACAGTCCCTGAAGGGTAAACGTTTGGATGGAAGAGAGGCGGGACGAATTTGCCTGTAAGAGTTAGAAAGCGCTGCGAGTAAGGCCCAACCCATGCAGACTCACATTTTGGGGGTTTGGTGGGGTACTCTTCGCACGAGTCAGTCTGTGTGCGCATGAACCACGATCAGAAGGTTCCCTTACCGTCCGGGAAGATCACGTCGAGCTTGAAAAGACCGCCCTCCCACAACGTCTTCTCCTTGCCCGGTACACCACACTCCCATTTCTTTAGATCTAGGATGCCTTGAGCGTTGCGATGCGGTTTAGCGAAGAATCCGAAAGGATGGTCGCGCCTCCATTGTTTCCTGCAGAAGATTATTCGAGCTATTTACGGACGATCGGACCTGCTTTCCATACCTCTCTTCCTGCAGCCGATTCAGACACAGGGTCATTTTGCAGCCGAAGCTTGTTGATTATTGCAGAAGTCCAATCAGTCTACTTTGAATTGTCGCAGAAGTCCGAAAGCGACGTTCAGGCAACGATAGGCGACGATGGTCAAAAGTAGACCGGTTGGAAGCAGAATTTCGCGAAGGTTCACTCAAGGTTGAGACGAGGCTGCCAAATGCCAAGAGCTGCAAACCGAGCAAACAGTATCGGCGCGTTGAGCGGGTGGTCCGGGCTTCGGAAGATCGCTGCTGCGGAGGTTTCTCCCGCTTTCCCGTTCCCGAGTCTCTTCTCGTTGAGCCATTTTCCCCCAACATCGTCCCGAGCCCGTTTTCGCTATCTGCAGGTTATCGCCGCATTGGTCATTCTTCTGACTTAGAGGAATTGCTCTTTCGTTGCGGCCGCTCTTCATATGTGTGAGAGGAGCCGCTATTGTTATCTTTGCAATGCAATTTTGAATTACTGCCAGACTAAGGCTCTTTGTGTTGCTTTACTAACATAGCCAACTATGCCTGCAGCATTTCATATGCGATATCTCCTTCACATGTCTACTCCTGCATTTGATCTTTCATTCCTGCCTCTCGAAGTTCTCCCTTGATGATATGTTAGGGTGCCACTCCAATATTTTTGTGGTGTTGTTTCTTGTTAGGAGAAAGTACCTGAGATGGAAGTATGAGAACTGGCACATTCCAAAATCCCTCTCATTGCCAGCGAATTTGCTATCGCTTCGTGACATAGCGAGAGTGGTACCCACGCAGCAAAGAGCCGTGTGCCGTGAAAGTAGCGGTACCTATCCTAGCATAAGGAGACGCATCAGAAAATAAGTTGTACTGGAAGAGACTTTTTCCGCTTTCGTTGGGACGAAGGAGACCACTTGGTCCTTTTTCCGCGGTACAAGACAAGAATTCCTCGGCTTTGGTACCTTTTCAGACGACAATGATCATCTCTTCCGAAGCACACCAACCCCACCGGAATTTCGAGCTGTGACCACCTTATGACTATTCTATACCGACTTCGTCCCCCTCGTGATTTACCTGCCGTGACCCACTCAGCTTTGCTTCTCCCACGTCTTCCAAAATCCGAGCTTCCATGCCCTCACATTTCTTGCACAGCTCCCCGGGATCTTTGCGCACTATCGAGAACAGCCCACGGCATCGCTTCGTCTTTCTCCATCCGCTCGCCTTGGCAGATTGGCTCGCTTTGCATTGCTCGATCATCTCTCCCGTTGTTGGCGAGGATACGGCAACCCGTTTGTAAGCTTTGCCACAGAGCCGACATGTTGTTGCAACGACGAACTTCTTGCACATCGTGAATTGAGATGAACTCAGAGGACCTTTCCAGCCGCAACGCCAGTGTATTTGATATTGAAAAGATTGATTGAGAGACGCAGTAATCCAGAAATCTGTGCTTGTGATCCGGGGATTTTTCAAAGCCGCTCATTGTTCTCAATATTGACCGGCCAATCAGCAGAGCTGTCTCAGACGGTCTTTGTTTGATGACTTTGTGCGTATGAGAGGGCCAAATGGTAACATGTTTCGCGTCAATGCTAACAGATAAATATTGACTGGTTCCTTGAAAGGCTGTGCTAATTGAGCGTATATCAAAGAGGGGCCCATACTTCTACTTTTTCGCGCTAATGATGGTTTCCTTAAGTTCGCCGCCAAAGTGTGAGCTATGAAGTTTTCGAAAGAGCAATGCTTGTTTATTTCGTTGAAACCTCAGCTCCACTGATGGTAAAAGTCGTACAAGTTGCTCGTCGACGAGTTAAGTAGGAGGGAGGTGGAAGAGAAGAGATTGGCTCTGGGGCTTGATATTGTCGAGGCCTTGCGTAGTCGGCAATGTCGATAGAGTGCAGTGGAGCTTCGATATACGCGAGACATCTCTTCCACGATTGGACGATATTGCTAGACAGTCAGACACATCCATACGTCTCTACGTTCAAGTGACTGGGCTGGATATCGTCTGTGGATTCGTTGTATCATAAAGAAATTCGGAGCTACGGACAAGGAAGACAGTATTGTGAATGCTGTTGCATATCAAGGCTGGGTGCTACCTTATTGAATATTCAGATAGGGCAACTCCTACACACCAAGGTCCGGACATTGGAATATCACAAAGTCTAACACGTAGGGAAGAGTAGCGGATGCGGCAATCTTAGTGGAGTTAATGAAACGACCGACCCGGTATAAGATGAAGCCAGGATTACATACACAAGACATCGGAGTTCAATGGATGAATACAATCTCCGCATCCAGCTTCTTGGGAATTCAAGTCTCATTGTGGTATACAGCTCCATGCAATGGCACATGCTACATGAGCTAAGTGAAGTAGATCTACTATGATGTTGAGCGAACCTGTTAGAATTCGGATGGTGAGACATTCATGGAATAGCTTATATATGGTTGGATGATTTTGGCATCATATGTGTGCTCGAGCTATGACAAAGCCGAGTGAAGGCGTACAATGGTCTCTTCTTGTTTGGATGGAGGCCAATCATTGCAGATCGAGGATGTGGAGTGGGCTGACGGCCCGAAAGAAGCTGGTTTGCTCTGTTTGCACGGGAAACAGCGGGCGATCTCCGATGCCCTTCATCTTATCCGTAGATCAGATGGAGCTGTCATTTTCTGGATAATCCACCAGATGCCTCTGGCAGGCAGATGCCTGAATCAAATACAGCTGAGACAAATTCGCACTGGACGGCCTCTTCGGCGACAGCCTCTGCTGTACCTCCCGGCGACAGATCTTCGTGATGTCGAAAACGCAGAGGGATCCCGTGGCTTTGTTGTCCGATCAACCAGTCGGGATCCGTACGTCAACCTTGCCATAGAGAACTACCTCCTCGCCCATTCCAACCCGAACTCACGAATCTATTACTTTTACATCAATCGGCCTTGCGTTGTGATCGGGCGCAATCAAAACCCATGGCTCGAAACGAATCTAAGGGCGCTTGTCCCTCATGCGCAGTCGCCAACCGTTGAGCTCGTCCGACGCCGATCAGGAGGTGGTACTGTCTACCATGATGATGGCAACCTCAATTATTGCGCAATCATGCCTCCAAGCTCGTTCTCAAGGAATCTCCACGCTCAAATCCTGGCCGACGCATTGAACAACGCAGACATAGATGGAAAAGTGCTCGACTTCAGGGTCAACGAACGCCATGATGTAGTGTTTAATAGAGATGGGAACGAGTTCAAAATATCCGGCTCTGCTTACAAATTGACCAAGAATAGGGCTATGCACCACGGGACCTGCCTTGTGCAGTCGGACATGAAGAACATCACAAAATACCTCAATTCGCCTGCTAGACCGTTCATTCACGCAAAGGGTGTGGAGAGTACGCGGAGCCAAGTGGACAATATTATCACGGGTACAGACTGGTCGGCTGTCAACCGTTCAAACACAAGTGACTGGAATGCACTCGACATTCAGCACAAGATCATGACACATTTCGTAGATCGAGCTGCTTCTGCCGTAGACGATGACCTTGAAGCGCTTACTCATCTCTCGTTTCTTGAGACGGACGGCTTTGTCCACAAGCAAATGGACCGCCAGGATTTATGTTCCAGCTTCAGAGTAGGAAAGCATGCTAAACCCGAGGAGGCGCAGCGAAAGGCAGCGCGTGTCGACGACGCAGTCCTTCAGAAACTAAAAGACCGAATGAACACCTCTGCTGAGACCGAACACAAAAGTCTTTCGTCACTTTCCGTTGACGAGCCAAGAGACGTTGCTGAAAAGATTGAATCTATCGCGGATGAACTAAGAGTGAGAACACCCATCTCTCCGTCTATGAAATACATCTATGCGTATCACTCCATCAAATTCGAAAACTGATCCTCAGAGTAGACATTCGGCTGGAAATTTCTCCAAACCCCTCGTTTCACCTTCGCTAGCCACCTGGTGCCTGACTTGGCCGAACAAAGATCCCACAGTTCCCCGGCCGGGAGCTCCTCGCCCTTTGTAATTCCCCCTTTTCCAGAAGACTCGCGCATCGCCCTCCACGTCAAGTCTGGCATCATCGAAAGGCACGAAGGCGCCTGTGTTCTGCCTGGCGCAAATTTGAATGGCAGGACTTTGCATGAGATCGAGGACTGGAGACATTTAGTAGACGATGGTCAAGGGGTTGCAACATGGCTGAATGAAAGGCTGCTCTGTGCACCCTACCGACACAAAGTCATGGCAGAGCCCCAAACATATTCCAAGTAAATTCTCGTTGGATTGGAATGGGAATCTTGCGAAACACTAACAGCTTACTGATCTCTGAAAGAGGGCAATTATAGGGAAGCACTGCATCTATGCGTATAAGTGTGTGGAACTAAGTAAGAATTCCACGCGTCATTGGCCGAGTCCGAGGATCAAGCGCTTCGCTCTTTCCCGACTCCTTTGGTGTCCACGCCAGCTGTAATGGGAAACGGACTCACGAACACACCGCCTCACCTGTCTTTGGCGGCTTCACATTATCGGAGCATGTCGGAGAGCCAGATAAAGTCTTATCGGATGGTTGTTTACATTTTGATCACCACCGACTCCTCAACCTTTTCCGAGATTCCTCCCAACTTTTCCTCGCAATTCCGTCCTCAGACTGTTCATGCCAGCCTTCTGACATCCCGACGCAAGCTTAAGCCGGTGATCTTTTAAGCGACTTCAACATGCATCTCGTTTTTCCTCTTGTCCTCTTGGTCAATCTCATCTCGTCGTGCATCTCTTACCATGTCCCTCCTACCCACGTTGTACACGAGAAACGCGACACCCCTGCCACTGGCTGGATTAAGCGCGGTCGACTAATGCCAGACACAAAGGTTCCGGTCCGTGTTGGCTTGACCCAGAGCAATCTCCACCTCGGTCATGAATATCTTTTGGACGTGTAAGTGCCGCTTTTCTGCTCTAGTACACCTTCGATATAAGCACCCGATTGTGTGGGTGTTGTTCAAAAGCCCAAGGGAGCTGTGAGAAATGGAGCTCCGACTTCAGACTATATTCTCCTTATTGAATTGTCCCTTTGAATTCATCAAGCTATCGTTTTTAGAATCTGTATCCATGACTCATGAGACAAGGAATCCCGTACGTGAAGCTGTTGCCTATATCAAGCGTTTACTGTACGAAGATATTCATCTAACAGATTGCAGCTCTCATCCTGGTTCCCCTAATTACGGCAAGCATTGGACTGCGGAACAGGTGACCAGTGCTTTCGCACCCTCCAATCAAGCCCTCACCGCTGTTTCAAACTGGCTGAATTCTTCCGGTATCGCAAAATCACGGCTTTTTCACTCCCACAACAAAGGCTGGCTAGCATTTGACGCGTCCGTCATAGAGTTGGAAGGTCTTCTACACACCGTCTACTATGAGTTTGAGCATACTAAAAGTGGAAAGACAGCAACAGCTTGCGATGCGTATGTCTATCATCTTTTTTCTCAATTTTAAGTTATCCCACAATTGACATTAGCCATCTTTCGATATTTTCCTATAAGCCTTAGCTCACTACAGATTTTAGTTATCACCTTCCAAAACATGTCCAGGTGCACATTGATTATATTACGCCTGGGGTCAGGATTCAGGCTTCCAGGAAAGAGCCTGTTGCGAAACGACGATCTATCGTAGGCCCGCGGCACCCGCCTATACTTCACGAAGTTGATCCTCCAGTGGTACTTCCTAGCGATCTCTCAGACCTTTCTAATTGCAGTGGTGTCGTTACGCCGGCCTGTGTTCGGGCCCTTTACCAATTGCCAAAAGCTACCAAAGCGAATCCTAGGAACTCTCTTGGACTGTTCGAGGAGATAGACTATTACGCTCAAGAAGATCTCGACCTATTTTTCAAACAATTGGCTCCTGATATACCCCAAGGAACACACCCGATACCAGCGCTCATTGACAGCAATTATGACTCAACTCTAAACGGCGAAGCCGACGGAGAGTCATCGCTGGACCTTCAACTTGCTTATCCGCTGGTCTATCCTCAGAAAATCACACTGTTTCAAGTCGATGACAATTCTTCATATGTCAGAAACGCTTCGGGGTTTTTCAATACTTTCCTTGACGGGATAGACGGATCGTTTTGTACCTATTCAGCTTATGGAGAAACCGGGAACAACAATACACGGGATCCAATTTACCCTAACTATCAACCCGGCGGTTTCAATGGTTCCTTGCAATGCGGGAATCAGAAGCTTACAAACGTTATTTCCATCTCATACGGCTTCCAAGAGTTTGCAACTCCCGAGAACTATTTACGCCGACAGTGCAACGAGTAAGTAGACACCTCTAAAACAGATTCCTTGCTACGAGTCTGGAACTGACAAACATTTTCATCGTTGACATCCGACTAGATTCATGAAGCTTGCACTTCAAGGGCATACAATTGTTCAGGCATCCGGCGATACTGGCGTCACTGGTTACAATACTAACGGGTCAGTTTCAAACTTCTGTCTGGGATCTGACCATACTATTTTCAATCCACCCTCTCCAGACGGCTGTCCCTACATCACAGTGGTTGGCTGGACGAGGATCG
Source organism: Pyrenula aspistea (assembly GCA_021030945.1). NCBI lineage: Eukaryota > Fungi > Ascomycota > Eurotiomycetes > Pyrenulales > Pyrenulaceae > Pyrenula > Pyrenula aspistea. The sequence goes on from JAGFML010000024.1 coordinate 202,495, forward strand.
TGAGAGATAAGGGTGTCTTTGATCCAGAGATTGGATACTGGGACCAAAATTTCACATATCCGGGTTCCTCTGGTGGCGGTTTCAGCAATCTCTTCACAATGCCGCCATATCAAGCTCGTGCGGTTGAAACGTATATGTATTCTTCGACAATTAGCGAAAGTATATCTGCTAACATGCTGCCCGCAGATATTTTCAAAAGCACCTTCCACCGTATCCTTTTTACTGGAGCGATGAAAATGCCGGGGCCAATGGTGGTGTCTACATGCGAGATGGCCGCGGCTTTCCCGATGTCTCTGCAAACGGTCGAGGAATCCCGGTGTACACTAACGGTAAATTGGAACTGAGCGGAGGCTCGAGCGCGAGCGCGCCTATCTTTGCTTCAGTCATCAATCTCATCAACGAAGAGCGACTTGCCGTTGGAAAGGGGCCTGTCGGCTTTATTAATCCAGTGCTCTACGATCATCCGCATGTGCTCAATGATGTCACCGAAGGCGTGAATCCAGGATGTGGAACATATGGGTTCAATGCGTCAAAAGGGTACGTTACGTCTATAATTCCCTGATGACCTCCAGGGTAGTGTTTCGTCCGATCTCCATGATGCTGAGATGAACCATCATTCCCTGCGTCATTAATCTGTTCGGTTCTATAGTATTCCTTGTCCGCGATCACTAACAGCGTTCAAAATATTTAGATGGGATCCTGTGACCGGACTTGGCACGCCAAACTACCCAAAAATGCTGGAGCTCTTCATGAGCCTGCCCTAAAATCCGATACGACTTTCTCCGTCCCACATTTGTGAGGTTATGGTGAAAATCCCTCGACGACCACCAGAGTAATATCCCACAACAGAGAACATACGTCGAGAACTCGAAAGCATTTCTTCAGAGCTCCACCAGAGGACTTCGCTTCGACCCGTACTTGCGATCGGTTGCAAGTACCGATGACTTCATAGTAATCACTAATACGCCTAAAGTGGCAATGCGAGTCGCATTCATGCGGCATTCAGCAAAACCAATTCTTTCATCTCCATGCCTACCGATCCACCCTCCTGTTCTGATTCTCGATGCGGGCGATGTTCCTCGTCTGAGCAATCTCATATACCTCCCTTGAGCTTGCTGCCATCCTGCTCCCGTAAGTCGCCAACCTGCCATCGGCACATACACGTATGCGTACACCGCTGCCCCCTCCCCTTCATAGCCTTGCCGCCGACCAAGACCTTCTCTACCCCTCGGAGATCTAACCCAATATGCGAGCCATGCTGCCATCTCATTCACGACGGTGCAGTTTTGAGAAATGCGGTCGAACCGCGAAACTCGTTGATAGATTCTGGACCCACTAATTTCTCGTCAGTCTATGTTAGTGTATTCTGCACTAAAGCCTAGCGTGCTCCCTGCCTTCTATGATCTATCCCTCATGTCCCTTTTTCTTTTCTCTCGAGCCGAGCCCTCTCTTTGCCCGAGTCTCGCTCTTCTCCTTTTTCCTATCTTAGAATCCTAGTTCTGTTACGAACGGCCGGCCGAAGCGTGCCCAGCGCCATTATACGTTATGGTTGAGCGATACCGATCCCGGAGGGAATCTGAACCTGACCCTCCTGTTGAACATCCCAATCTTCCGAACCGGCCGCACTAGGCAGTCTTATTCATGACCCTTTCTCCCCTCTTCCCGAGACTTGCTTTTCAGCCCTTCAATTTCCTCTTCCTCTTCCTCGTCCTATGTGCCCTTGACTCGCGTCCTCTCAATCCAACTCGCTACCTTAGTCTCCTTCCTGCTCCCTCGCTGCCCTTTTTACCCACGGTTTTCAGCTCGACATGCCAAATTCAAAAGCGATCCGTAGACGGTGAGTGAAACCGATCTATGAGCTTTCTTGTGGGAGCGTAGCGACTGTATTGAAGTGAAAGTTGATCGGCCCTCTTCGAAACACTGCTTAATCGCCCATGTCCAAAGGGAATGCGTCTAACGATTCTGCTGCGTCCCGAACAAGACGTCTTCGCCAATGCTGGGTCAGTCTTCGTCCAATGAATACAGCTTGGAGACCAGCGGCCACAACTTGGTGAAAAGGCATACCAGTAGCCTTTCGAAAGAACTGTCGTCCCTTATGGCCATATTCGTCTCTGGTCCCCGTCGCAAATCCCATTTTGAGCTGTGCGATGTGGAGCTCTGAAGCCACCATTGGCCAGCACATGCCGTTAGAGCGGCCCAAGTGGACGGGTTTGGCGACTGACAATGGCTTTGATGTGTGCGTTGGGAGGAGTGAGAGTGCGAGGCGTGAACGGGGCGTGCGTAAGGCGTATGCGGAGCCTGTTGGAAGGTGTGGACAATGGGAGCAGCCTCGTCTAGATTTGGTGGGTTTCCAGTCTAGATTCGGTGGGCTTCTACTGACTCGCGTATCCCGACAAGGATTGATCGGCCGAAAGCGGACCACTTGCTTGAAATGTAGGTTGTGGCTTGTCGTCGGAAAACTGAAGCGGAAGGGTCGCGCGACGGCTCGGCATGACTGGCGATTATAAAGACCGATCGCCCTTCCTAACTTGTACGAGAGCGTGGCATTTGTTGCGCATCAACTCTCATTCCTGTCCGCTTCCCCGAACATCTGGTCCTTGTTCCTCGATCCTTGCCCATTATGGCAACAACCACGAAGCCCTCGGTGGAGCTGAACGACACTATTCAAGTTACTGTGGACTCCTCGAAAATCATTCAGATTATATGGAAGCAGGAATTTCAGTCGCAAAAAGGAGAGTATTATTCTGCAGACTATACAAACAATAGCAAAGGTAAGCCCAGCCGAATACAAGTGGTCCTGAACGAGCTCTCAAACAAAGGGTCTTAGTGGGGGAAGGTAGCAAGATCTTCATCCAGAAAGAGAAACTCGACGATTTCAACCAGCTCGTCAAAGACGGCAAGGTCACGGTAGATACAGCGTTCCAATACGGTCAGAAGGACAAAACAGGCAAAGATCGGTGGCTTGTCTATCACGACAAGACTCGCAAGCCCTACCAGGTACGTCGTCCAATTTTCCCGCAGCGGCCCTGTCGTCTGGTTGCAGGGCTGACAGATGTCTGTAGCACCGGTTCATAGAAGGCATGCTTAAGACTTTTGGTAATGCAGCGGTGTGGGTGGCACAAAAGATGCTTCCCGGCGTTGGTGAAAGTGCTGTGAAGCAGATACAGACTATTCTCAATTCAATCGTTGGACACTACCTGCATGACATGGATGAGAAAGTGGAGGAGTAGATGGTTGGCACCAAATGACTTGTCTAGGAAGAGATGCGGACCAAGTTAGGGGAACGTAATTAGAAGACCGGCTGAAATCCAATAGTTTCCTTTTGGCCGACCAGCCGTCAAATTCGTCGATCAATAATACTGGATACGGTGTACTTCATACGTTTTGAGGAGTGAGGCAATGGTGGTGGAGCGGCCATTGTGCCAATATCGGTCTGGAGGCAAAAATTTGACCACGAGGAACACTGGAGGGTGCTTGGCATTCCTAAAAATTACAGCGGTCTCGGTACCTGGGCCGGTCGGGCAGGCGAATTACTGTACCAATAGGGGATCATGAATTTTTATCCCCCCCCTCAAAATGCGTGCATCTACTTGTAACCACGATTTCTCTACGAGTATAGATCCAAATTTAATGCGAAAAGATTCTTTATGCTTGTGAAGAGCAGCACTTTTTCATGATATACATTTTAAATAGTTTTTTGTGTATGTTAGTCTGTGAACGTTGGTGGTAGGTAAGACTTTGGATTTGAGAAGAGCACCTCGAATTTGGGACTACCCTTACTTAAAACAACTACTTCCTCGTGTAGATCTATCCAAATTTTTTGAAATTGGAATCAATGAGCTTGGAATTGATCGAGCTATTAGGGAATATATATTTTGAATGATCATTTTGCATAATTCGTTGTTGAATATGGCTGTAATGTAAAAAGGCCTTTTTTTGGGGGGGGATAAAAACTAATGACCTAGTATGGTATGATGGGGCGCCGGAGCATCGTCTCCGTCAGCCCCGAGCCCGGTCGCGAGTCGGGACCTGCGTCTAGGTACCTCTTCTGGCGCCACAAAAAACGCCCGTCACCCGGGATTGTGTGAAGGAGCCTCACCTATCAGCTGGCCGCAGGCTCAGGCCATCTGCCGGAAGAAAGAATGTGCTCTGTAAAATCGTTTCCAGTGGCTGGCTGAGCGAGCGGTGCTCCACAGGCTTCTGGATGTGCAGGCGCATGCACGCCATACAATATTGAGTCGTCAATGCTGCAGACCTAAGGAGCTGAGAGGGCTTATGGAAAAGTAGCATGGCATTGCGATGTTCGAAATACAACGTGTCTTCCACCAACAACAAGTAGGCAGGTAGTCTGTTGTTTACATTTCCGCATTGATTGAAACAGCATGGCCGCCTATGCCTACATCGTTATTTGTCCAAACATCGCTGTGGATGACACTTGGTACAGCACACATAGTCTACCAGTGTGGCATTGCATCAAGATTGGACACACGGCACATGCCGACAATGGCCGGGCAAGCAGCTACTATACCAACAACCCTTCCGGTAAGCTGTCCCGTGTTCTCTAAATTCAGGGATAGGTCTGAGGATCGATATCCAGTTTTCACTCGCATGATGAAGTTCAGAAACATCCTGTCGATTCCAGAAAGGAACGTGGAGATTCACAATCGAGAACGAGCATTGCACACACCGATTCCAGAAGTGGGGAACAATTCGACAACTGCGCTCTTTCTCCAGCGCTATTGTCTCGAGGGATCTTATCACAGAGGAGAGACCGCCCAGGAATGGTTCATTGTCCCAGACCAGATCGAAAAGCCGGTGGCACTGATCCACAAACTGGAACAGGACGCGGACACAGAAACGGAGCCGAGAACGTTCGACAATGAAGAAGAGTTCTGTAATCTCTTTCTGAACATTATGGACGAATGACGAACTAGGGTTTTGGACTGCAACGCACGCTTATCATGTGCTTCCCATGAATGCCGAAACTGACATGGTAATATGAAGGAGATAGGTTGCGTAGCGACTCAGCGCGAACCGTTGAATGACAAGCTCAATGTGTGTGAGGATTGTTCGAAACTTGTTCGCGTGCCATAATTTTCCTGCGTACTACGCACACCAGATGCGACGAGACGCTGCTAAGTGCATTGCACGGCATGCTCAGACAACTCTCGGTAAGGCGGTTCTATGCATATTAGATACCAGCCTTGTGCAAGAACAGAAACTGCACCAGTGCCTCTGAGCTTCATACTCCCCGGTTTGATGAATAAGAAAGCTGAACTTATAGGTAGCTGGCGTTGGTGACTTGCAGTGCTAGCTAGGATTGGGGAGACGGCAGCCCTGAGAGGTCCAACTGATAGTTCTTTACAGCTCGTCCTCTTCTGTATCCTCTTTCACTTTCTCTTTCTTGCTGGTGTATAAGGCCAAGTCAAAGCAGCTCAACTTCCGGTCCACAAAAGATAGGAGGCCGTTCCGAGAGGTTTGCATGGACGCTTTTTGACCCACTGAAAGGGAGTGGAAGATTATTTGTGCAGCGGCCTCGGCATCGACATTGGCGACGTCTTCAATCCCAACTCCCACAAATTCGAGGCTAAGCGGCCCAACCGGCCGGTTGTACGGTCCCATAGACTTAAAGCTAACTGGTCCGGTCGGCCGATATATTGCTCCAACGCGGCAACTCGCTGCGGCAAAGAATAGGTCGCCTTGTGCGGCGTTTTGCGTAGCATGAACTCGCGAGATATACCCATATCCATCTGTTGTCGTGAAGCTATTGTGGCCGCTTGTCGAGATTTCACCAGGTGGTTGTTCACACGGATCTCTAAGGGAGGCCTTCCAGAAAAAGCTTGTTCGGCGTATAGTATGATTTTGAAATGTTTCTTCCGCCGGCTGGTAACGCTGTAGCATCCATGCGCAGACGTGCCAAGGCTGAAGCTCAAGTATCTTCAGGAGTGTGAAACAGAAGTCTATTGGATCGTAACTTGATGGCGCACAGTAACGCAACACGTTTGAAGAACAATTCTTTAACTGCGCAGTCATAGTCCACGGTGAGAAAGAAGGGATTTTGAGGGCTTTTGTTCATGCCGAGAAGGGCATAGACTCGGTCACGGACCCCGCCCGAACGCCTGGAGAAGTTCGATCAACTCACCATTCTCCCCGAGAGGCTGCGTCCTCGTGGGCTATTACATTACCCGGGACCGTTGTATCCTTCTGTTGTGTGTCTGTAGCGTCCACTGGCCGTTTCCGCACTGACCTCCTTAGTAAACCAGCGAAGGCGCAGCAGCATTACAAACCGCACGCCAGGACCATTTTTCAAGTGCGCGGACATCACTCCATCCCTGTAGACTCTAATTAGTCCCTTCAGAGCCGTTCGCGCCCGCCAGAGCCTTTTGCGCAGGTCGACTTCGAAACCCCGCACCCAAACGGATTCACCTGTTCTACGATACATGCGTATGCGACTTTGAGGCGATTTCGCGTGAATGTCAGGCGGAGAACTAAGAGCTCATTGACTGCACCAAGACAGTGATATAAACATACGGAATTAATTAATTTCGCACCTAGTACTACTAGTTCTGTTCCCAGACCAGCAACTTGAGGCATAGTATCTATACGCGCCGCCGCGCGGGGTAAGCGATTACCAGAAACGGAACGACCATGGCCGCAGCAAAAGCCTAATCACTCTTACTGCGTTCGACAATTTTGGTACTCTCCGTCTACATATCTCCCACATTCTGGGCCGCTCCGCGAATGTGTTTCAGGATCATGTCAGCCGTCAGTGGCTTACTCGCAATACAGAAAAATGTCTGCCTTCGCTCTTCTGTTAATTCAGCCACGTCGTAAGTCCAGTGCATGCCACGTACTCGGCCTTGTTAGTGGTGCAGATCTGACAATAGATGAAAGACCTACGGGAAGGCAGTCTCAAACCTCTTAAGCTGACATAGCGACAACGGTCGCAGGCGGTTTGGCGGCTGCTTTAAGCGGAAATGGTTAAAAGCGTACCCTCGTGGCTTTTGGCCGTAGGTGCGCTCTTGAGCACTTTAGCGTGCCGAGCCCGCCTAAAAGAAACAACCCTCCTCCATTTGCACCAGGTGAAAGGATACTTACCTCAAAAATTGAAGAGTAGTCGTATAAGTATAGAGACAAAATCTAAGTGTACAAGTGTTTCTCGATAATGCTATAGAGGAAAAGATTGTTGTTTGTATGTAAACTAAAAAGGCACTCTCACACCCTGACGCCGCAGACGTAGGTTGGTGCTGATAACCTCTTAGGCACACACATTTGAGTGATTTGAGTGCCAAAGAATGTGCTATAAGAAGATACCTTTACACATCGCATCGCTTAGATCGGATTCGTCCCCTCTTGACCCTCTTTATCACCCAAGTATCCCTCACAATCCTAAAAATCATCCTGCCCTGACAGCCAGTCCAAAGGTCCGTCCCGTAACGGCAACGCCTAGCCTTTAGCCCAGGCTCCAGCCTCAATAATCGTAGCGTCAATTGAAAGACTCGCTGAGCCCTGATTCTGATGAGGTTTAGCAGCAAGCCTTTCAGGCTGGCCCATTGGAGGGTTTGATAGCCCCTTGGGGAAAGCTGCCGCAGCACAGTGCTTCGATGATTGACCGTCCATGTCTGAGACCAAATTGGACGGCCAATCTTTGTTCTGTGAGCAAGAGTTTTTGTTGACCTATCTCTCAATGAGCCTTTTTAGATGTTTGTCTTTCGCCGAGGGCCTGCGGTTCTTGGTCCAAGAGGTTGGATTCCGTCACTCACCATTACAACAAGGAGATCAAGATAGGAAATGAGTTGACGTGTGTGATCCTGGATGGCCTCAACAGGATCTTGTCCGCGCAGGACAAGGACGCTGAGATTATACGTCGACCAGGGGTCGGCATCTAAGTCATATCGTGGGGCTAGGGTCTGTGAGTGAGACATTTTGTCGATTTGAGAGAGAATACAGCGTATGTGATGCAAGGTGAAATGTCTCTGAACAAAGAAGGGAAGAAAAAAGAAAGAGCGAAAAAGGGAGAGCGGAAATGAGGTCTCCTCAATTGGCGAGACAGGCTTTGATGACATATGACATTCGAGAAAGGAACCAGAAGCGAGGACAAAGCTGTCCACGATGAGCCGGAGTGCCTCCCAGCTTTATACACGCACCGGAGCATGCTAGGCGGAGCAGCTTGTTCTGAGTATCTGTGGAAATCAATCAGCCGTACTGTGATCATTTTTCAATTCAGGCGACGGCTGCCAGAAGACCGAGCGCGCCAAGCAAGATCCTTCCGGCCGCGCATTGCAAGTATGATAAGATGGCTTCAAGACATGGTGAATGAAGGAGGACATAGTGTGGGTACGTAGTGGAATTGATAGGTCGGGTCGGGCTTGCGAGGTGCGTGTCGATTTGCGACGCTATGCCTAATGCAGCCAGGCTCCGCAGCTAGTCCGGAAAACGCACCACCGATGCGCAGCCATCGCGCAGGTGTCTTATGTGCCGCGTCGCAGCTGCCTTGTGGGCTAGGCAAACGCACTGCGCTCCGGTCGGCGCTTGGCACAGCCTCCCCATCGGCGATCTCGACGCAGTGCAGCCGGTGAGACGCAAAACTTGATTTACAAGCTTGACAACCACTATAGATCTCAGTCCCATGGACTGACGACAGCATTAATCGAATCCGGTACAAAAGATTAACATCGAGCGACTTTGAAACTTCTCATCGCGCGAGAACTGTTTGTTCGGCGACACTCCGGCGTTTTTCCGAATCATATCGCCTGAAAAACTGTTGGTTGTGAGGACACTTTCCAATTCTGCCAATATTCATAGTCGCTTTTGACTTGGCAAATAAAGCTTACCTATGACGGGTATTTCCTGGCTGCGTGCTGCCCTCGAAAGTGTTCATCTCCTGTAACCTCGATTTCCTTAGGATATTGCCAGATATCGAAGCATACTGCAGATGGATGGCATCGATTCGCTCAAACATCAACAACAAGATGTAGGGTTCAAAACTCGCGGGATGAGAAAATGCGGAGAATGTCGAAGGCTAAAGCAGGCTGTACACTCACTCGTTCTTGTATCATCTCAGGATAGCTGACCAACCTAGTGCGAAGCGCCGCCGAACAAAGTCCTCTCCGATGAAGAGCCGTGTCAGCGATGCAGCGCAGCCGGCAAACCATGTGGTCCCAAGATCAGAGCGACCGAAGCTCTTCCAGCACGTAAACGTGCGGCTGAAGAGATGCTTTTTCCGCCGCAGCAGAGGACCGGCGGACTGAACACTCCATCGAGCCCTCGCACTTCTAAAGGAGGACAGTTAAGATCACAATTTGGAAGATCTGATATTATAGCTCCAGAATCGCCTTCTCCTCGAATAAGTACTGGGCCCCTCTCCAATGAGATAACCCGTACAAGTCGTCCATCGGAAAGTATACATACCTGCTCCAGCCGTCCTACCACGGCTGCCGAGAGACGGGGGGTCGCGGGATATAATTTAGGCACACCCGAGCCAATAGGCTCTGATAGCTTAGAGAACCTGTACGTATAACCCTACCCACTTCTAGAAATTTCCTAACCGATAAATAGTTTTGATAGCTTAACCGAGTTCCTTATCATGGTTAAATGTGGGTACGATACATTACATCCCATTGCTCTTGAAGAAAACCTTAAGAGCCATGGTACTGATCTTAAAGAAGACATGGGACTCTTCGTTCAAGTGCTTACTAAGAGAGCATTAAAAGTGCTTGATCGTGTTCTAGCCCAAATTGACCGTCTAAACACCCTACCTATAAACAATGGATCTGTTTTGGAGGATGCGGAACGTCTATGTTGGAAGTTGCTCAATCTGATTGAACTCCATGGAGATGTTCTTCCCTTACGGCAAAATTTGGACAGGAAAGCTACCATCCTGCGCAACCTGATCGAAATTTACGCTTGCCGTGGCCGCTGGGTGCAGATTCATTCCCTATTGGTACGCCTTCGACAGATTCCGAATGTAGTTCTTACCGAAACAGAACAACAATCACTGGCTAGATCATATCAAGAAACTTCCAGCGCTATGCAAGACATTCTTGCTATTCACAATATTGACGTGGACGAATACTTGGAATTTCGCCGCACTGGAGACCTCTTTCCTGCGATCAATCGAGCAATTCACGACGGAGAGAGCGAAGTTGTAAACCAGTTACTCATGCAGGACGAATACAAACCTCCAAAATCTGACCTACTTCTGCGACAACCACTCCACATAGCTGCTGCGTCTCATACGCCGCGTCTCCTTCAAATGCTTATCCGATTCTACTCACGGGAAGTCAACGCGCGTGACTTATTTCAACGAACACCGTTGCATTACGCAGCGAATGAAGGAGATCTCGAGGCTTTCAAAATACTCGTTAACGCCGATGCTGATGTTAACGCTTTTGATAAGCTTGGTAATTCAATGTTGACATATGCTGCGAAAGGGCATGTCGACCTTGTCCGACATATGCTGGAAGATAAATTGGTTAGACTTGATAAGCTGGATTGCTTAGCAAGCATGGGCCCGCTTCATCAAGCGGCGCAAAACAATCAAGCGACTATCATCCGACTCCTACTCGAACATGGAGCGCGGGACTATGACCTCCCAGATGGTCGGTCAGCCCATACCATCGCCCAAGAAAATGGCTTCTCTGAATGTACTGTAGCTTTCGACAGTTTTGCGCTTACACACTAAGAGCCACGAAGAGGCGGACTCCGTGTATGCTCCCCATTCAATACCGCAAAATGTCGTTCCCGATTGATTTCTTTACGACAGAAAGATTTACGCAATCAGGACATTTCTTAAATCAACTTTTTAGTATCCGCGGCTTCGCTGCAAGAGACCGGCTTTGCCGTCTGTCAATAAGACTCTCTGCGTGATATATCAAATGAGGAAGGTTCTGCCTCGGTGTGGCGCGAACTTTGTCTAGGCTGGGCTATATCGGATTCTAGGACGGGCATATCACCTTTGCAGGCAGTGTGGAAGATCATTAAGTGCAAGTGTCTTTGTTGTCCGATTTCATTGCAAGGACATTTCCCTGCTGGTCTCTAAATCACAAGGTCGCATCGCTTTTTTCCATTTTCACCCCGTGCGTCTACTGTCGTCCTACATGTAGCTGATATGAAACTCAACCTTGCTGTTCGCGAGACGGAGAGGATGTTATAGTTCCCACCAGCGTACAAGCATACATGGCGCCCTTAATTCCCGTGTCCTTCCATCATAATCTTATACGTGTACTATTGAATGCGCTTCCGTGAAGCGCACGCGACACTTGTGACGCACGCCACACGCAATCTGTAGACAAATAAAGTACTATCGACCTTTTGCTAAAATCTTAGTTACACCCATTTATGAAGAGCTAAAAAGCTACGTAGCGTCATTTTCCAAGAGTTAAGGAGTTCCTCAAAAGCTTCCCTTTCACGAGATTTCTTTTATGGTCAAGCAGCCTGCCTAGGTATCATCCCAACGGTGTGGTGCAGCGGGCGGATACCTACAGCGCGCCACCTTTTACTGCCCTAAAAGTTCCAAGAGATCCCCCACTACTGGAGAGCAATTTTCCGTCTGATAAGCACGGTGGGAGGATGATAATGATTAACGTCAGTCAACGTCGGCCCCCAAGCGCGACTCTGGTCGGCGCTGTCAACGCTTACAGGGGCTCGGTCGCAGGAATCCGACTCCCTAGCGTGGCCCCCCTCAACGAAGACCCTCTTCAGCGTTAAGCCTCAAACGCCAAAGGGTATCCCCCCCCCTCCTCTCTGGGAGGCCCTTGACGCCGAACGATACCTCTTTAGACTCTGAAAACGCTACAATACCATAACCTATGCAATAGAGGATAGCGCGTCTTGGAACAAGAGTATGTTGAAGAATTGGGCAAGGAGTATCGATGAATTAAATGCATAAGTATTGGACTGCCTGGTTTGACTAAGTAAATACGTAAAATTAAACCCCTCCCAAAATTGGGTTGTACGACTCATTATTCTGAGGTGTTCTATTACGACTCGATGCGAATATGTGCAGACTGCGTCGGCCCACAAGGTATGTATTGCAGTCTCGGAGCGCAAGATTTTGAGAAAGGCAAAAAGGTTGGCCTGGATGCGAAAATTTTCACCATTTAGCTTGATGTATTCGTAGCGACCAGCAATTCCCCATTCGTAGGAGATGGCTTCATAGCCATGGCTTTCTAGGGCATCGTTGATATAGTATGGTCGTAGCCGGCATCCAATCGAGTCGTTGCGGCGGCTAGGCAGAAGCTCGAGCAGTCTAATCTCCCCAGGTCCGCTCAGAGGTGCATCAGGATACATGTCCTTGGATACGGCTCGGCCAGAGGAGAATGCACTTAGCGTCCAGCGAATCAGGGGCGTACTTGAATTTGAAAAAACGTCGAATGATACTGCAAGGCTGCAAGTTTGCACCGTTGGACACAACGTGGGGCTTGTAGCGGAGACGGGTCCCATAGCGGAATTTAGTCCGCGATGTTCGCCGAAAGTCAGTTTAGCTGCTGACTCCCCACGGAAAAATGCAGTGCGAAACGGCTCGTAAGCATAAGAATAAGGGTCAAGGCAGCGTGAACGACTTAAATTGGGGTTGAAACTACGATATTTACAGACAAGAACCAGTCCTTGACCCGGAAAGTGTGCGACTAAAGGATCGGGATACGGAGAGAGATATTGAATGCGTGATGAAACTTAGGAAATGAAAAATTGGACACAGTGACATTCTCATCGACTGAGCGTGACTAACCTGGTCGACTGACGAAGGACTTTGGAGAGTCCTCGCTTAAGTTGATGTATAGCATCTATGGCGGATCACTCTCCCGCGAGGGTTTTCCGCATGTGCTCGCCCAAGACCGACTCCTCATTCCAAGGCTTAAAGCAGGTCGTCCTCTTCTGGCGTCTTTCTCGCTTCACCACGTTAAGGTAAGGGAAGTCAACATCCTGATCCTCATGAACGGAAATTAGCCAGGCTTCATCATAGTCAGCAGGGGTCCAGAGAGGTACCTTTGGGTCTTGTATGGCCCTCTCCCGCGGCTGAAGATCGTGCCACTGCTCGAAAGCAGTTATAGCTCTTAATTCCTCGCTCCGACGCTCGGGTGATACATAGACCAAGAACAGCACCCAGTGTAGGTATTCGCGCCGGGATCCTACACTGGTAAATCCGATAAGACGGTAACCACTATCATCAGGATTCTCCGGATGTGCGTTGTCGTTGCCATTAGCAAGTCGTTCGCGGATCCATTCGGATAGATGCGGGTGGTAATTGCGATCTTGATACATAGCAAAGTGAAGAACGACCTCTATGTCATACCCATGTTGATTCAACAATATGCCGTGCTCGAGAGTTGAGCGGCGGTTTCCTCCACGCTTCACTTTCAAAATCGGAATCGGAGGACCGCGTGTCGATGACTTCGTTGACTTGCGAACATAATGTGAGCCGTGAATCCACGTACCATAATCTCGAAATGATAGAGATTCAAGGCGATAGAGACATTCCTGATACTGACGGACGCTAGCTTCTTTTTGGGAAAAAAGCTCCGTCAGGAGCGGCTGTCGGCAATATGGGCAGAGAGCTCCTTCAACGTGTTCGTAATGAGCATCTTGTATCCATCCAAGGAGGCATCCCGCGTGAAACTCGTGTTTGCAAAATCCATGGAGAATGCGTCGGTCGTTGGGCGTCATTTTCTCCTGGCATATTGGGCAATCCTCGGTATTGCTTTTGGTGTAAAAGGACATGTGGAAGGCTTTGCGCTGAGAAATTGCAAGAACAATCATAACAATCTCGTAAATCAGTTGAGCTACCGAGGATGCTTTATAAGTGCGAGTTTCTTTGGACAATGGAGCTAAGCACTGGTTAGTTAACTAGTATTGTTAAGACAATGAGCCATTGATAGCTCAACGATGCCCAAAGAACTTGGAACAATGCTTGAACCAAAATCCGAAAGGCCATTGTCATGGAAAATTGGAGCGATGTAGTCTTAAATAGCATTAGAAGCAACCTCCATAAGAGAACAAAGGTCATTCCTAGATTCAGTGGAGTTGCTCAGTATTCTTCTCGGATTCCCCGTTCTAGCCTGGTAACTCTTCTTGATTGACAGAATGGGTCTCTCCGTGAAAGCGAAAAGGAAGTACCCACGGATTCACATTCGCAAAGTCCTCTTGGACAGGCTGAGAGTTCCGCTCATTGTCAAATTGGCAGACTTCATTCCCAAGCTAAGCTTGAATGGTTTCAGGCAAAGACAAGCCAGCTCAAGAAATTTGCAGAGCTTGTAATAATCTGTGGATCGTTTGCATTGGGCGATGCTTCCGGCAGCTCTGCGCTTTGCTTTGGAGACAGATAGTGCTAGGGGAAAGCCGAATGGGGACATCTTCTACGGACATCTGCTTCTTGTGTGGTCTGGACTTGGGTTTTAGTGAGTATAGACACAGATGGCATGGAATTGTTGGCCGACGTCATGGTTGAGGATAATCTCGCGCTGATGTGCGTACATCCCCTGTTAAATCGGTCTCAGCCAGACGTGACGCGTAAAGCCCGAAATTCTTTGCACAAGTGTCGTAGAAACTGCGAATAGGGAAAAAGGCCACCAGTCGTTGAATGAAGGACCATGCTTTCGCCTGCAAGGGTTTGGCGTACCATAGCAAGGAGGTGGCAGTGAAAGGACGAAACACTGGATGAGGGAAAGCAAGGAAAATAGGCTCATCCAGATCTGGCTATTAGGGTTTAGAACTCCTTGGCGTCACGAAAGGGCTTCTCGCCGACGCGCAGCGCTGTCTCGATGTTTACGAGTACTAATGAAGCAATACGTACGACAAGGCGGTCGAAATAGCGGTCGAAACGAAGCTTCAATGGCTAGAGCGTTTAAGGAACTCCGAGGGAGGCTGAAGCCTGAGACGGCGAGAGAACTAAAGCATACCCTAGGCTTGGATGCCTGCTGAAAGGATCTTGAAAATGGGGGCGCGGAACATCTGATTGGGGACGATCTCCCGACAGGCTCTCTCTCGTCGCTCAATCTATAAAAGACGGCTTGTCGCAGAGTGAAGAGAGTGCTTACTTTCTCTACTATCTTAGATTTCTTTGGTTCTGTCTATTGGATTCGAAACTTTGAAGCCCAACTGGAAATACCATGACTAACGCCGCTAATCTACTTATCAAATTACCAGACGAGATACAGCTCGCGACTATCAATTATCTCCAATTTCAAAACCCAAACGGAGAAAAGGGTGCCAAGCAGAGTTCTCAGTCGGCCCAGGGACATGATTCGGATCAATCGAGAGAAAATCAGCAGGACCCGGAACAATCTCATGACCAATCCCCCACCTCAAACCAATCTCACAAATTAATACCCCCGCTTCTCGCGCTAAGCTCTACATGTAAATTCTACCGCGCTCTTCTGATCCCATATATCTTCAAATCGATAACGCTGCGGGAGAATGCGGATAGTGGAGAAGCAGTGAAAGGACTGCTCGAGAGGGGTTATGGAGAGTATGTGCAGGAGCTGCGGTTTGTAGCGCATGCGGATGATCCGGGAGATGAGATCGAGGGGTGGGAAACCGAGGTCATGAGCATCAATTACGACATTGGGAGACAAGAAAGCGAAGAGGAGAGAGAGAACCAAGATGGCAGAGGCGAGGACGCGGAGATGACGGAAGCGGCTGACGTAGATGGAGCCGAGCAAGGTAAGGATGCAGGTAGGGATGAGTATAGGGGAAAGGAAGGCAAAGACGATGTGCCGGCTGAAGGAAAAGGTGAGGGTCGAGAAGGAGAAGAACTGGATGCCTTCGACGAAAACGACAGTAATAGCAATAGCGATGAAGACACGGATGACGACGAAGAGCCCGAGAAGCTTATGTCCTTGGAATCCTACTCGGTCCTCTCCAGTCTAAATCGCTTTCCTCACCTCCACACCTTGGTCGTAGCCTTTGACATGGAACTTGCCGTTTGGGAACAGAGTATCCACATTCTTATGAACCCCGAGAGCTCAAAGGATATCCGTCGGCGCGAGGATAGACAAGGATGGCGAATGTTATTACGGGAGACTTTCGCTGCGCTTGCTGAGAACGAACCTGGATGCTGTAAAACCCTGAAGGTTCGAAATCTAGTCCCGAAGGGTGTCAGTGTTTGGAAAACGGAGGGATGGCAGAGGTTTCTCGGCGGGCTAAGTGAGGCCGACATTTCAATTTTGGGAGGAGATAATGGCGCATGTAGGTGGATCTCCGGAACAGTTCCTTCCACCTCCTGTGCTTGATTCTTATTGATTTTCAGGCTGGAATATCAACACCCAGTACGGCTACCCTGGCTTCATAGCGAAGATGCCGGCGGCCATTACAAACCACCTCGCCGCCGCGACTGCCCTTACATTGTCCCCTCACCTCTCAGGCCCTCTCGGCGGCGAAAGCCAGGGCAACTTCTGCAAGTTGCCGCTCTCGCCAAACTCCTCACCCCCCCTCAAGTCTCTCACCCTCAAGCATGTCTTCATCGACCAAGCTCTCGTTGACTACCTCGTTGCCCACCCCCTCCTCGAGCATATAGAGCTCAACTCCTGTTACGCCTTCCCAACTGACTACCAAGACGATCCCTTCCCCTGGTCCCTCTTCTTCACCTCCCTCGCATCCGCCCCCCTCCCCAACCTCCAAACCTTGACCGTCTCCGAATTGGAAGAAGACATTTCTTTCGAGAAATCCAGCGACGGAGACCTAAACATGTGCGAGATCCCCGTCAAGGGTTACGGCGAAACAGACGACCATCAAGATATCCAAGCAGTACGCGGCGCGCTCAAGGAAGAGCGGAGACTCCACGGAAGCAGAGCGAAGAGGCTGTTCAGTTATCGGACGGTGGATGGGAAGTATGGGGTAGCGGATCCGAATGAGGAGGGCAATCGGGCGATGTTTTTGAAGGGAGAGGATTGGGCGGCGTATTTGAAAGTGGTTGAGATAGTGGAGGGGAATCGGGAGAGGATCAAAGCGGAGAGGGTGTCGCAGGGGACGAGGAATGGGTTGGATGGAGTTGCGTGAATCGGAGGCTTACCTTGTCACGAACGGAAAGGTGAATAGCGCGTATGGAAGCGCCGCTGGCCATCACTATAAGCGCCGCTGGCAATTACTAGATGCAACGTCTGAAAGCAAGTTCGAGTTACCGTGGTGCTTCAGGCTCCTCAGAAAGAGAGCTATCATATCCGCGAGTTCATCACCATGCAGGTAGCTTGCCCGAAATCAAAATTATATAAGTCGTGAAAGTAAACTTGCGAGACGTCTAAATGTGAATGAAAGAAAATAGGTTTAACCATCATGCCTTGTCCCCAGACCTTTCCCGTGAACATTTCCAGTCTCCGCCTATTCGCGGAAGCCGTGCCAAGAGCTTCCACCTTGGCTGTGCCATGCGATATCTCCTACTTGGGGTACTTTATTATAGTAGCATGCTTGGGTAAAATTCGGCGGCTACGGGTGGGTAACTCCAGGCTGAAACAGGCTTGGAGCTTCGGAAGAGCCTCGGCAAAGGTGGCCTGTGGCCCCCGAGAGATTCTCGATGTCCTATCGATACCAATGTGATGCCTCTGCCATGCTTAACAGCATCGGCAGACTCAAGCGGCCGATGCTTTTATACCGCTAAACATAATATCGTACTCTTTCATTGTTCTCCTATATCTATCGACGTTAGGCTGGATCTTTACGACTGCATCGGATTTTAGCATTTGCTTCGATGCTCAACATCACACTCATAGACAAGGAGCAACAACTTGGCCGATGAAGAATTCACAATGAACATGAGAAAATAACCCTTCGGGATCAGTGTTCAGAGTCAGCCAATGTGCCTTTCCAACGATGGATACGGCACAGAGCGACGACAGACACATGTCTGGTCCCAACACGTATGTACAGAAAACCCTCGATACAAGCGACCGATCGTGGGTATAGGCTAGAGGCCCACAGAGAGGTGAGAAATTGCTTCCAAGTCTCAATGTCTCCTGTTACCTCTTACAATATGTACTGGATGTAGTCGACTTATCTTTGTAAAAGTTTACATCTGTGAAACGCAAGGACACTCCTCCCAAAATATGGCTTATATCGAGATTTAATATAGCACTATGCCATTGTCGCTATCACCGACGTCGCTTTGTCTAGAAAAGATTTGAAAACCTTCACAGGGCTCGTGTGTGTTTCACTTTTTGGACGTTCAGAAGGTGAACACGTTGCCAGTCACTGCTTTCATGGTGATAATGCATCGCTTTTGAGCTTCTTAAGGATCTATAAATTCTCTCTGCGCTGCGTCATTCGTTTTATATCTCTTTTCTAAGCACATTTAGCCCGACTGTTAGCTTTACTGTTGTTAGGCAACCTTCAGTGACTTTATCGATACAGGAACCCCAACTTGCAAGCCAGAGGACACCATTACCACTCATATCGAACGGGCACCTTCTATGCCAATGGAAGAACAGACAATTGGCTCTGTGAGATATTATCTATGTCCACAGAGCCTCAGGTCTGATGAATGTGGCATCTGCTACGAACCGTTAGAGGAAGGGAAACACTTGGCTACTCATGAGCCATGCGGAATGAGCTGTCACGAAGATTGCTTCCTCGCATGGATAATGAAGTCCGACATGGGCCTCTGTCCAAACTGTCGAAAAGTGATCCGAACTGGAAAGGAAGACGAGGTCTACAAGTCGACTTTCAAGAGGATGTGTGAGATCCTGCAACTTGATGATGGCAACTGGAATACCCTTTTTGGTAACAGCTTTACACAATCCCCTCTTTCAGCGCAAAATAAAGCGATCAGACCATCTCCCCGTCTCAGTCGCCCCGTTGCTCCCCATCTGATTTCTAGCCCGACGATTCGCCTGCTGTGGGAGGGAATATTATTTCATGACACAATTCCTCCATTCCTCAAGTACAGAGACAGGGCACATCTCGCGGAAGAACATTCTTTCCATGCAAAGCAGCAAGAATGGCTAGAGGCTCGACGGCGACTTGATAGAGCCGGAGACAATAGCACGAACCAGCATGATGACGGCTGGCGGCTCGTTGGCTATCTGACGGCAAGGGAAGAAATCACCTTCCTACTCTGCATCAGCACAGAAAAGATAGCCGAAGAAAAGGGTTCTGTTGACGCGCTGAGCAAATGGAGTGACAAAGACATCACGGAGCAGATCTTGGAACCCCGTCCACCACCGATATACTCAATTCAGAACTACGAAGAGGCCTACATCGTCAACTTCAGAACACGCGATATAGTCAGCGAGGGGATCAGACTATTGAAACTCATGGCCAAAGCCATGGGGACTATTTCACGTGAGCTCAAGCAGTTCAATCTCAAGTATGCGGAAGATGACGCTCTCGCTTTGCTGCGCGTGTTCGAAGGGGAGATGTATCCAAATCATCTTCCGTATAATATCGCCAAAGAGTGGTATTACAACGAGGATGACTCCTTGGCTTTACTGCGCGTGTTCGAAGGCCACATTCACACCAAAAGCCTTCCTCACAACATCATGGAGGATTGGTACTGGCGTGAGGAGGATCCTCATCGTCTCTTCACATTGTGGGAAGACGGAGGTTGAAGCACAGAATCTATGACCACCAACACGTCATACGATACAGGGTGGGTTTAAATACGTATTGGCAAGTATTGGCAATTTACCAATATTATTGGCACTAAATGATCGCCCCTAAAAGTTTAGGGGTATCATCCCTAGCTTTAAGCGGTTAAAGGCCGCGATTTAGGGCTTACGCACCTAAAAGCCCACCAAAAAACCCCTTAAAAGTTAAAAAATTAAAAAAAAAAATATAGGGAGGGTGATAAGGGGGCTTTTAGGTGCGTAAGCCCTAAATCGCGGCCTTTAACCGCTTAAAGCTAGGGATGATACCCCTAAACTTTTAGGGGCGATCATTTAGTGCCAATAATATTGGTAAATTGCCAATACTTGCCAATACGTATTTAAACCCACCCTGATACGATAAACCCTCAATATAAGCAACCAATCACATGTACAGTATTGAAGTCTCAGAAAGCCCTCAAAGTTCGCTTTTGAATCTTATCGACTCTCCTTTGTCTAAGACATCACCCTAGAGGTCGTCGAGTGGTTTTTGCTCAGTTTCATATCTATGAGACAGAAGAATCTCCTCTGGAAGCTGTTGCTTATATCGGAGGGTTTACTGTAGCCGCCAATCCGTAGAAATACTTAAGGCATTCCATTTCTACTAGTATTTTCCCAGATCAAAATGTCCCCTTGCCATGTTAAGCATGTCTGACAAGTAGACTCTCCGAGGGCTTGAGAACGGAGCTCCTAGCACGGCTTCCGCTGAAAGGCGGTACCTAAGAACGGTCACGTACCTTAGGTAAGGAACCCTAAGGTACTTTTGCCCCGGAGTAGCTTTTAGGGTCCTGAAAATCTTCCAAAAATGTCCTACTACTGTATAATGAAATTTCTAGGTAGGGGATATGGCATGGCACCAACCAAGATTGAAATCTATGGGGCGTCCGACAGTCAATATCAGGTGTCTTGATTTTAGCTGCAAAGCTTAACCATCTCTCAATCCGCTTGAGAGAAATGAAAACATTGAGATCAAGACGAATAGGGATTGATACTTTCGCTGCTCTCTAGTTCTCCTTACAAAGCCAACTTGCGAGTCTCTACGCAAGCTCAACTTTGGTAACTACGGTCAAGTCGAGAATTTACGAGGTTAAATATCCAAATTCTCAAAGCTCTATATTGTCCCCGAAGGCTCTGCGTACCCGATTTTTCTCTTGTAGCCTGTAGGAGCTCGGGATGGAAAATAAGCGGCTCTGCCAGCAATTACTGTTGGTGAAGAGCCAACCTGTTGGCGGAACATGTTTGCGATGAACATCGTAAACGAAACCACATTTTATTCACAATGGAACTGACAGAAATTGCTGGGTGTCGTTCAGCATTAGGGTTCTATTCGCCTGTTTAGGAGATGATTGTAGATCTTATGACTTCCCTCTCGACATGTCATTACTGAACAGTCATTCCGTATCCTTCGCTCCACGGGGTTTCAGTCGATCTTTCTAAAGTCAACCTAGTATCTCTTGCCACGTTCTTCCTGCTCTCCCTCCTCGCCACTTATCTTCTCTCCACCCTCATCGGTACCTCCGCTCTCTTTGAAAACGCACCGCCGAAATCTCTGCTTCTAGCCTACCTACATACTGTATTACCCTGGAGACGCCATCTACGCTGCAAATGCCTTCCCAACTAACTCTACCGCTTCAAAACCTTGTCCTGCGGGCGACGCATCCCAACAATTGCCTCTTCTGGAGCGCCTAGTATATGCCAAAGATGCTCGGGATCTTTCTCTGCAACTAGCGCGATTGTAAGAGCGTAGCCATGTGCTCGAGAATTTTCGGTGACCTAGTATGCATTCAAAGAATGCTTTGACCTGATATATGACGCACTGATGACGATCAGGTTGGCTGTAATGAACGGATATAGGGAGTGGTAGGAAGTATATAGACTTTGCGTGCCGATTGCCAACGAATGATACTTACGAATGTATGGTGTCCGTGCGGAGGCGTCCAGATATCGTATGGTCAGATGATACTTGCTTGAGCTTCCGAATAGAGTGCCATGGGGATTCGAAGATTCTCAACAAGTGAGACTCTCAGGTTAACAACCGCAAGTTCAGGTTCTTTTTTACTGCAGCTCGACTTAAAGTATCGTACTTCTCTCACGGAAGGCCGACATTGAAAAATGGGTTGTTCACTAATCCAAAATGAGGTTCACCTGCATGCATTGCGCGCCAAAGTGCAGTGAGCTTCACATAATGTTGACGATACGTTTGGGCAGGTTTCGTACGTTATCCCGTAGGATGCCTGACGGGAATTCATATCTTAGATTTGGGTTGGCTGCAGCCCGGATGCAGCACGGCAGACACTCATCCTGGCGCACAATTATATCTTCCTTGAAAGCAAATTGTCGCTGTAGCTCGAGTGCCAGCAAGCGGGCACAACTAGAGCTTGCATAATTCCAAATTACATAGTCTACACCTCGCTTATAAATACTTCGTTCGGAAAAGGTAGTTTCGTTAGCTAACCATCCGGAACGAACGAAGTACGTCTTAGGCAAAAGGCGGTTGTCGCAAGTTGACTTAGGACAAGGTATTAATCCTGAACAGCGGAGAATATGACTCGACAATGCGCCTGGTCTAATTGTGACTCGGCCTTCCGGGGTTGAAATTTGGTAGTATAACGAAATCTCGCCTGGTCCGCCAGGCTCGTCAACCAGTGCTGTCATCTCAAGTGATGGTGTGAGTTCCCTTTGAGTTGGGAGGCAACTGGCCCTATCAGCGTATTCGAGCTTGATCCTTTGGAGATCAGGCACCACAGTTGGCGCACAGTCCCAAACAGAGTCGAATACCCTGTTTCCTCTGGCAATATGACCTGGGATGACATGCACTTTCCGTAGCAACTCAGGTCTCGCGGTCATTGACTCTAGACAATCCAGATATACGCAGATGCCGTTCTCTGCTACTGCCGTACGGAAGTTGTATTTCTCAAACTCAGAGCTAAGAGTTTCGTGGCCGGTAAAGAGACATATGGCATTCACCATCATCATAGAAGGTTTCAAGGGGCCAGCGCTCTGCTCTAATACGAGAAGTTGATGGAATACGAATGAGGCATCGATGGGCGAGTGGCCCTGCACAAGTCTTTCATTTTTCTCATATATGAGATGAAGACCTCTCTCTGTTGGCAATAGGCCGGAGTCAAACTCGAGGCTGCCAATGGTAGACACAAGTTCTTGAAGCGTTATTGCAAGCGTCAAGAAGCAAAGCCGGTCGTCACTGCTGGCGCCGGGTCCGACACATCTCCTGCACATACACTGGCGGTTGAATGTAAGCATTGATTCTTCAATGGCCGAGCGCGCTTCTCGAGCCGTTTGCGTAAGAACAGAATCAACGCCACTTAGCAACGCGGCGTCATTTAGCTCTGGAAAGACTTCGCTGAGAGTCCTAGCAAAACCTCGGCCGTAGCTATTCTCGACAAAGTTGATGAACAGCGCTCGGGAAAATCCCTGTACGTCATTCTCACCGCGTGCTAAAGCTTGATAGATTCGCGCAATACCTCCAAGAAATCTGCCAAGCGTAGTCTGAAGAGCTCGGATCTCAGTGAAATCCTGCCCGAAGGTATGACGCAGGCAGATATTCCAGGGTACTCGTGTGCGAATTAATCGAAGACGCGAATCAGGTAAGCAGCGAAGTAGGTCGCTAGGGTTCCCTAGAATGTAGGTCGACTCTGATATCATAACCGCGGATAGCTGGTCATCCTCCTTGTATATGACATGAACCTGTGCTTGTTCTGCCCCTGATGACGAGGTAAATAGCGTCTCTCCGCGACTATCCTGTACGTGAATCTTGAGGTCGAACAGCCACTGCGACATGGCCGCAATAAAACTACATTCAGCGCCTCCAACGACAGTGATGCGGCTGCGTGTACCCATGGAGATATCGAACAGGCCTCGCAAGGCTTTGGCGATGTCAGCCGGCTCCGAAACCTGGGGGAGTTTTCCCTTCTTGACAAAGTCCCTATAAGGTCCGAGCATTATTTTCACCGTCTCTGGGAAAGTTGTTGAAGCAAGAACCCCAGCGCAAGCCTTGACGAGGCATTTAAATTGCACGAGCGACGGTTGATAATCCTCCGGGTAGCCTACGGCTGTCCAGAGGGAGCTAATGACACGAGCCGCAACATCTTCGCCATGGGCTTCTGACAGACTTGCACAGAGCGCAATGCATTTGGTGCCGGAGACAGTATCAGCCAGAAAATGCAAGAAGCTCCTGTATGCAAAACCGAAATAGGCAAGGTTTGAAACAGCTGGGGCAAATGAGGTTTTTTCTACCGCTTCGCATACTCTTCGATAGCCAATATTTGCTAGCTTGAACCGCGTCGCCAACTGCAAAGCGCCAACATAAGTGACCTCCTGGACCCCGGCCCCAGACAATCTTGTTAGAGTGCTTACAGTCATTGAGACGACCGCTCTAGACAAGGATACCCAATCAACCTCGCCTTGTTGAACGAAACTCGCATCTTGACTCGGTGGTTGTACACCTGACCTCCCTTGCAACTGCTGTCGCGGCATCTTGATGGGGTGAAAGGGATGTAATGAGGGAGAAACATTTATTACCCCAAAATGTCGTCCTAGAAGGAGAGGGAGAGATTTGAAGACTTAGGTCGGTTGCCTTTCAAGGCACAGCCCCATTTCAGCCTTGTTTTCGCAACGCCTTGCGATTGGCGAGAAGACTTTCGCGAGCGCCGCGAATCGAAAGATGCGGAGCATCAAAAAAAGAAAACACCAAGCCATGTTATTCGCGGACAGACCATCGTCGGGACGCAATGCCCTTGATGTCGCGTATGAGAATGGGTTTATAGTCGTATGCAAAACAGTTAAGAATGCTTGGCAATGGGGTCTGCGCGCACGCGCATCGTTCCCCACCAAAATTTGTATGGGAATACATGCAACTATTCTATCTTTTAATTCCGCACAATTATCTTATTATTTCTCGATAAAATAGCTTAATTTGAAGCCGTTGTTATTGCTGAATTAGGTAAGTTACTGTTTAGCGCGGTGTTGAGGCTTTGCTGACTATTTTGAATAGAATGCCTGGTAAACGGTTTGACAATTCCTCTAAAAATAAGGCTATTAGCCTATTAACATTGGGTTAAAAGCCTTCTGCGATCGCTAGTGACATTGGCTATAGTTTTGACACGGTCTATTGCCTTTAGAAGAACCTGTTGTTGTACAGATCTCATGATAAACCTTATACTTAGACTGCGAAATGGGGCGGGCTGGGCTGGGTTTTTGGCCTTCCGGCCCGAGCCCGCCCAACCCAACGGGCCTTTTTTATTGGTTAACCCACCCGCAGTTTACCCACGGGTTGGGGCGGGTTAACCCTGTGGGTCGCCAAGCTGCCAAGAGCTAGTTAAAATAATTAATAACTCTCTATATATTATATATATTATATATTTTTATTAATAAAAATTATATATTTTAACGTATATTTTACATATATAATATAAAATATATAAATATATAAGATTTATTAATTATAAATTATTAAATTTTTTATTTTTAGAACATTTATATACTAAAAATAGGTCTTGGCAACCCATAGGGTTACCCACGGGTTGGGTTAGGGTTTTCTAATATTTGTGAACACCCCGCAGGCCTAAAAAAATCCGACCCAACATGCCCCGCGGGTTGAACCCAGGTGGTCCGGGTGCGGGTAACCCGCGGGTTCTTCGCAGTCTAGACGCTAGTGATAGTGTGACGGCTAATGTTTTATATCAGAAGCACAATAATGAGTGGAAGCCTATAGCTTTCTTTATAAAAACCATATCCCCGCCAGAGATACAATATGAGATTTACAATAAGAAGATGCTCGCTGTAATCAAGGGTCTTAAGGAATGGCGAAGTCTACTTATTGGATTATAGAATATACCGTTCACAATTATTATAGATTATAAAACATTAGAATACTTTAGCACAAAGAGATTATTAAACCTACATTAAGCGCGCTGGCAAAAGCTAATAGGAGATTACTATTTCAGTATTATGTACTGACCAGGTACAGAGAACGTTATTGCAGATACGCTATCTCGGAAGGCAGAAGATCTGAAAACACAGAAGGTGAAGGATCTTGCCGCCAGAGAAGGCACGCTGCTACCGCAGAGCGTATTAGCGCGGGAAGTCAAACAGCTAGAACAGGCGTCGGATACGGCGAGCGCAAGCAACGGCTACAAGCTTGTTGATAAAATCTTACAGGCCAACAGGACGCACGAGTCCCTACAGACATTCCGAGCGCAGGCCAAGGACGGCGTACAAGACTGGCACTTAACCAATACAGGCCTCCTGACGCGTTTTAGCAAGCTGGTAGTTCCTAACGTTGATCAGCTGCGCACAAGAATCATTAACAGTATTCATTCAACGTTAGCCACAGCTCATACCGGTATAAAGAAGACTAAGAAGCTACTGGCTGCACAGTACTACTGGCCTCGATTGACAGACGACGTCGAACGGTTCGTTAGGTTCTGCCAGACCTGTAAACGCAGCCGAATCCCACGAGATAAGACACCTGGCCTGCTGCATCCCTTACCTATCCCAGAACGATGTTGGCAGCATGTTTCAATGGATTTCAAAGCCTTTCCACCCGATAAGAAAGGATACGATAATGCAATAATTATTGTTGATCGTTTAGGCAAAAGGTTGATATCGTTGCCCTGCAAGAAGACTATCACAGCAGAAGAAGCTGCCCACCTCTTCTTTATACACGTATGGAGGATCTACGGCACCCCAGAGAGCCTTGTCTCTGACAGAGGACCCCACTTCATCTTCAGCTTCACGAACGAGCTCTGTCGCCTGACAGGCGTTAGACAGAAGCTGTCAACCGCAGAACACCCTCAAACAGACGGTAATTCAGAGATTCTAATGCAGTATATTGATCAGAGACTAAGACCTTTCGTGAATCACTTCTAGGACAATTGGTCAGAACTCTTACCAGCTATCGACTTCGTACAAGCAACCTTTCCCCATTCGTTAACTGGAATAAGTCCCTTCGAGCTAGAATTCGGCTACAAGGCTAGACAACATTTCGACTGGCAGGAAAGGACGCGCAAGCCAGTCGTATATGAAAAGCTTTCGTGTAAACGAGCACAGCAATTCGCTAAACGCGCGTATAATGCAGTCACATGGGCTAGAAAGAACCTCGCGTGTGTGTAAGAACAATAGACTAAGCAGGCGAACAGATACCGCAGAAAGCCTGACTTCACGGTCAGCGACAAGGTCTTTGTTAGGCGAAAGAACTGGACCTCAGAGCGCCCTAGTAACAAACTGGACTGGCAGAATCGCGGCCCCTTCTTAATTATAGGTATAAGCGGCCATTCCTACGTCCTGGCTCTTCCCCCTTATATGAAAATGCACAACGTGTTCCACGCGGATCGATTGAGGAAGGCTGCAGAGGATGCTCTACCAGGTCAAACAGAAGAACCAGAGGAACCTGTTACTATTGATGGCGAACCTGAATGGGAAGTGGAACAGATCCTTGCCAGCAGGATTATACGCGGCCGGCTACAGTACCGCGCAAGCTGGATAGGCTAAGATCCCGATGAAGCTTGGTATCCTGCCAGAAACTTTATTGGTGCTCCAGATAAGATTAAGACCTTCCATAACGCATATTCGGAGCAACCAGGGCCCCCAAGAAGGCTTCAACAGTGGCTGGAAGCATTTCAGGCAGGCAAGATTTTGAAACCCGAGGCAGAGGATGACAGGGTGCAGAATAAAAGCGGAACCGGCAAATTGACATATCGACGCAGACGTAGAGGGTAAACCTGCTTCATACTGGTATAAAGAACACTTACTAGTGCGTGACAGGGTTTCTTCTTGAAGGGGGGTGATGTGAGGACCTCACATGAGGAATGGTCACGTGTCTGGTCACGTGATGCTTAACGCGGCCGATCTGTTTACTTGTTCTCTATAGACGCGTTAACAGATCTTCTTTTCTTTCCTTCAGCTTGATGTACGCTGTACATAGCCAATAATAGCTTGAGGCCATTTAATCTCATTCTTATTGCAGCCGTTCCTCACAATATATATATGTAGATTTATGTACGAAGCATTAAACATACCACGTTAAACCATATCCCCCTCTCCTAAGCTCTGTTTAATTTATGCACAAGATTACTTGTTGGGCTTGAAAACGTCTAAAATACTGCCTGTCCACCATGGTAACGAAAAACCCTTCCTCCCGGCCACCACCAACTACCTACGTACTGCTAGAACACAATGACATGGTAAAAGACCTTTTTTAAATGTGTGTCTGTGTGTGACTGCACGCCCAACCAAACAACAATTCCGGCGATCTACGAGGTCGATAAATCCGTATTGACCGTCACCATTTCACGTGTTTCTCAACGCAATCAGTCAGTCGGTCGACCGGTCGATGGCCCTGTGGGACCCGACCGTCGCGACCCATGAAGTACCGCACTGCGTTTTTGGGTTGGATTCGTTATGGAGCCGTTGCTCTTTTCGCAGTTGAATGGGTAGAAGAGATGGATGGATGGGATGTAGAGGCAGTCTGTCACAGTGGTGGTGGTAATTCATTCGGGCATGGGGAGAGTGAGGGAGTGCACTTTCCAGATATCTGTGTGATTCGTGGAAGGCGTTCGCTCGGGGGCTCTGGATTTAGTGGTGGTGACACAGGCACTTGTTTTTTTTTAAAAGTTGTCGACATTTTGTGTAGGAAGGTCACCATCCGTACCTTAGAGGAAGCAACAACTATGATTTTCTAATATCAATGTTCATTTCTATATTACCAGTCGGTGTCTCCCTAATCCCTTGATCAGGTCCCCCCCGAAAGCCCGTCGAAAGCGGAGCTACTTGCTCCTTGGTCCGGGTGTCAAATAAGCTATACAATACAGGGCTAATCTAAACTTGTGCGACATAGTCATACCAGGGAAGAAAAAGGACGCTCTCCTGCTTGCGCGATGGCGCAAAAGCGTCCTTGTCCTCTGTGCCTTCCCACCATGCCTGAACCCCTGGACATTAGATTGCTGATATAGGACCAGGCCCGCCTCCCGAGAATGGGACTAAAACGAGGGAGAAAGAAGGGTTGTGTCTAGCGTGATGCTAATGCTCGGAAACAAAGCTCTCCTGACTCTCGAGCTCTCTAAGGCGACGTCATTGCTGCGGCATGGGATGTTTATATATAGGTATCCAAGACGAGCTGAAGTCGCTCACTGCAGAACAAAAGAAAACCGGGTATGATGATATATGTGAAGCGGCGGGATGCTGCGCTGTGTCGGTCTTGAGAGGAAGTGTGATCCTTCAGATCTTATTGTCTTGTACAAAGTTCATGTCACGATTCTCGCAAAATCTCTCGTGTCGGGGCTATGTCGCCTTCCGTACGGCTTTTTTGGATCTAGAGGCGCCGGACTAGCAGAGAAGGTGGGCTCAAGCCTTGGTGGATCTGGTAAGAGTTTCTGCTGCTGCGGTGATTGTCGTGTTGACGTACGCTCGACAGGAGACTCAGTCATCTCACTGCCAAGACCACTGTCGCCGTTGGGTTCATGCCGATCCAACCGATCATTGTCTGTTCGTCCTCGCTCCTCTGTGTCTGTAACGTCAGGTTTGCCGTTTTCTCGGCTTCTGTCGCTACGTGTACTTCTGCCACCGGTGCTGGCGGCTTCACCAGCTTCTTCAACTACTGGCAGAGTCGTGCCTTTAATCCCATCTGACCGATCGGCACTTGGAGATCGTGCTGTCCCAAGAGTTCTTTCGGGTGTATCCGATTCGTTCCGACCCTGTCTTTCCGTCTTCTTTGCCTGCTTCTGAGCCTTTTCCAGTGTCCTTTCCACCGGTGAGCTGCTAAGACGTTCGCCACTCGATCTGACACCCTCGAATGACAAGGACTGAGCCTGAGCGCCGTCCATTTGACCCACAGACGTGGGTTCCTTTTCTGAGCTTTTGTTTTGTTGCTCACGTTCTGCCTCTTCTTTGGTCATTGTGATTCCAGTAATGAAGTTGATGAAACGTTCACCATACGGTTCTGGCCGGATAGGCGAGATTTGAGAGGAGTTGTGGGATAGGCCTTTCCAGAAGTGCTCGAGCTTTTTGACTATTCCGTACTAAGAACCATGTCAGGGTGACGCGAATAGTTAGGAGAAAGTTGGACGCTTACATAGGTTAGGCAATCAATGATGCCCAGGTAATATATCTCCTCGCCAGGCTGGCCGTTTTCGTGAGTGGCACGAAAACCACCCTCTTCATTATAGAACAAGCGCTCTTTACGTTCATCAAGCATCTCATCCGGCATCTTGGAACCGATTGAGTCCATTGGCACCGGCTTTTCCTTCTTCAGTGTCATCCGCAGCTCTCTAGCCTTCTTCGCGTTCTCTAATCGTGAGGGTGTACGCATTAGCATGTTATGCGGATCATCTTCAGATTGCTCTCCTCCAGGTTGGAAAACCTGTAGGGTCTTGGCTCGAAGCATTTCCTCGTTTCCTTTCTCAAGGTCATGCTTTCCAACCAGTAAAGAGTAATCCATAATTTTGAGCCGCTGAAGAAGGTTGACATCTCTTTTCATTTGAGCAATGAACACGTCCTTCTTTCCCGGGCCAAGTTCAAGATGAAGGCCTCTTCTCAGCCAATTTAAGTCCTTCAATGTTGCCCTGGGGTTCTTCTCGAGATCTTCCTCACCGAAGTCTCTTCCGATTGTCGATCCTTTTAGATCGAACATTTGATGGATATCGCGATGCGGAGGGAAGAGGTTGTTCATGACTACGAAATGGATTTTCCTGCCAAACGGGATCTTCACGCGATGCAGACCATAAAATTGAGAGAGAAGCGTATTTGGGTTGTGCTCAATGTGATGGTAGTAGTCTCTCAAGATCTTTCGCAGTAATTTGTGCTCAGCGGGATGAATTGTTTTGATGATGTATTTGTAGTCCCGGGAGAA
Organism: Pyrenula aspistea; assembly: GCA_021030945.1. NCBI lineage: Eukaryota > Fungi > Ascomycota > Eurotiomycetes > Pyrenulales > Pyrenulaceae > Pyrenula > Pyrenula aspistea. Next base: position 232,930 of record JAGFML010000024.1, read on the forward strand.
GTAAAAAAAGCTACCACTCTTTCCTGGCGAGCCGAGCTCGGATAGAATGTACTTGCTAGTCAAAGACATGAGGTAGTCTGCAGGGTCGAGCCTGAATTTTGCACGTAGATGCCGGAAGACCCAGGGCGCGTAATCCTTGAATTTGAAGTCGTACTTGGCCGATGGGGTTAACTCGTTGCCCGTAACATCAAACGAAAACTTGTGTTTTGCATCGAAATCAGCATCCGTCAGCTCTCGATCCATTTTTGCGTTTGTCCTTGACACCGTAAATCGAATTCCTGTAAGCATATTGTAGGCCGTCACCCAATTGACGTGACCTTGATCCACTTTGGTGCCAACGATGACACGGTCATCATCCTCTTCTTCTTTTCGTTTCCGTCGACTTGCTCGTTTCTGCCTGATCGCTTCTGTCCATCGTGCTGCGTCTTCGTCTTGAGGGACCTCGTCAAGATGAACGTCAGATGCAAGGGAGCGCGTTGGTCTTCTCATCAAACTAAGTGATGCTCTCCGGTAGTGAGGTGTTGTTGGGGAAAATCTGCCGGCCCCTGCAGACACTTCCTCAGTTGAAGGATGAGCAGAAAACGAGAAATCCCGTGAGGAGCGCCCTGCCGTAGTCGAAATCTTGGGAACTTGAAGGGTATGACGATGTGACAGCTTCGGAAAGCCGGAAGCTGCGATAGAATTGGTTGTGCTATGAGGCGAGGAGACTGCAGGCGGCGAAGAGTGTCTTGTGAGATGGCCAGCCTTCTTCTTTGGCGTGAAGTAAGAACCATCTGGGGCCGAGCCATAACCATCGTTCGGAGGGAGAGAGGGAGAGCGTGTGGTAGAGTCAGCCGTCTGGACATCGGACCGGTCGTTGTCATCGGATGTTCTGTAATCGCCATTGGTAACTAATTTGAGAGTGCCTTCTGGTGGTCGACCTGGTGTCTGCACAATCCCATCCACTTGTTCGTTGTGAGTGCTCCCAGGATGCGAAAGCCGGGTGGCTCCATTCCCACTTGTTGGACTTCTTCTACCATTTTCCGCCGCTCGTACCCCTTTGGTACTTGACATAGAATGTGTGCTTCCAGCTTTTGAGTGTGCCCTCTCTCTATTCCCGTGAATACTTCCATTCGGTGTTCCGTTCGGCGAGGTACGGATATTGTTCGATTTGACGTTGTTGTGCTTGAAGGGATCAAGCCGATGACCAGGCAAGCCTGATTCCGTAGCACCGCCGTTTGTCAAAGTAAAGACACCGCTCAACGTGTTCTCATTCGATTTTCGGGGAACATAATCAAGATGTGATGTGTTGCCTGTCGACACTGTTTGGCGTGGCTCATCCTCAGAAAAGGATGGCATTGTGCCGCATCGGCATCTAGGATATAAAGGCGAAAATATTTAGATTCGGTGAGGGCCGCATGGAGTTAGGATCAAGGTATAGGACAGTCAAGGAGACTGAGATTTCGTGAGGATCGGTCGCTGTTGGGCATTAGATAGAGGCTTAGGGTGAAGTCAGGTGTCCATCCGAAGATAATCAGAGGACAGTCAGAGAGATCAGCTCGTCCACTGCGTTAAAAGTGAAAGATACCGCAATCCCGCGTTGTTTCGTCAATCGACGAGCGTTTGTCCACGCACGTAAAGTTCGCAAGCCTAACGTTGCCCAGGACCAATTAGGAAGACGGGCCTTGACGGTGGGGCCAAACTTGGCACTCTTAGAACTCTCCAGCAGATTTTCAGTAGGGGCCGGCATTTCAGATTACTCTGGTCACCGATTCACTATGGCCGACGAGGCCATCCGCAATTATGACCCTGCGTCTAAAGTCCAGCGAATACTTGGTTTCAATCACCAACAATACGAGTTCTTCAAGGTGTGTTACGTCGCTAAGCATAATAATACAAATAACACACCCACACAGCAGAAAGCACTAGAAGTTCATAAACAGATGCTGGCAAATCAAAATAGTACATGGTCTGATCCATCGAAACCTTGGTCTAATATCACAACAAAGGAAAAAGATGAGGCGAATGAGATTTTACGACAATATACATCCCACGAATTCCGTACTGATCTTCAACCAGCGACCATATGGGCCGGCCTAAGCCACCGGCTTAATCTAACCCGGGGTGCATGGAGACAAGTATTGAAACAAAAATTAAAGGACTCAAGTGCTCAAACATCTCTCGATGCAGGCGAATAAGCCATTTTCCGCCAATCTTGCAGCCAAAGATGCGGACATACAGCTACTTGCAACCAACTCTGGTGGCTCAAACGTTGCGAACCCTTTGTTGAGAATGATGCTGGCAACTGAAAGAAAATCACGCAGGTGGCTATGAGGGTTGGAGGTGTTTGACGATATGTATTTGCAGCGCTGTATCCATCATCCTTAGAAGCTGGAAACACAGCAAGGTGTGAAAACCATTCAAACTCCATGAAAACAGCCTTGCCAACACCATTTACCCGTTAACCCATAAACCATCCATTGCACAGCATGCCAGCGCAACAACACTTGTCTCAGACACATCGCACGCAAGATTCATTTCATACCGAGGAACCGAGACCAGAGACATCCTAACACTCGGTAGAAATCCTACTCGTGCTGTCAAGACCACTGGGAACGCTTTCATAAGACAGTATTGACCGAAGGACATTCAAGAACACTAATTATTAACAGCTTTCTATGCTGCAGGCTTCTCTTCGGTCTTTTTGGGCGTCGACTTTTTTGGTGTAGCCTTCTTCGCCGGGGCCTTTTTAGTTGTGGTCTTCTTGGTGGTGCTGGCTGCCGGGGCTTTGGTCTTGGTTACACGGCCTGACTTGGTCTTGCTAAGAACCTTTGGTGGGTCAACAACAGCGGGAGCCTGGTTGGGTTAGCATCGATAATGGACGAAGCGCATGCATGGTGCTTACAGCTGTTGGTGTAGCCTTCGCGGCCTTCCGTGGCTTAGCGGTGTTAGCCTTGGTTGCTGTGGTTTTCTTTGTCGTGGAAGTCTTCTTGGCTGGAGCCTTCGTCGTCGTCTTCTTGGTGGTAGTGGACTTCTTGGTAGCAGCAGGCTTCTTCTCCGAAGCAGTCTGAATCTATGATTAATACTTGCTAAAACGTGAGATGATATATGGGGTTCTTACCTTGGTGGCAGCTGGCTTGGTGGCAGTCTCCTTCTTCGCCAACTTCACGGGACCTGAAGGGCCTGTCCAAGAACAGTCAGTTTGTTTTGAAACGATTGTGTAGGTGTGTCCATCGTGCGAAGGCATAGCTCAGGGTGGACGGGTTGGGAAGGCATACCCTTTGGCTGCGTAAAGTCTCCCTTCTCGACACCCGATTTCAAGGCCTTGTTGAATTGGCTATCAAACTGTGCAGGACTGTTGACTGAGATCTTATTGTTCGCCTGCACGTATTTCTTGAGTGCTTGGCGGCTGTGGAAGGCAGAACGGTAAGCGTTTGGCCAGGCGAGGGGTTTTGCGACCGTGGGTACCACGGAATGCCTCCATGGCAAAGAGACATAGATAAATCTTACCTGGAGCCCTGTCGATCCTTGAGCTGATTCACAAAGCACGTCAGCGATTGTTCGATGCCATAGTAGCCCCAAAAGGCAATGTTGTGGGTGTATTATCGCTGTGCGAACAACGGAGGGGTGCCGTGGATGACGGCGGGGAGTAAGCTCGGCGCAAACGACATCGACTCACATTTAGAATTGCATCCTTAATCATATCTAGGTTCGAGAATCAGCATCGATACGCGACCGCATTGCAAAAAGAACGGAGGCAATCCGAGAGCGTGGTGGATGAGAGCATACCTTTGTATGAGCCATGAGTGGGGTTGGCGGCAGCTTTCTTGGGCGCGGCGGCCTTCTTCGTGGTAGCTTTGGGAGGCATTTCGAGCTGGATCGGGATTGTTATTGATGGACAAGAACGATTATCGATGGAATTAGCGTAGAAGCTCGTTGGGAAGCAGGAACGGCAGCGGGGTGGAGGTTGGTGGGAAATGGGAGCAGGAGGGGAGGGGACGCGCGATAGCGGGTGTTTACTCGTAGTTATAGCGCCGCGGCCCGGCAAGATCAGCAAGCCCTCCCCAAACGCCGCTAAGGCTCACTAGCCTGATCCCGTACGCTGTCTCCTCGTCTCCCATTGGCTCCGGCTCTCCTCTCTGCCAATCATGGGGACCTGCATCACGGGGCTTCCGCTCCTCGACGTTGCTTTGGGCTACTCCCCACCTCCCCCAGACAACTCCCTCAACCGCCTTTTCCGTTCGACTCGATCGCCCGCAAGGTCAAGTGATCATTCGAGCTCAGCCTTTGCCTGTCGCTTGGCATGATAAGTATTGAATAGTCCTCGGATGCATTTCCTTGCTTTCTCATCTTCTCTCTCTTGGATTTTTGGGAGCTTGCAGCCATTCTGCTGCTTGCCTCAATAAATTCATCTCCAGAGAAGAAGCACATCTCGGCACCGGTGGCATAAATATTCACGCAAGACTGCCCTGCAGCGACCGTCTCGGAAAACGCACTTGCCGACACCTAATATAGCCAGTTGCGAGGAAGTCCGCAGCAGTAATCAGCGTGGAGACTACTAACGCTGACGCAAAGCGACGACTCCGCATGGAAATGCCGATAACCTGGAAGATGTATCTAAATAGCCTCTTGTGAAGGCTCTCTCATCTGTTCACGACAGTCCTTTCATCCTAACAACGTATCGCTCCGGGTCTCCGGGCCTTGTAAATAATGCACAGCCAGACGTTGACCTGGCTTCCGGGTGGGGGTTGGGAGCTGCTCGAGCCTGGGGAAGTGCACGAACACCCCAAAAAATTTAAGGAATGATCTTGCTCCACACAAAGGATTTCCAAAGTCATAGCCTGTTGAAATAGATTTCAATCAGTGATAGAAAATGCCTAAGTGATCATAAAATGTGATCGAGAAAAGGTTGGGGAAAAGATCACAGGGAATGCATGTCGTCGCTCCGAGATCACGTGACTTTATAATTTCTGAATGCCAAGACTTCAGTTGTCAAAAAATTATGCGTCGCGCCGGATCTCTGGCTGGCGGAAGAAGACTAGCTGAACCTCTTAAGGATGACATAGACTTTTTTGTGCATGAAGTGACACCTTCGTGCACACTGGAAAAGCATGGACTAGCTCACATATGGTTCAATGCTGTCGGATTTCTACATTTAACCCTGGAGTCTTTTTCAGATGCCGTACGGGCCTGCCAGAACGCCAGTACGTGTGACCAGGATATCGTTTCCTTGACCATCAACACCTTGCTCAATCCTTCATGAATGCGCGAAAAATCTTTCCTCCGATGACAGAGAGATGCCTCAAGCCACACCTCGAATTCTCCGGGCCCTACCCAGTACCTCTTGGTTTGGCTTTAGCTTCCTTCTTAGCCTTCGCATCTTCCTTCTTTCTCTTCTTCTCTGCTTCTAGCTTCTCATTGTGCTTGCGCTTTAGATTTGCCTTCTCCTCCTCCGTCCTCGCGACAGGTTTGAAGAAGCCTTCAAGCCGTGCTTGCTGTGCAGTCTTGAGATTTTTTTGCAGTCTCGTCGCAGCACTTCGGACGCGATCCTCACTGAAGCCTTTCTCCGTTACGAGAAAGTTGACAAGGCCGTTGACGTCTGGAGCCTCCCATTTGAAATCACACTCCTCATGGTCAGCTTGGCGAACATCAGGGTTGAGGAATAGCTCTCGCGCTTCCTTATACGGCCAATCGTCCGGCAATTTGTACCTATGCTTTGGATCAGTCTCTATGTGTTTGACCACCTCTTCCAGGCTGCCATGATCGCGAATGAGCTTTAGCGCCGTGTTAGGTCCGACCTTCGGCACCGGGTCGACATAGTCACAGCCAAGCAGGATGCACAGGTCGATGAACTGTTTTCATCGTCAACTTATTATAGATAAATCTTGTTTGTACACACCTGCTTTCTGTCCATTGCGAGGCCTTCAAGGACCTTATCAAGGTGTATCTCTTGAATCGGTTCTTTACGCTGCTCGCTGAACGTGAGGTGTCGTAGTAGGATGGGTGAGTTGAAGGTGAGAGTGTCCATGTCTTCAGAGGCGGCAGCATAGACCTTGTCAGCTCGAGCAAGCACGGCGCACTGAGCCTCTGCTTCCGTTGGCGCATTGATGTACGGGACACCCATCAATTTCAGCAACCGCTTGCATTCTTCATTGTGTTGTTTTGTGACCTTGACGGTCCGTCTCGAGAATTTCTCAACATCTTCTGCTGTTCCTGTCTCCTTGGCTTCTTCCAACTGATCAGTCGCCTCGCTCTTCCGCGCGAACCGCTTTGCCAACACCCCTGATTTAAGTTTCGGAGGAGCTCCATCGAAAACGTAGAGAGGCTTGATCCCGTTGTCAATGATCCGTAATGTGCGATAGAATATGCCCATAAGATGTGAGGTCGTTTCACCGGTTTCGTTCATCAACAGCTCGCCATCCGAGCGGACCTGGATGAGGAAGCTATAGATGCTCATAGATCTGAGATGGATGTAAGATAGAGGCATTCAGAATGCTTAATATCAACATACGCATCCTAATGTCATCAGCAATGAAAGACTGACCGTCTTTGGGGTACGTACAATCGCCACCTTGCGCCCGAAGTGGTTCTTAATTTCGCCTTCCCGGACAGCGTCTGGGGCATTTTCTGCGATGATATGGTATAGCTCTGCTTCGGCTTAGTAAATTCACATATGACCTCTTGACAAAAGACCTTACGTTTGATACCCATGGCGCTTTCTTTTCTTGCGTAGTAGAATTTTGCAAGATTTGTGCGAGGAGTAGTGCACTGTTGGTTGCTAGGTGGAAAACCGCGTCAAGGTGGATTGGCGTCATACGCGACCTCCTCACGCTCCCCAAAGAGTCAAGGACTCAGGCGTGTCAGGTAATTTAGCAGGAACAGGCATAGCGCCGTGGCGCAGCTTCTCCAAACCACGGCTGCTCTGCGGGGGTTGGCGGGGGACATTTCACCTGGAAGGCAGCCCAAAAGCCATGCAGGGTGATAGCGACAAGAGAGCCTTATCTGTGAAGTTGAACACCATAGTAATTCATGTACGTCGCGGTGATATCTAGGAGAAATGAAGTCTATTCACTAGCCACGCTTGGGCAGGCGAGATCCTCATTGCCTCTCAGCTTCCAGGTCATGGATATTCATCGAACTATTGCCGAGCACCCGAGGTATCAAAGAGAATCTCGCGCTTTTTGCCGTCATCGAAGACCCCGGCCATTCTCCGAAATCTTCAACTCTGCAAGTTACAAGTTCGCCTTCTAGAGAAAAATGTTAATCTTCCTTTCGTATTGGAAATAGACATAGAACTGTAATATTGAAGATGATACGCTATCCCCTCCTCCGGTCGGCTCTCCGTTCATGTAGGCTAAAAGTACCGTCACAATGCGAACCAAGGCGGTTTGCTCATGCACCTGTTACGTTCAATTGGGAAGATCCCCTCAACTCGGCGTCCTTGTTTACAGAAGAAGAGCTTGCCATTCAGGAGACGGCCTATTCATATTGTCAGGAACGAATGCTACCACGAGTGCTAGGTGAGAAACATATCAAATCGTTGGAAGAACATATTTCTCACTTATATACCTAGATGCATATCGGGACGAACACTACGACAAGACAATCCTGGAAGAGATGGGTGAACTAGGTCTCCTTGGTGCTACGATAAAAGGCTATGACTGCGCAGGAGTCAGCAGCGTAGCTTCAGGACTGATTACTCGAGAGGTGGAACGAGTCGATTCTGGTTACAGGTCCGGCATGTCTGTCCAGAGCTCGCTAGTAATGGGAGGAATTGAGGAGTTCGGTTCAGAAGAATTGAAACAAAAGTTCTTGCCTCCGCTGGCGAAAGGCAAGAGGATAGGATGCTTTGGATTGACCGAGCCAAATCACGGATCTGACCCTGGCTCAATGGAGAGCATAGCTAAACCACATCCGACGAAGAAAGGTTATTTGTCACTTTCAGGTTCCAAAACATGGATCACAAACTCTCCAATTGCGGACGTGTTGCTCGTCTGGGCCAAGCTTCAAAGTACAGGGAAAATTCGAGGGTTCGTGATAGAGCGAGACCAATGCCCACCTGGAACACTCGAGACACCACCTCTGAAGCACAAGAATGGGCTTCGAGCTTCCATTACAGGCATGATACAGCTCGATGAGTGCCCGGTGCCAGAAGCGAACATGTTTCCCGAAGTGGAAGGGCTGAAAGGCCCGTTTAGCTGCCTGAATTCTGCTCGCTATGGAATCGCATGGGGTGTGATTGGGGCATTAGAAGATTGCATTGAACGAGCGAGAACCTACGCCTTGGAAAGAAGACAGTTCAAGAACAATCCACTCGCGAAATATCAGCTAGTGCAAAAGAAACTCTCTGATGCCGTGACAGACGCAGCTTATGGCATCCTGGCCGCCCATCAAGTTGGTCGCTTAAAAGATGAAGGTAAGGCGGCACCGGAAATGATATCGATGATAAAAAGACAGAATTGTGATCGAGCTCTTGTGAATTCAAGAATTTTGCAGGAGATCTTTGGCGGAAATGCTGTCAGTGATGAGTATCATATTGGGAGACATGTCGCGAATTTGTTTGTTACACAAACATATGAGGGCCAAAGCGACATCCATGGTAGGTCGAACATCTTGAACGTGAAGATTCCAAGGCTGACCGAATTGTGTAGCATTGATTTTGGGAAGGGCCATCACTGGCATGCAGGCATTTTGTTAAACCTTAACATTTTGAGTAGTCTAATCAACGGCAGAACTGTACAAGCTAAAGCTTCGTTTTGTAGAATACCGACGATCCATCTTCAAGGACGGCGGTCTATTCTCTACTCTGCAACAATCCTCCGTACTGACCTAAGCGTCCGTGAATCTTCACCCGAAGCCATCCCAAAGATTTATAGCTTGCTGATAAATAACCGAGCGAGGTATGTGCGAACCTTCTGCGGGAGGGCGTATTTCGACATGAAGTATATGATGACCACGAGAGCGCCAAAGTTGAATGCTGTTTCGTTGACGAAGTAGAAGGGAACTAATTGAGGCATGGCGGCTTGAAGAGGGGTCTACCAACGTCGTTAGCGAAATTCAACAGGTCAAGTCATTTACGGCGCACCAGAGCCGCATCTCTCTTTTGAGCAAATGTAGACTGTTTGACTATGCTGGAAGACTGCCCGGTTATTTTTGCTTGAGCTTGAGCTTGAGTGGAGAGTTTCGGCTGGGCTTGTTTCGCAGGAGATTTGGTGCTCATGGCGTATGCAAAGATGGGTCGGTTGATAGAGCGAGATGCAAAACGCTGGCGTTGAGCCGTCCTCGTAAGAGGTCGAAGTAGACGAGCAGAAGACATGTTGACCCTTCTGCAGATGGATTGCCGGTGTCGTAGTTGGTGAAGAGGTCGGTGAAGAGCTGTGTAATTGGCATTTGGTAGCTGACCCAGGCTTTCGCCGCTTGCCAAGCCGCTACCATACTTTCAGCCTAGCCGTAGGCCTGGTCATCGTTGCCGCCATCACCGCTTGTGACCCATCGACCTTGAACTTTTCGATTCTAACAACTTCGACAAAAACTTCAAACGGCTTACACCAATCAGCTGGCCAGATAACCTCCTGCTCTTAGTAATATCTTTGCAACCCAATCTTGAATACATTCATACAAAGACATTGTAGGTATTCTGCAATTCGATCTGGTCTCACGACTAACACCGCCTGCCGCTCAGCCCACCTGTCCCACTTACATAACTCCTAATCTCGCAAACACCGCCTCTCAACTCACACAACCTTCGAAATGGCTCTGAAGCGCATCAACAAGGAACTTACAGATCTTGGCCGGTACGTGTGACGAATCATTCCAAGCCTGGCATGCCTTATCGTCCCGAGAATGGCCCGCCCCCTCTCTGGGCTGCGATATCACTTCCGGCTGGCCCATATCAAGGCTGACAGTTAGTTTGACAGCGATCCTCCTTCATCATGCTCTGCAGGGCCGATGGGTGATGACCTGGTAAGAACCTGACTCGCCTTTACATCACAAACACTTGAGGTCTAATCTATAACCTAGTTTCACTGGCAGGCGACGATAATGGGTCCTGTAAGTGTGGCCTTTCCCTTCCTCTACGCGGTCACGAGATGGATAATACAATTGGCTTGCAAGACCAGTCATATGATTTTAACTCATCTGACATTCTTATGTACAGGGTGACAGCCCTTTTCAAGGCGGCGTCTTCTTCCTCGCGATTCACTTCCCTACCGATTACCCATTCAAGCCACCGAAAGTCAACTTCACCACACGCATCTATCATCCCAACATTAATTCCAACGGTAGCATTTGCTTGGACATACTGCGGGACCAATGGAGCCCAGCGTTGACCATTTCAAAAGGTAAGTCACTATGCTCGACTGGTGCTCGACTAGGAAAGTAGTTGACAAATTTTAGTCCTTCTATCTATCTGTTCAATGCTCACAGACCCCAACCCTGACGATCCACTGGTACCTGAAATTGCACACGTGTACAAGACAGATCGGGCAAGATACGAAGCAACTGCTCGGGAATGGACGAGGAAGTTCGCTATCTAGTTGGGAAGCTGGACGATACCGAGCAGTGCAAAGACAATCGGTAGCCGTTACAGTGAATGATCATCTCGGAATTTTGGCCGGCGGTGGACTTGAACCTAAGGATACGGCATGTTTTCTTCATCTCATAGGTCTTAGGATGCATATCCATCATGATACAAAGGGTGAGAGTTCTGGCGCAAATTGAACATGTTTCCCAGCCTTTTTTACTTAGGAATGGGTATTCTCAAATGATAGCCCGATTCTTCTCAGAGCTTCTTAGCGTTTCACTGACCATTGCATGCCCTATCCCGAGGGTTCTCCATGTCAGCACTCACCGAAAAGTTAATTTTCTCCCCAAATCCCGAATGGGTGGCCGAGACGTATTTTTCGACTTTTTGCTCCATTTCCACATTTTTTCCCTTAGGACCTCATTTTGCCGGAATGTTGGTGAGTGTGGGCTCAGGTGTCATGTCGTTCACATCGGCCAACTACGCCTATTAAAATTCCAATTCCTTGTTGCCATACCCTTTCCCTGCTATAGTGGGGCGTGGTATTCTATGTTCACCGGCTGACTGAGCGTAGTAGTGCACGATGCGTCGCGTACTGCTCTTGTAACCGGAAGCTGCATGAAACTTCCTTTTTCTGGATCTTTTTGTGACCACTGTATGCTCGTGGACCATTTACGGAGCGGAAAGAGACAATTGAGAAAACGTGGAAATATTGAGCTTCATGCAATACATCAAACTAGCGAAGAAACCCAGTCATGTTGCTTGTATTGAAGCGTTTCAACTTCCAAGAATAGTTGGCCTGCCGTCCATCTCCCTCGGCTTTTCGTCTCACTTGGTAAGAAGGCATCAGATCTGGAAGAGGATTCGAAACATTATGCGGAAAGCGTTGTTTTTGTCGGCGGCAAACTTAGAGCGACACGAGACCTCTCGTGTGTCTTTGTAGGAAAGCATGGGAGGACCTGTAGAATCGGCGTTTTGGGATGTTCCACTTGCGTGAAACTACTTCGTCTATCACCGAGCCCTCAATACGAGAGTTGCTACAGGACTCAGTGGCTCGTATTCTAGACCCTTCCCCTACTTGCACGCCCGAGAACAAGGGCTGCTAAACCTAGGACAATTCCGACGAGGAGGAGCCTTGTGTTCAATGTCGTGCCCATACAACCGAGTATATGATCGTTCTGTCGTCTGCGAAATCAGCTTGAAGCTCTTTGATTTCGCATGATTGACCTGAGGCGAGATTGAATGCTGTGGAGTGATGAAGCCAGGGTCTGGAGGCGGCGGCCGGCGAATCGGGATGCAACCACGCCTTACCGCTTTGGTACGCGGCAAGTGGAGTGGAGACCTGAAGCAATCGTCAAACAGGAGACGCCAGGAATCCTCACACAATCTTCCCTTGCTTGCTAGGCGCCAGCGGAAAGCTGAAACTGCTATCAGGAAGCCCGAAAGCATAGTACTTGGCCCTAGCGGAATGACAACCTCAGGAGATCACCAGCAGGCGTTTGTTGCCACAAGGGCCCGGCTTCAGAGCACCGGTCCCACCGCTACTGACGCAGTTGCTGTGCGAAATACCGCCTTCAGCCAATCCACATCACATTTCACAATACAAGCATTTGGAAAATATACACAGACGTCGTCAGCTGCTTTGACACACGTGCTGTACCCCTGGTCCCGTCCTTTTCACAGACGACCGAATCCCGACTTTGTCCCGAATGTGCCTGGCCTTGGTGCAGCACGGCCATTCTTTTCCTTATGTCTTTCCTGACCTTAGACTAGTTTTTCTCTTTGCTTCCTTTGCGCCATCTGACAGGCTACAGAAATACACCTTCGTTTCCCTTGAAGGAGCCGTACTTGGTGCTGGCAACAAGTGGCAAGTCCTTGAGTTGAGCCTCAATCACACTATTCGACTAACTGAAATACAGAACTCTCTCGCTCCTTTTCATTACAATTCTCAGCGGGCTGAGCTTTTGAACGCCATTTGCGACCACCTGTCATTCTTTCGATATCCTTAGCCATCTGCTTAGAGACGGGAAGGTTATCGAAAAGGTCACCGGGTCATGGAGAAGTCGAACTTCTACGTCGAAACCACCTCGCTGAGCGGGAAAGTCTCAGAAAGAGCGCGATGGTCGCCATTACAAAGAATGTTGATGTCGGGTGAGATGAGCGGGGAAGCACCCAGAGATCTCACAGCGAGAGAAAAGTTCGACCGTTGGATGGTGAACGAGGGATACAGGAGGCTCTTCGTCTTCGTTTTTGCCGCTGTCCACGCCATGATCTTCGCGTTCGGATTTATGAATTACGACCTCAAAGATAATTTGACTCAGGCGCGGCAAACCTTTACAATAACGTACCCAATTGCCCGTTCCGCTGCGCTTGTTCTGCATTTCGATATCGCATTCATCTTGTTCCGTATGCTCCTCAGATTCCGAGATCAGCTGAAACGATATTAATGGACTTTAGCTGTCTGCCGTACACTGATATCTTTAGCTCGACAAACTCCTCTTAATGGCATAATACAATTCGGTACGTCCTTGCCAGGCTATTCAGCATTACGAGTGGCTAACATTGATTAGATAAAAACATTACCTTCCACAAGCGTGAGCTTAACCGTTCGAGAATTACTGTCACAGTTCTAATCTAATTGTAGTGGTGGCATACTCAATTGTGTTCTTCACCTGGGTGCATACAATCGCGCACTGGTACAACTTTGCACAGCTCTCCGCAAAGCAGGGCCTTGGCTTTGGGGGTTGGCTGATGGCAAACTTTGTCACTGGCCCTGGCTGGTCCGGCTATGTAATGCTGATAGCATTAATGGCTATGTTCTTCACATCGATTGAAAAGCCTCGCCGAGCCAACTACGAGCGGTTCTGGTACACGCACCATCTCTTCATCATCTTCTTCGTCTTCTGGAGCGTACACGGCGCTTTCTGCATGATCAAGCCCGACACACCTCCCTTCTGCAGCAACATTGGCGTTTTCTACCTCTTCTGGAGCTATGGAGGTTTCATTTATCTGCTGGAAAGAATTGCTCGCGAAATCCGCGGCAGGCATAAGACGTTCGTCTCCAAAGTCATACAGCATCCAAGCGGCGTCGTCGAGATACAGATCAAGAAAGAAAAGACGAAGACCCGTGCTGGTCAATACATCTTCCTCTGCTGCCCTGAAGTTTCGATCTGGCAATACCACCCCTTCACCCTTACCTCTGCGCCAGAAGAAGACTACATCTCCGTCCACGTCCGTATGGCCGGGAACTTCACCAGGACCCTCGGCAGAGTCCTCGGCTGCGACCTAGACAGAGGCAAGGGCGACAGTAGGAAAGCCGAAACATCCGAAGTCATTGGCGTGAACCCAGCAGACGCCAAAGGCACCGACGTCGATCCGGCGCTCCGCCGCATTTTGCCACGGGTCTACATCGACGGCCCCTTCGGCTCCGCCTCTGAAGACGTCTTTAAGTTCGAGGTCGCGCTCCTCTGCGGGGCAGGTATCGGCGTCACGCCGTTCGCCTCGATCCTCAAGAGCATCTGGTACCGCATGAACTTTCCGCAGAAGAAGACGCGGCTGCGGAAAGTCTACTTCTTCTGGATCTGCAGGGATTTCGGCAGCTTCGAGTGGTTCCGCAGCCTACTACTTGCTATTGAGGCTCAGGATTTGCAGAACCACATCGAGATCCACACCGTACGTCTGCTCCCCATCTGAACACTTTTAATTCCTCCAGTCCACCACTGACTTTTAAACACAGTACCTCACCGCCAGGATCAAAACCGACGATGCCACCAATATTATGATCAACGACGCGAACGCCGAGCAGGACGCCATCACAGGCCTCCGCTCCCCGACCAACTTCGGCCGCCCCAACTGGGACATGGTCTTCCGGGGGATCCGCAAGATCCACGCCCCAGCCGAGGCGGGTGTTTTCTTCTGCGGACCGAAAGTGTTGGGCAGTCAGCTGCATGTCAAGTGCAACATGTACAGCGAACCCGGTTTTAATTTTGTGTGGGGGAAGGAGAACTTTTAGATTTGTTATGGGGGACGGATGACTAGAGAGATCGGAGTAGAAGTGAAGCGGCAGGGTGTAGAAACATCGTAATAGATGTAGAAAGGCTTGTGGCAGGACGGTTGTGGTGTCAACATCTCGGACATATCCTTTGCACAATAGCAAAAAACGAGACGGGCGAGGGCGGACATTTATCTTCTTTCGTTTATAACAACCCCCCAAATTTCTTCAGAGATCAGATAATTGCATGACCATGACCATGACCATGCACATGGACTACACGGTCCATGGTACGTTGGTACAATACACACACTCGTCCAGCACAGCGACCACTGACCCCGTAATGGCGCTCCTTCAGATAGCGATTCCCGGGTCCATTTTTGCAAAAGTTTTGCTCCCCTAACATAGAAATGTGATGTGACAGCCCGTACGGGAAGTTACAGTTACAATACAATTTACAATATCTGCCTTTCCCCGTTTCTCAGGCTCGCTCGCATGCAGACGGGATAGGATACCATACCAGTAGCTCCGCTGGGACTGCAGGCCCCTCCGTAGGGGCCGCTGACTACCTCAGGGAGATAGATATCTTAGGTATTATGTATTGGTTTTGGGGGTTGGAGGAGGGGGGGTGTTAAAGACGTAGAGAGGACGAGTTTTCAGATATAGATGTAGATATAGAGATAGAGGATGCTCTCTGTTCTAGTGGTTTTATAGTTTCGCGGTATTAGATACCTTAGGTACCTAGGTAGGCAGGTACCTTGGTGCTTTCAACAGAATACTGTATGTAAGCATCCTTGATCAACGTCGGCCGTTGGGCTCTTTCGTCTATGCCGCTTCAGCAACTCACTTTCTCTCCCGTCCACCTCCGCCCCTCATATTCGTCGTTTCACCCACTCACTCACTCTCGCTCCCGCTATCAAACGGACTCTTCACCTTCTGCAGCTCCACCCCACCAGCAGCGATAGCAGCAGTAGAAGTCCCCTCGACCCTCATCTCCGGCCCGACCACGCCCCTCGGCGGGGCCTGGTTCGGCGGCGCCAGCCTCTGCTCCTCCATTCTCTCCGTGATCTCCGTCACGGCGCCGGCCTGGACGTGGCCGAGGGCCGTGGAGACGCTTTCTTTCGCGTGTAAGGGGTCCGGTGGTGGAGGGGTTGGTGGAGGTTTGGGAGGTTGTGGCTGGGATTGGTCGGTTTCTTCGGCGCGAGTACGTTTTCCACGCCAGCGGCGGGTTTTGGGCGCGGGAGGCGGCTTCTTGGGGCGAGATTCGTTGGGTGGAGGCAGCGGAGAGGCTTGGTCATGAAAAGTAGGATCCATAGATTGGGCGTCGGGATTTGAGGGGTTGGCTGGGAGTTTCAACGTTGGTGTTGGAATAGGCTCTTGGGATGCCGCTCCTTCACTGGAATGTAGGTGGTCATCTTCTCCTACTTTCTCGCTTTTCCGACCTATCCATCCGCTTCTTCTCGCACGTGGAGGGGCGGGCTTCTCCTTAAGTCGAGACCCAGTAGCTACAAGATCGTGGATGCTGGGTTTTGCGTTCAAGCCTTGTAGGCCGCCTTTTCTGCTGGGAGTGATAACGCCAGGTTTCTCACGCTGTGCTGCGACTTCGAGGACACTGACGTTGCTGGTTCGTGCGGAGTCTAGCTCCATCCCCAGCTGGGCAGCCGCGACGTTCAGCGGCTGGAGAGTGGAAGGTGAGGCCGTAGAGCCAGCGGACGTCTTTGATGAATGTCGCTTAACCAACTTGCGGGGAAGGGGAGGAGTAGGCGGCGCATTTATCGATGGAGAGGAGGTTGTGATTGAGCTTGGCGAGGTGGTAGACTGTGAGGCGTCTTTAGATATTGAGGAGACGGTAGAAGATTCCGGTTCTAGTTTTGGTGGCATATCGATAGCCAATGTTCGGAGTAGCTCAGGATCTTTCAGCCAGGCAACTCTCCCGCATCTACCGACGAGCCGAAGTGTAGTCTCATCCACCTCTTCAAAATAACGCATCTGCTGTTCTCTCGTGTCCGTCTTCTGTCCATTCGCCTCGTCTGGACTTTTCTCGTTCTCTTCATCGAAGCTCTGACCTCTAACCAGAAGCGTAAGTAGACGTCGAATCTCGTCTTTCTTGTAGTGCGGCGGATGACGGAGCTGTGTATGCGCCAGCAAAGGGTACAGGACCCGGAGGTACGTATGTCTCAACGCCACAGCATCTTCTGGAAGATCGAGTAAATTTCGAATGAGAATGTCTACTAGGACTCGTAAATCATTTGTGTAGAAGTATTCATGTGTGGACGGGGTCGTAAAAAGCAGATATAATAGCTTCAGAGTTAAGAGTTGCAGCGATGTCTCACCTAAAGCTCTGTTAGCGTTTCCAGGTCGTCGTGGTAGGCAATGATGGTGGTTGCGAGCGCGCTCACTTTCTCGATTCAGGAGGAGTATGATGTTCTCTCCAAATGTCTTATACTTGCTGCCTTCTGAGGAAAGGATTTTCATGACCTTGTTGGTGAGAGGGGCGCTTGGTGGCTGGGATATACTCGGAGTGTGTTCTGAAACCATGAATTGCTCATTGAGAACCAGCTGCAGTTCGTTAGAAATGCCAGATCATAACTTGAAGTGCACTTTACCAGAACTCGGATCACATGGTAGTGGTAAGGATCGTTCACATCGTCCGAAATCTCCTCAATGATCTGGAACAGAAGCCGGACGAAGTCGTCTTCGACCAGGACTAAACCACGGAGCAGCGTCTGTTAGCTAGCTCTTCTGGACGGCAGCTCTCATTGGGTATGAAAGAAGCGTAGAAAAACCCACCAAGATCCTGAAGCTTGATTCTCTGTATTCGACTCATCTCATACAGTAATTCCATCAACAATCGATGTAATCCCGCCTCTTCATTTCTTTTAAAGCCGGCAATAAAGTCTATCAGTCTAGGAAAGGCACCCTCAATATTCATCATCTCGAAGGTCTTCTCGTTTCTACGCCCATCGAACAGCAAGAAGGAGGCAACAACGTGAAGGATATCGAGCGCATCGTCCTGGACGTGTTAGCTAGCTCCTCAGGAGCACGCGCGTTTTATTGAGAGCCTAACCTGGAGGAGTCCATAGATGAGCTGCTGGCGAATGTAGTCTCCATTGTCGGCAAAGAAGGTCGAAGAGAGAAGCCGGTAGTTGCACCGCGCAATGTCATATTCCGAATTAATATATACACCTTTGATGAGCAGTCAGTGGATTGCGACTCAAACGAGACGTATCGCGGTCAACCTTTAAAGCTGGTTGTAAGACTGAGAAAGGACCGTAGCACGTTATCGATCAATTCATGCGTCTCACAATGCGCAGAGACTATGTCGTCCAATTCTGTTCACTTCAACATCAGCTCTGGCGCAACGGGCGACTTGAAAGTGGGTTGGTGGGGCAGCGAGGTTCGCTTACCGGCCCAGAACTGTTGTTCATTGTCGAAGCTGTATAATGCCTCTTCCATTCTCCATCCCGACAAGAGAAGAAATCATCGAAGTGTAACATCACGCTTAGGCCATGTGGTGCGTTCATTCGGAAAGCGCGTGTCATTCAGGTAGTGGAGAGAATCCGAGTGCGAAACATCCAAGTGCCTCGGACTCCAACTGGCGAGAAAATATCTCCTACTAACCTTCAGTGATTTAGATTTGGCATCATATGCCAACACAAGCAAACGCTCTCCTCATTAGATCATATTGAGATTGATATTCATTTTATTTTATTCATCGAATCGTATCTAACCCTTTTCGGTAGCTCAAAACCTCTGGTGTCCCTTTTCTCTGCAATGCAATGATATCTGTAGAGCTAATAAACTTCTTGTGGGCCTTCAAAGTGAGACTTGCAGAATATTTTTGGAAACTATCGAGACCGTTCTGCTAAACTGACTGAGACAAACTTACGCCCTCATAGTCAGACAGTCCCGCCGAACCATTGTCATCCTATGACCTTTGCACCTGTCTAATGCTGGAACTCCAATTTTCTCCAAATCGCAAATCCTACAGTTGCACAGACAGAGGCCCTAACAGATGCATATGCAATAAAGAAACCCTTCGACTGCTGAAAGGCAAATTTGAAAAGGAAACGATGTGCACCAACATAGTCGCCCGTGAAGACAACCAAACCCAAGCAGATTATATCCAATCACAACTGCTCCTTTTGCTTTACAATATTCCTTAAAACTTAGGTCGCTTGAAAGGATGTGCTTCGGTATTGCTGTTAGAATGTTAGCGAATCTTGATAGCTGCACCTTGAGCAGTGAGTATTACAGGATATAATTGTCCAGACTTAGCACATCTGGTGAACTGAAGAGAAGGTAGAAATACTTCAAGGTCTCCGCGAACCAGAACGACTCCATCGTGTCATCATAAGAAGGGATTGCGCTCGTGACGTCGTGTATGGCCGAATTTGCAAGTTCAGTCCGCGTGTGGGTTTCAATGGCATTGAACATTTTCCAACCTTTTTGGCGCCAATAGTCATCACCACTTACACGATACATGATGAAAACAGATTCGATTGCTTCGGGTCGCAAGATGTATTTTCGGCTGTCAATCTGCGTCACGCCTGTTGGTAGGCGTCCTTCTTCGATCTTCTTTTTGGCAACCTCTACCGGGTCAGGAATGGCAGCCAACGTGAAGACCGGGGTGATCTCCTCTGAAGCAGGTTTAGCTGGTGTTTCGTCTCCATCCACTTTCTGAATCTTCGTCTTTGTCGGTCCACTTTCCGGGTTCGCGGTGTTTTCGCCGGTATCAGATGATTCCTTTTTGGGGCTACTATCGTCTTCGTATCTGATACGGCCTTTGCCGACTTGTCGCTTTTCCCTTGCTTCCGACTTCGTTGTAGATGCAGATTCCTCGTTTGAAGCTGCATCCGAGGTAGAGTCCTTAGTCGAAGACTCATCCAGTATGGAAGATTTCTCGACGTTGCTCTCGGTTTCAGACACTTTCTTAGCCTTCAGCTCCTCAAGCCGCTGGTTTTCGAGCTTCTGCTGATTCTCATTCCATTTGATGATAGATTCTTCTCGCGACTTTCGATCTGGATCAAGGGCTTCGTACCAAGCGGTCTCATTCCAGGGACAGTCATTCTTGTTTTCGCACGGCAGCATTCGGAAAGATTCGGGCATGATGCCGGTAGTGGTGGCTTCATATGACCAGACACAGCCGTCTGTGAGCTTCGCAGCGATCTCGAGATCTTCTTTGACTTCAAAAATTTTCGCGCCCACGGCGAACATTCCGCCGGCAAAACATGTCAAATGCTGTCCTTCGTACACATATCCTGGGTCTTTTTTGGTCGAAGTACTAGAATCTGTCTCACTCAAGACCTTCTGTTGCTTGCCACTCGTTGTGAGCTTGGCAGAAAAAAGTACACTGCGTTCTTCATCCTCCAGCATTGGCCTGAACAGAAGCTGACTCTTGATAGCATCGGCAGAGTCTAGATACATTTCTTTGTACTGGTCATTCAACCCTCCAAGGAGCATGTATTCCTTTGGGAGATATTCAAAAGTTGAGTCTGCCATACCGCCGATCTGGAAATCCTCCCGCTCGGCATAAGGTGGAGACGCTAGACCCTGAGGCTCGCAGTCAACGTCTTGCGAAGCGTCTTTCTGTGACTTCGAAAGCGTCTTGGATGTTTCTGCCTGACTACTACCCAGAGTTTTGCCTGCAGCCCCCTTTGGTCCCGAAGGTACGTTCTTCCCTGGAGGAACTGCAGGCTCCTCGTCAGGCGCAGGCGTTGACGGACCACCAGAAACCTCGCCAGAGTCGTCTAATTGCCTCCTCCTAAGATGAGGGCTGATATTCGCAGAGTCACCAGCCGCCTTATCGCTCTTTGCAGAAGTTCCTGATACAGTGTTTTCCTTGCTCGAGCCAGGCAGGTCCGCGGCGCCTGACAAATGGTTTTGAGGACCCTTGGAATTTGACTGTGCAATCTGTGCAATTGGTCGTTCAGGTTTCTTGCATCCAGAAGCATCGATATGAACCGGCCAAAGCCCTGGAATTTTCGTCTTGGACTGGAGCTTTTCCATTTCGTCTGTGATGCGCGCAATTGCATCGTAATATTTCGCTTCCCTGGTAAGTTGCGCGAGACGAGTAAATTCAACGGACAGAGATCCGAGTTCCGCCATCACGACCCTAGTACTCGCGCGATGTGGCTGTGAAGCATAGGAAGGAGCCCAGTGATAGAATGTAATTGGCATTCGATTTGGCGTGTCAAATGCACCCATCAAGATCTCGGCAAGTTCAACAGCTTTGTCCAGCAAGACTCTATACTGGGCTTCACTTATATCATAGGCACCAAGAAGGCCGCCAAGATAACGAATGACTGTTTCAAATAGTGGAATGTCTTTCCGTGTACTTGTGGTGAAATCGATCTTTTTCACATATTGTACCGCTGCTTCAAACTCTTCTTTCATTCCCATCAGCCACAACGTATCCAAAGCGTCGACTAGCGTCGCACCCCATCCATTGAATGGATTTTTGTGCTCGCCAGAGATAGGGGTCAACTCATCATGCCCCATTGCCTTTTTGCTGTATCCAGCCCACGCATGCTTGAAAGCCTCCTTGATAGATTCGCGCTTGCGCTCCCGTTCGATTCTTTCCGTTGTAGACTCATCCTTTGCAAAATTATGCTGAATCTTAGGGATGTCTTTCGGTTTCCCAGTCGGAATGGGTATGAGAGACTCCTCTGGGATGGGGAAGTGCTCCTTCTGCTTTTCCCAATGTGACTGTGGTTGACCATCTTTAAGCGGATGAGCCTCAAGTCTGCCTTGGCCGTGTTGTCCGAACTCTGTTTCGGTGCTGTCAACAATTTTTCCATTCGAATTGGCGTTTGGTGTCGTCGTTGTAGATATGGAGGAGGACGTGGTCGAAGACGAGGTGAGTTCCGCTGAGGTAGTCGTAGATTCTGGTTGGATATCTTCTCCTGTAGCTGAAGTTTGGAGCGCGGTGTCCGCCAAACTTGTTGACAAGGTCGGCTCGAGGTCGGTTGATGTCGAGGCTGTCTCTTCTTTGACCGGATCGGCTTTGATCGGCTCTTGCTTAGAGGCCTCCTCTTTCTTTTCGCTTCCCGGGACTTCTTGCTCGCCGGGAGGTGTCTTTACTTGCGGCGCAGGCGGCGCAGGAGTCGAGTCCCAGCTATGCACATTGCTTAGGTGGTAGAGTGTCAGTGCAGCCAAAACGGCAACGAAAAGAAAAATCCTATAACGGCGAACTCGAAGCATGGTGCCGTTTCTTTCAGGTCGCGTGCCTGAGTAAGCTGTTCCACATTGGTCTGCAAGTCTTGGCCAAGGATTCCGCGGTAGCAAACACAACGAACAAGCAAGCAGACTCCGCTGATACAGTCTCTGGGCCAACGCCTCCCAAGGCTACCGAAAACGAAGGAAGATACGAAAGACACTGATATTGGAGTGGACAGCTGACCAGAAGAAGAGGGCGCCGTCTCACACTTCGAGGCAACATTCTGGCCCGTTTTTGAGAGCTTGGCGTTTATCCTGGCCGCAAAGATCGCCGCCCCGCGAGTGTTGGTCTCCTGAAAGATCCAAATTTGGAAGGATTACGGCCCCTATCGCGGAAGACTTGACCATATGCCAAGCTGAGGGCTGAGAAGTACTTGGTGATATTCAGATGCTCCCCTTGCTTGCAAAAGCCAGCAAAGGGTCAAACTCAATTCTCCAGAATCATTGCAATTACACTAGCTGATAGCTTCCCTAGGTACTACGTAGCAAGGCTAAAGTTTCAAAATTTCATTCATTTGCCAGCAATGCTGATGTTATTACAAGTCTCAAGGTCAATATCTGGCAAGCTGGCGTTTGCCGCTTGATATTCACACAAACAACTCCTCTTCAAGTCTTAGACATGCCGTCAGATTTCTAAAGTACATGTGAACGTCAAATCTTTCTGGTCGAAACGTGATTAAAATTTATACATGAACACAAAGTCGTCAGCTGCTCGCCTTTTGTAAAAAGAGTCGGTGTAAATCCAAGCACGAGATATGCCTGACCTGGGCAGTAGATCACGGTACACCAGTGCGAGTGGAGTAAAAGGAGCGGAAGAGAATGCATCTCAGGGTGACTGCATGGCCCAGTATGCTTCAATACCGTATGGTCCAGGATCCTTTGCCTTCCAGGCAGTACTACCGCCGGAGAAGAGGAAAAGATTCTCGGAGAATGCGCCATTCAAACTTGAGAGAGCTTTCGCCTGATTATCTGTACCGGGTGCATTGGGACAGTTATTGCTGCCGCAATTTCCGTTCGTAGGCCAACCAGATTCGGTCACCAAAGTGTTCTTACCGCCACAGGCATCAGAAACGGCCTTAGCCTGCGAGAGAACCCACGATCCTGCTTGGTCGGGACCACCCAAATTAGAGTTGAAAAAGGCGTGGATATTCGCCGCTGGGAAATCGGATGCTTGACAGATGGAAGGGTTGGCGAGGATAGCGTTCTGGGTGTCAACTGTTACCACCGGTCCACTGTAACCAGCAGTCTTGAGCAGGCCCCTTGCTGTGTTGATAGCGTTTACGACGTCACCAGGGTTGCCACCGCTATTGACAACCTCATTCCCAATATTGATCGCGTACACTCCACTCCAGTCGCCATTCACTTGCTGAGTCATAGAGCCGATATCGCCATTCACGTTACTGATCGTAGTTATACCAAGCATGACCTGCTTGCCCTTTTGACGCGCGATG
Source organism: Pyrenula aspistea (assembly GCA_021030945.1). NCBI lineage: Eukaryota > Fungi > Ascomycota > Eurotiomycetes > Pyrenulales > Pyrenulaceae > Pyrenula > Pyrenula aspistea. The sequence continues at coordinate 256,091 of JAGFML010000024.1, forward strand.
GGGAGTACGTTGCTAACTTGATTACAGTCCACGCCGTAAATGCGGATCAGTGGATATGCCGAAAGAACGTCAAGGTCTTTCGAAATCGCGCCTTGATCTTTGCAAGTCCCATCGTCGTTGTAAGGTGTATAGCATGCCCCCTTGCCAGCACCGGTCATAGCACCCGATCCACTGCCTGACGAAGCCGAGCTTGAAGGAGCAGGTGGTGAAGATGGCGGCGGTGATTCAGATGAAGGAGCCGGCGGTGCTTCCGTAGTTGACGGTGGTGTCTCAGAAGAGCTTGAAGAAGAAGTTGGCGCCACTGTAGAGGAGCCAGAGGATGTTTCTGCGGTCGAAGACGAGACGTCGGAGGTAGTCTTGGGAGGAGCGGCAATTGTCTGTTGGACCCCCTTGGTCTCGGCGCTCACGAAGTTCCCAGCTTCATCGACCCAAACAACGACTTCCGACGCTGTCACAGTAACGTAATCGGTCTCAACGCCGGCATCGCGCCTCTCATGTTTCTCATGTTTCAGCTGGTGCCGGTGGCCATGCCCTGTATCCCTTTTAGATGCGCCCGTAAAGCAGGAAATCCTAAAGACGTACTGTGCGGCTGCGCTGCAGCAAGGTGGAGCAACGATACCGCTGCTAGAGTAAAAGTGCCGGCTTTCATGGTTAGAGAGTGGATCTAATGGTTATGTTGATCGGTAGGATGAAGTTCACTAGACTGGCTTGGTCAGTTTTTTGTCGTCAATGAATTGCAAAGGACTTTCAGCTTGAGACGCTCGCAAGCTGCTCATTCAAAGCTCAAATGTAAACAATGGCAGATTTCATACCATTATTTCCTAACCGCCAGCCACATCCGTAACCGTAATGTCGCAGAGATGATTACAAGAAGAATGCGAAGCGGCGGCCGGGGGGAGGAATGCGACAGGAAAATGAGTGTACCTGCTGATGAGTGATCTGCCGGGCAGGAATGCGAGGGAGCGACCCCCTCTCTTCCAAAAACGAAGGAATGTGGACACAGCCAAAGCGAGCGTGGGAGAAGAGATGACGAAGTGAGGGAGATGTAAAGCACAAGACAGCGGTGACCCAAAGCACTGGGCTGATGGTGGTTGTGACAGGTAGGGGGGACGAGCTTGTAAGGGGAAATTGAAGGTGGCGCTAGTCAGCCAGATCGCCATTCACAATCAAAACACCCTTGCCGACGACATCACCGTGACAATGCTTGGCCACCGCTTGATCTTGGGATGTAATGAAACGCATAGCATGCTCTGAACGCGTAAAGACCCCAAATAAACTTCTGCTGTTCATCTACCTAAGGTACCTGAGGTATTTCACGGAGGAAAGAGACATTTTGTTGGCGTTGGCAAGCACCACCGCGAGGCGTCACTGCCGGCAAGCACTGCGGCGACGGCTAACAAATCTCAAACAAGCCGCCCCCTAGGCTGCTCAAGAGCTCTTCACGGGCTCTGGCGTTTAACGTCTTTTCGCAATGCCGATTATTATTCACGACCTTGTTCGTTTGGCCATTCACTCTACCTGTTGTGTAAGGCGAGGCTAACTGCATATTCGCGGTGCATGGAGCAGGAATCCGAAGCTTGAGGCTGTTGTGCCGCAACCGGGCTCGCGCAGACTGTCAGTAACACCAGCCGATAGGCCGTCAACATCGAGAGTCGTGGCCGTGGGCAGGCGGTTACAAGATAGTTGGCCGGCGCATCGCAGGTTGGATCGGCCGCCCATGTTTGACAGTGTTTTCGGGATGCCGTGACTGTGTTCTGCCAACGAGAAGAGTGAGTCGGAGATTAAAGGGACGACGCGCCCAGCTACTCCACACTCGGGCTAAAACGCACTAAACTTTCCCGAACCCATTCTAGCTTCATATCATATCCGTGATCACACGCTGTATATCTTCATGCTCAAGTCTTGACATACGCAAGACCATCGATCCCGGGACTCCCTGAAGCAGCTCGTTCTATCTAATTCTCGATACTCATTTGCGAATGTTAAGACTTTCACACGGCCACAGAGATGGTTTGGGCTCAATGGAGGCGGTAAGTGATCAATGAAAAGGGGTCCAGGCATCGCTCCTGGTTTTCATATCAGATGCCTTCCGTGTCGCGTGCACCCTTCCATTGTCTTTGAAGCGCTCATCGAGTTCTGCAATTACCCTTTGTTCCGACAGAAACAGTAAACTCCGACCACTAGCTAAATCAATTATACACCGGGCTCCTGACAAGAACCCGTCCGCTTTTCACGATGTTGACTTCCTTGTTGTAGCCCCAGAAGTTTAGCTTCGACTCACGTGTACGCTCTTCCCATCATACTTTCCGAATCCTCATACTCGGACCAAGCTCCAAAGTTCCTACGTCTCCCAAGGTCCCAGGCCCAAACCGCTGTCGGCTTAGCCGCCATCCATGGTCTGAAAGACGGGCAAGGAGCGCAAAGAAGGCGTAGTTGGCGGGATTCTCTATCTTCTCGTCAGCTGGCAGCGAAATGGCGCTTGCCCAGTCCAGAGCCTTTTCAGCTTCTCCATAATCGGGAAACTCAGGCATCGCAGCAAAAGGAGATGGCTGATCGTCCAAGTTCCATGGCGGTAGGTAAAGCGAGTGGTGCAGAAGGACAAATGCAGTGATCGTTCGAAAATAGTTAATAGGAGCCCCCTTTAAGGGTCTGTCATCATTTGGCATCAAGGCGCCGAAGTCCACTCCCTCGGGCCAGTCGTCAAGACTCCCGAAATGCCTTGATAATTGCGGCTCACATACCGTGATTGTGGCTCTCACTGGATTCTGCCCCCTCAATTCTCCGATCATCAATTTTCGATACGCTACAGCTGGAGGTGTGTTGATAGGGTCGTAACAGCCGGAATTGTTACCTGCCTCGCTAGAAGAGAAAGGTCATTCCAGGATTGCTCGACGGAATTTTCTGGTCTCACATTCGATTGTCCATGTCGAACCATTCTTGGTATGGCTGGCCGGCCGCAGCTTCGTGGGGCATTGGACGCTGTTCCTGCAGTACATAGCCCTCAGGGTAAGGTTGCTCAGGATCCTCTTTTCTTCTCCATCTTGAATCTCGACCCGGATAATATCGTCTATCATTGTCACAATAGTACCGGTAATTCGCGAGGTTCCGATTGTGAATTGACTCTTGGGTCATTCCTGCTATTCCAGATAGCCTATCTGAATAGCGAAATTGATTAAAGGGCCGGGATCTGTGACTCTGTATCTGAATATCACTTACCCATCACTTTTTCAGCATGTTCTGTTTCAAAACCGGTGAACTGTTTTCCAAAGAGTCGACGATAATAATCCCGGGTTGTACCCGTTGCGATGTGTAATCGGTCACGGGCTCTCTGTGCCCAAACACGAAATTCCCGAAACCCCTCCTCAAAGAAACCACGGCCATTACAAGATTGATCAATCCAATAGGTGTAGGCACTAGAAAGCGAGCAAATCATAGAAAGTGTGAGCATAAGCGTCGAAAGCGTCGACCTTTTCATATCTCTCGTAAAGCTGACAGAGAAATGGTCCTATCTATTCTGTAGATTCAAGGACCAAAGCACTGTATAGAGAGAAATTTGACAACTCTAGAAGGATGTTTGCACGGCTATTGCATTGTAAAGAATGACACTGCCATGTCCCACCCTACATAATCCGGTGGAATTCCATTATCAGGCTTTCGCTTGAGGCGATGCGGGCTGCTGAGGTCGCCTAACAAGCAATGCTGTTTCCGCGACTCATGAATGCGATTTTCATCTCGGCCGTGATGCTGGGTGATAGTTGGGCTTGTGCAACAGCCAAGTCTCCCGCCACGATCAGTTGGTGCGCAGTGCAACAATCAAATCATATGGAAGCCACACGGACCCTCTGTAAGCAACTTTCTCGGAACTTCTGTGGTATTGGACAGACTTATTTACCTTGTCTCGTCACACTTACGTAGTGATAGCTAAGGTATACTCACAAGGCGTACTTCGCCGAAAGACAAGACACATTAGACCGGGACTACTGGGACCCTACTAGCCCGTGCGTCTTCAGCGGCAAAGTTTTGAGTCTCTCATTGTTGAAAGCAATGGCATTACTACAGAATGAGATGTAAGACATCGTTGCCTCGACAACGTCGGCTAGAGGGCTTCTCCAGGTCTTGGAAATACGTCATGGGAGTGGAGCATAACGCGTACGCGTCTGATTAGCAAGAGATTTTCGCGTACCTGAACTCGCCGACTTTAATGAACTAGAAAGCTCGAACGATCACTTGCCTATCTGGTATCTTAGGTGTTATATGCACTTTAGTGCAACAAAGTTCAGGTTTACTGAGAGGAACGAATTGAAAATAAGAAATCTGTATCGGCCATTCTACGACCCGCACGCGCAAAACTTGGCCACTATCATCTCAGCCCAGGAAAGACTCCAAATTTTGGTCTTCGTTGGATTCAAATTTTCTCTCAGGGAACGTCGAATATGTCTGCCGCTTCTTCGACCGAAGATCTCCAGAATGCTCTACAGTCCGTCATGGATGCGGTAGCCTCAAATCTATCCTTCACAGCTCAACAGTCAGCGCGGAGCGGCAAATTATTCTTCACGTGGGACTTCGTGTCCAACACCCAAAACATGCTTAACGGCCGCCTTGACAAAGAAAGTTCAAACTGACGTTGCGGGACGTTGCATGTTCCAGGATCTGCTCGTCAACGACACCACGGGAAAGTTGGCTTTGATGACAGGAGGGGACCAAACAGAATTTGACGATGACGTTAAGGAAAAAACCAAAGCATGTGTAGATATCGCCGGTCGCTGGCGTGGTTGAAGTACGCCGAAGGAGTTGTGATTCTGGGAAGACCTGAGAGGCAGAAATTTGCACATGTTTATCTTTCTCTCGGGGTTTACGGTGGACGGGCCTCTGAACGATCCCGTGCCATATTCCACATTCGGTTGTCTATTGGCGAAGTTTGAGAAGTCAAACCAACTTGCAACATCCAGAAGTTATTATCCTAAACATAAAAGTCAATTCCTCTAAGAGTAAGAAAACCCGTGGTCACCATTCTAACTCCTCAAAACATTGCGTGGGAAGGCGATAATTTGGCCCTAATCACTCACATATTGTGATTCTGTGTCCGACATTATCAAATTGATGGAAGCTACATGACCGGCCTGTAGGAAGTCGATTGTGAGAAGGTATCTGATTGTCGAGTAATGTGTCTCCACATGTCGAAGCGCGTCTTTTTCTCGGATCACAACGCGTAAGGGGAGCTCCGGAGAAACATTCCGCCGACAACATCCCCGCTCTCTCCGCAAGGCTGCACGACAGCAAGAATTTTCGTCGCAAAACCACCATCATTCACTTACCTCGCTCTTGCTCAATCTAATCTTCACCTTACCACGTCTCATTACTTTTCTCATAGCTCTACAGGCACGTTAAACTTTCCATGGAATTTTTTTCGCCTAGATTCGTAGCGCAGCAATACATGTCCGCTCTTGCCTTCATGCTTCCCTTGGTTTGACCAATTTCGCCTCCAACAAACTTCTGAAGCGCGCCAACTCCTGGCCGCTCTACCCGTAAATACCCCTTGAATACACTGCTCACATGACGATCGAATCTCCTCTGAATACGCATTTCCGCCGATCCCAGACCCCAGAATCGCCACGACCCGTCCATATTCCCGAGCCAAATAAAATCCCAGTGCTCAAGCACCAGATGGATCCTGTTTTCAACGACACTGCGACCTACGACATTCCAAGCACGGATGTCTTGTCCACACCTCCTCGCTCAGATATCCCTCAGACCTTCCCCCAGAACCCTTTAATTGTATATGAGCATGCTCCCGGAACCCAGCCAAGCGGGACAGTAGCCTCCCACGAGTATGGCGCTGGGACAAATACTCTCGAGGATGTTTCGTCGGCAAACATGACAACCAACAAAGAGATTGAGACTGCTTCCACAGACAATGATATGCGTGGCAGTCAGCTATCCAACACGTCCGATGTTCGCAATGCTCTACAGCCAACCCATGCTCCCTTTCCCAATTCCCAAAATGGAGCTCTGGCAGAGAGCAGTAAGTCAAACGGCTTGCCTGAGCTATCCGGTACCAAAGTTGAGGCGTCTGAGCAAGAAATAATGCCCGCTGAGAATCAGATATCTCTCCCCCATCAGCCTACAGAGCCCCCCCATGAAACCGGTGACGAGGGCGTCAATTTTCAGACTTTACTTGACAATCTCTCTCGATCCACTTCTACTGCTCCGCCTGCTGATAGTATCACCGCACCAACCACCGCTGCTTCCCATGAAGACCCTGACATTGCCCAAGCTACAGTCGAGAAATCACTCCCAATCGCAGCTGGACTGCCTCCAAGGCCGCCCCCTCAAGAAAAACCTTCGATGCATCCTAATTACTCCCCGAATGAAGACATACAAACTTATCACCAAATCCCAACTCAGGTAGCAAACGTATCTAGCTATCAAAGCGGATCCAATCAGCCAAACACACAGACCAGTTACAACGTCAATGCTCCCTTACCAGCTATTGTGCTTCCCTCCGGTGCGCCTGGCACTATAAGCGGTAATGGATTACCTCCACCACCTAGCCTTTCCAGCTACCAAAATGTTTCTCAACCTATCCATTCCCAGCCCAGCACCAATGTAATGGATGGACCAGACAGCAGCGGGTTCGATTCTGACAAGGGCGAGGAAGATGTGCGGTGGGGACCTGAGATTCAGAAAAAGTATGACGACTTTCTCCATGAAGAGCGTAGATACGTCACAGAAGGAGTTTGGGATCGGTTTCCACCGGGCTCAAGGCTGTTTGTTGGTGAGCAGAGCCGCAAAGAACACACTACTGGCGACCGAAAGTGCTGACCACATCCAGGCAACCTGCCAACCGAAAAGGTAACGAAGAGAGATCTTTTTCATATCTTTCATAAATATGGCAAGCTCGCACAAATTTCGATCAAGCAGGCCTATGGCTTCGTCCAATTTCTAGATGCTACTTCTTGCTACGAGGCACTAGACTCAGAACAGAGCGCTGCTATCCGTGGACGAAAGATACGTAAGTGAAAATATTTACGCGTTAATGCTCAAGCTGAACGCCTTGCAGATCTTGAAGTATCGAAGCCGCAGAAGAATACGCGGAATTCGGGACCGGCCGAGCATGGTAAGCATGACAAGCGGCGACGTTCTAGATCTCCCGGCAAGCGGGGTGGCGGACGACGGGGCAATGACCGCTCACATGGCGATCGACTGCCGTTCAGCGACTTTCGTGACGAGCCAAATCGAAGACGCGACGATTACCGACCACCACGGTCTCCCTCTCCCCATGGATTCAGCGGTAGGGACTATCGCATGCGTGAGGGTAGCGTTGAGAGGTACGGACACTGGGAAGGAAGAAGAGGATCGCCGAATTACGGACGAGCGGAGGCAGGATACGGTAGCCCGGGGTCTAGGATGCGTGGTTACGGTGAGGATGATGTGGACTACCTACTTCCTCGCCGACGTCCCGAGGAAATACCCGATGTGCAGATTATAATTCTAGAAGAGGTTGACAGGTATGATGCCAAAAGCGGTGACATGAGCTTTTCTGACGCGGTCGCACAGGAATTTTGTCTGGTTTGTCGAGAATGGCTTCCGGACTAAGCAGCTGCGATGTGATGTTCTCACACTCAACCCGAGACTAAATCTCCAAAGTGTAATCAAACGACAAGTGGTAGAAGGTGTACAGGCTGTGGTCACGCTCACACGCATGACACAGCTAGCTGGGAAAATCTCCCTTCAAGTTTTCGACCGCAGCTCAGGTGCTGAGAACGTCAATTTCAATGGTTGGTTCGCAAAGTGGCATTATTATTTCAAGGCTAACAGCTGGTAGAGTACGAAGGCCTTGAAGTTAGCATTGCCGCCGAGATTGTCGTCCGCGCAAGGCAAGCGCAACGGGGCCCTGCTACGGCACCGTATGGTTACACATCTTTACAAAATTATCAGGCCCCAACGTCTCATCAAGGTCCCTCTGCCCAGGGGTACCGAAACCCCGCGAACACAACCTCTGAACAGCCAGATGTCACCAACATGTTGACAAATTTGGACTCAACGTCATTACAAAAACTTCTGGGTGCCCTTCAGCAACCACAAAACCAACAAGCCGCTGCTAATGTTCCGCAACCAACCCCGATGAGTCCTGCAAATGGAAATACGGCAGACCTAGCCAGCCTTTTGAGCAATGTCGCTCGTCAACAGCAATCATCTAGTTATGCTTCCCCTACAACAGCGCAACAACCAAGCTCTACATATCCGTATAGCGCTCAGCCAACTCCCCAAGGGTACGGTAATGGCTATCCGTCTCAAGGAGGCCAGCCAAACGTGCAGAGTATTATGGACCAGCTCTCACGATACAAGTGACACCGATCCCGATGAGGAAGCCATTCAAAACTTTCCAGATATATGATATTAAGCATGATTTCAGGAGTATGTTTCGATGATCAGGCCATTCATCTTGCATGTTGGAGGACGCATTCTCTAAGAGTGGGCACATTCTGTACAGCGGCCATGGCTCACTGCCTTTTTCAAGTGCCATAGGCCCCGAAATTCTAGCAACGACCAATAAATAGCGTGTTTGACCAGTCTGCAGTAATCTCTCACGGGTTGAGCACCGGCAGGTATTATGCTAGAGAGTTCTCATCAGATCCGGGGAAGGCTTCCAGGAGGCTGAAGTGGACCTCGTGTGGGGCCGCCAAGCCGTTACCCGACGTTGAAAATGAAATCATTTCTGATTTGCTCTTCGGTCTTAGCGACGCGGTCTCGTGCAGCTATCCTAGTCCCTTACAATTAAGACCTAAGCATTTGTGTCTTAGACTTGGAGATCTCATCATTCTTGAGATACAACCAAAGCCCGAAAGATCGAGCCGCCAACGCTCACAGGTAGTCGGTTTCTTTGTTTCTTAGAATCCGGCACTGCCCGATCAACCGGCGATGGAACCAGTCATTGCCTGCGGCTTGCAGCCTGTCAGGTGAAGACGACTACTGCAGGTGATCTATCAGCTGCATTGTTCCGGCCAACTCAGTGTCTTCGGACTGCTCCATTCGATGGCCGAATGAGCTGTCACAGAGCCATTTGCCCAGACTTCGTGACCGCCGCGAAGGCCGCCGGACCGAGCACCTGTTCCTGAGAAAATATGCCACCCTTCGAAAGTGACCTGAAAAAGCGCGCCGCGCGCAACAAGTTGACGAAAAGACCAAAGCAAATGAATCGCCTGCCTTCTTCCCAGGTTCCTGAACGGCTTCGGTATGGCGACGACGCGCAAGAAGATGCTGCTGCGCCAGCAAAGGGTGCAAACACCGCCGCTCCTCAATACATGAACCAGTCCATTTTCTCGATGATCGCGGCTGCTGGATCGAATACAAATTTTAACAGACGATTCGAAGACTCCAGCGATAGCGAGCTCGAAGATGAGTCGAGTGCTCCTTCGGCTATACCTACGCCAAAGCCCAGAGAACCTGAGAATACCTACAATCCAGGTGGTGCTAAATCGAAAAGCACGAGTGATCAAGAGACAAGAGGCAGAAGAGGAGAACGTCATGGCCGCAAAAAATCAGAGAATAGGTTGCTTCAGTCCCTACCCAAATTGCATCTCAGGACATCGAGAAAGAGTAGGCCATCAGGGTCTCTTGGGAGAAAGAGCTCGGAGGAACCTGAAAGTGGCGCGGCAAATCCCGACCTGTCAGAGAGTCAAGATGCACCTGTTATGAGTCGCATGATAGAAGCACAGGCACAATTTGATGCTTCAAATTACGATGCGCTTAAGGAATCTGATAACTCCGCAAAACGTGAAAGAACAAATTCGTCACCAGACACTCTACTTGCTATTCGTCTCATGGAGATTTTTGGTTTTGAGGAGCCGGAGAAAGTTCTCTCAGAATATCCATGCTGGCTGATGAAGACTGTTTTCCTCCAAGGATATATGTACATCACGAAGAAGCACATTTGTTTCTATGCATACTTGCCGAAAAAGTCCAATGTTGTCGCAAGATCAGGCTACCTCGCCAAACGCGGAAAGCAAAATCCCAAGTACAACCGGTATTGGTTCACTTTGAAGGGTGATGTACTGTCCTATTATGCTAATCCAGCCGACTTATATTTCCCGAGCGGAAACATTGACCTTCGATACGCCATATCTGCCACCTTGGTTGACAGCGGTAAAGATTCGAAGGACTTCTCGGTTATCACAGATCACCGCACTTATTGCTTTCGGGCAGATAGTCCTACAAGCGCAAAGGAGTGGGTGAAGACTCTACAAAAGGTAATATTTCGGTCCCACAATGATGGAGATAGCGTGAAAATATCTTTACCAATCGACAATGTCTTGGACATCGAAGAAAACATAGTCGTTGACTTCGCAGAGACTATAACAATCAGAGTTATGGAGAGTGGAGACAGCTATGCCTTGGACGAGTACTATTTCGCTTTTTTTGGTTTTGGCCGTGATGCCCTTAGCAGGTTGCGCGGCCTCGTGGACGGCACCTCTGCACAGAGATTGTCCCTAGACCTGCTTTCGCCGCAGGACGGGCGAACTTCCCGATCCCAGTCTCCATCTGCACGCAAATCCCTTGACGTGATGTCGCCTGGTGCGCGTATTCCTCCAGGCAACCTACTCAAAGACAATGTTAGAGCCACCTTGATGCCCCATTCTCCTGCGGATAGCGGACGTAGCTCACCTCGTCCAAGCGGGGAATGGGGCCGTTCAAGTCGCGAATGGGGTCGCTCAAGTCGGGATTTGATTCGTCCAGACCTTGATAACAATTTGTACGGTAGAGCAAGTTTCGATCGGGGTAGAAGAAGTGGTAGTACGAGCAGACTTACCATTCAGTCCAGACGGGTAGGAAAGTCACCTGCGCCGAAGCAGCAGAGCTCTTCAGACTCCTACGTACAGTCCGTCGAACAAGATACAGAGTCGTCTCTTGTGCTTAATTCAGCCACAGATACCAGAGACTCGGCCAGCCAGATCCTTGATCGCAGTGATGTGTTTCACTCACCGACTATCAATCGCCTTCGCCCATCGCCAACAGGCTCGGGAAACAACTTTCGAAGACATTCCGAAGACACAGCAACAACTTTCTCTCCCAGAGCAGACATCAAAGTTCATCCCCCTTCGAGAGCGCACACCGGTAATGACAGCCTGAAATCACGTCCGCTAGCGATGAAAAGCCCGCCGCCGGGATCGGATCCCGGAGACAGCGATCAGCTACCAAGAAGCAATTCATTGCAAGATGTTTTCAAGTCAGGATCCTTTCCATTACAGCGTGCTGCTGGCTTTGCTGGGTATCTTAAAAATACCTCGAAACGTATGAGTAATTTATTGGCAACAGAGTCTATGGGGTATCTTGAAAAGGTTTCTGGCATGTGGCAGGGCGGTAGACGGCATTATGGCGAGAACGAAGACGTGTTACCAGACAACGGTATGCTAGACCCAGAGGATGCGGAGGCGTCTGTAGGACACGGAGACCGTTTCCGGACGCATTTTGCTCTTCCCGCTAGCGAAAAGCTACAAGCGACCTATTTCGGATACCTAAACCGCGTCCTACCACTGTATGGCAAAATATACATTAGTGACCGCAAATTTTGTTTCCGAAGCCTCCTGCCTGGCACAAGAACCAAAATGATCTTACCATTGAAAGACATCGAAACAGTTCACAAAGAGAAAGGTTTCCGGTTTGGATATCACGGTCTCGTTCTCGTCATCAAAGGCTATGAAGAGCTCTTCTTCGAATTCAACAATGCCGATTCTAGGGATGATTGTGCAGTCACCCTGCATGAAAGCCTCGAGAACATCAAGTCGCTTCTTGAGTCCGGGTTACTAGCCGCGGAGGAACAAGAAGAAGCAGACGTGGCGAGAGCTGAAAACGAGCTTCTACAGCAGGCTAGAAAAGACGGCAACGCGGCACATGAGCTTGAGCTTCCGGCCTCCATCCAATCAGAAGTTGTTGAGATAGGTCCCGAAACACCCCCAATTCTGTTTGACGATCCACGAGCGTCCATTATCAACTTCAAGCCAACCGAGTCTTTGCGAATCACTTGCCTTACGATTGGGTCACGTGGCGACGTCCAGCCTTATATCGCTCTCTGCAAGGGTTTACTAGCGGAGGGCCATAAGCCCAAAATCGCCACTCATGCAGAGTTCGAACCATGGATTCGCAAGCATGGTATAGACTTCGAATCTGTTGAAGGGGACCCAGCCGAACTCATGCGTATCTGCGTCGAAAATGGCATGTTTACGTATTCTTTCCTGAAGGAAGCGTCCATCAAATTCCGAGGTTGGATCGATGAACTTCTCTCCTCAGCGTGGAAGGCGTGTCAGGACACGGACATCTTAATCGAGTCTCCTTCCGCGATGGCTGGTATTCACATTGCTGAGGCTCTTGGGATTCCTTACTTCCGAGCTTTTACTATGCCATGGACTCGCACTCGGGCTTATCCCCATGCCTTTGCAGTGCCCGATCATCGGATTGGTGGAGCCTACAATTGGTTCACATACGTGATGTTTGATAACATCTTCTGGAAAGCGATTGCTGGACAGGTCAACCGATGGCGAAAGAAGGACCTAGGATTACAAAGTACCAATCTTGACAAGATGCAACCGAACAAAGTCCCTTTTCTGTACAATTTTTCTCCTCACGTTGTCATTCCACCACTCGACTACAGCGACTGGGTCCGTGTCACTGGCTACTGGTTTCTCGACGAGGGCGACGTGAATAAATGGGAGCCGCCCCAAGAGCTCACAGCTTTTATCTCCCAAGCACGTGCGGATGGGAAGAAACTTGTCTACATCGGCTTTGGATCCATTGTGGTCTCGGATCCTGCAGCCCTGACCCGGACGGTCGTCGACTCTGTCCTCAAAGCGGACGCTCGCTGTATCCTCTCCAAGGGCTGGAGCGACCGTCTTGGCGATCCATCATCAGTCAAACCTGAAGTCGCCCTCCCCCCGGAGATCCTACAGATCAAGTCCGCGCCGCACGACTGGCTATTCCAACAGATCGACGCCGCAGTCCACCATGGCGGTGCAGGAACCACAGGAGCGAGCCTAAGAGCCGGTCTCCCCACTATCATCAAGCCGTTCTTCGGCGACCAATTCTTCTTCGGCGGCCGTGTAGAGGACTTGGGTGTGGGTATCTGTCTCAAAAAGATCAACGTCGCGGTCTTTGCGCGGGCGCTCTGGGAGGCAGTGCACAGCGAGCGGATGATCGTCAAGGCGCGGATTCTGGGGGAGCAGATACGCAAGGTAAGCCCGAGGATTTCACCATCTACCATCTATCGAACGATTGTGCTAACTTTGTCCTCTAAGGAAAACGGCGTTGCAACTGCCATCCAAGCGATCTACCGCGACCTCGAGTACGCCAAGACGCTCATCAAAGCCCGCCAGCACGCCCGGTCGCAACAATCCTCCACCGACCCAAGCGGCAAAACTGGCACGTTGACCCCAGCGGCCGGAGACGACAACGATGAAGAGAGCTGGACCTTCATCGGCGACGAGAGCGACCCGGAACTGCAGCGGCAGATCAAGAACTTCAACCCGAATCACATCGCCGGGGCGGCGGGAGCGAGGCTGTCGAAGAGAGGGATGATGGCTGTCGAGAGCGTGGAGGAGGTTCGGCCTGCTGGGTATGGCGAGAGGATGAAGAGCGCGGGGAGCGGGACGCTGAAGAAAGAGAAGAAGTAGGGAGAGAGGACATGACGGGTCGACCGAGTGGATTTGTTCTAGCATCGTACGCACAGGATGAGGCGTTGAGGCGTGGGTCCGCCGATGAGTTTACTCGGATTGGAACGGGCCTGGACATGGCCCACAGACTGGTCGCTTACACACGCGAAAAACATTATATTCGAACATTTAATTCACTACTCAATTCTCTTTTCTCAGGTACGACTGGTGTTAGATGGATGGATGGAAGGAAGGAAGTAAGGAAGGAGTTTTCCGACGACGATTACGATTACCACGAGCTGAAACAGGCCACTTCCAGGCCTTCAACTTGACCTCGCGATAGATACCCCTCAAACTGATAGATCTGATCGTTCCAAAGAAAGCTTTACTAAATCAATACATTTATCCTATTTTATAATTACGAATGAAACAAATACGGAGGTTTGAAATCCTCTCTCGCTCTCTCTCTCTCTCTCTCTCTCTCTCGCTCACTTTCTCTCTCCGTGTGTGTAAGTAATTGGATTGGATTGGATTGATTTGATATAATTTAACCCCCTCCCCCCTTTCCCCCAATGAAACCCCCCCAAAAAAACAATAGGAGAAACCCATCGTCTAAACTCCTGAAACTCCGACGACCAGTCAGTCAGTCAACTGCCTTACCTTAAGTACCAAATCTGTTACAGATACACCCTTCTTTCTCTCCTCTCCTCTTCCCCGTCCTTTCCTCTCCACCTACGCCCACGCCTGTATATCATAGCCGGTACACATTGAAAAATTCATCAACCCAAAAGAACTCAGATCAACACCGATAAGCGGGCATTGCAGAATAAAAAATATTTCAAACAGTATATCCCATAGCCAAAATCGACCTCCGCAATTTGTGCCCGTTACGTTTCTCCAGGGCCCGAGTACTCATTTTGCTGTTTTTAAAAAACAAAGCAGTTATATTTGTTCAGCAGCTCTAAGAACAATCAGGTCAAAGAAAACCCCCCTGAGCTGCGGGCTTGTATGAATCAGGCCTAATCCAGTCCCTATAAAACTCCTCTGAGCCCACTCTCCGCCGCCTTGTAACTAATGCCCCTCCTCATCTTGGGGCGAGGCACCGGTCCCATCATCAGCAGCGGACTAGACAGTGTTGAACTCCTATCAGCAAAAGCTTCAGTCCCGCTGCAATGCCTGCACCGGCGATGACGAGCTTAAGCCGCTCATCATCCATGTTCCCCCGCTGAATGCGATGTGACGCTTTCCACTTGCACGGGCCGACCCGACCCTTTCAGGAAGGCGGGCTACTTAATACTCAGTCGCGTTAACTGTATCTGCGTGGAAGCATGATCGTTCGACGACCGTGACCGTGCTGAGAGGGATGGGCCATGGGAGCAAAATATGTTTCAAAGCGCATAATTGAACGATTTCTCCAACACGTCACCACCCGACATCAACACCCCGCCACGAATCTCTCCACAATCTAATCCAATTACCATCCATCTTCCCACTACGTCGCAAATCATCACTACTCCCGCCCTCTCATCGCAAGAACCTCATCGCCATGACGACCTTAAGCCGGTATTAGGACACTTATTGCAAACCACCAGTGTTCCCTACACCTCTCTTGGCAACAGTTCCGCTCTTGGTCCAGCCAAAGGATGGGGCTCGAACATCATATCTCTCCCGATGGATGTAAGCTTCGATGCGTTTTCAAGGCGGACACACTTGTGAAGCTAACTTATCCAGGAACCGGCTCGGCACACGGGGTGTGTGAGTCAAAACGTGGAAAATGAAAAATTGGAATGGGGTCTGGATTATATGTACACGTATCCCTCCTTTTATTTCATATGTGCTCTTTCCTTGCCTTTCCTTTCCATCCCCTAAAACGCCCATCGCTGCGAAAACTTCCCATTCATGTCAAGATAAGTCGTAAAACGTAGTCGAGTTAAAATACTCGTTTCAATGATACAAGGGACGCAACTGGTGCAAACGCAAACGCGAAGCAATGCAGTGCTGGGGCGTAAAATAGGACTGAACTGCCAAAAAGGGCGTAAAACATGGGTCGAAGCAAAAATCGAAAAAAAAAAAAAAATCGCTCAGTATGCTTTGCTGAAGATTGTTGCAGCCGTTAAAGAGAAAAACCTCCCATCCAAAAATTTCCGTTCATCAAAGATATCAAGAAATGCATTCATTCCTTTAAGTGTTCAGAGTCTCCACCTCTTTCGTTCCTTTTCCCCCTCTTCATCCCATAGTCACCTCCTCTCCCTGCTCAGCTCTCTCCCCCTCTTCGCCCTCGCCCTGGATCTCCTTCTCCTCCTCTTCCCTCTTCCCCTCGCTCTCCCTCTCTTTGACCACCTTCTCCCTCTCCGCCCCCGCGCCAACCAGACTGTCGCAATACGTCCGAAACTTGACAATCTCCCTCAGCAGGTACGAGCTCTTCCGTTCCCAGTTCCCTAGCGCCCGTTCCCGGTTCTTCCCTACCGCGCTATACGCCATCAGCATCGGCGCCCGCAGTTCATTGTGCTTCTGCAGTTCTTCCTCGACGCTGCGGACATATGTCTGTAAAGCGCGGAGCTGGTCGACCTCGAGGAGCTGCGAGGAGACGAGGGATTGGGAGGGCGGAGTCCAGTCTGCGATGTAGATGCGATCGCCGGGGAGGCGGGGCCGTGAGGAGGGGAGATCGATGCTGCTGCGGAGGGAGGACTGGATGCTGGGCCGTGGGAGGGTGTTTGCAGCTGCACCGCTAGAGCTGGAAGGCGGAGAGCGTTGAGGGGTGTTGAAATTCTGATCTGAAGATGTCAGGGCGCGGTTGATGACTGCGTCGCTCCAGCCATATTCCATGTTGCTGACACCGCCGAAGAGAGGTTCCTTGGACAGTCTTGCGCTCCAGTAATTTGCTGTTGAGACGAACTCGCGGACGATGTCTGGCGTGCCGACTTGGAAGAGGTGGACAGCGCCTGTCGGAAGGCTGAGGGCAAAGACGTGAGGCCGTGCTTTGGAGTACCCTGGCGGTGGGAGAGCGGACGCGATGGTTTGGCGAAGAAGGAACTTCCAAATCTCCTCAGCGTTCTCCATCCAGTTACCGCCGCCAACGACATTGCTCATCTTCTGGCGGTTAGCACGCTGCCGGATCGACTTGGCGTTGACAGAAAATGAGAACAGACGCATCCAGCCCTTCTCAATGACGGCGAAGCATTCGTTCCAATTGCGGTCCTTCGAGCGCTTGTCCACGCCATCAAGATGTTGCTTGTGCTTGAGCATGCCTTCCTTAGCCCAAGGCGCACCCAGGAGGCCAAGTGATTCGTCTTCGAGTAGAGGTAAAGCACGCATGCCCTGCTGCTGATCCTCATCTGCAGAGAAGCCGGGAGCATCTTCTCGAATAATTGCCTGAGAAAGAGCATTTGCAAAGCCGATCGACCTCTTATAGTCTCCACGTGGATAATCAGATCCAAACGAGTCGACGGACATGGAAGTTAGGGTTTTGCCGAGGGAAGCTTTGCTCCAGGTACTAGAACCTGTTGGGCTCCAAACCGATGATTGCTCGTCAAAACTTGTGCGGCTTGAACCCATCGTAGACATCGGATACAGGCGTGGGCGAGACCTTGTCTTGGACGTCCATCTCGATGTGTTTGAACGGCTGTCAGCTCCTCTCCCTCTTGACATCTCAGATTGCGCTTTGCTTAGCGTACTTGGCGTCCTCCTCAACATATTAGTAGTGGCGGTTAGAAGGTTAGTGGACGATTCAGGTTGGTCAACTGGATCTGGAGCCGCGTTATACAAAGGCAGCCGCTGCTTTGATATGGAATTGTAGACAGTCTTGAGAACGGACTCTACGATTGACTCCCAAACCCGGAGGGAGCCCGAGAATGGCGCCGAGATCAAGGGGCCTTGAGCGTCGGCGTCAGCGGAGTCCTCCCGATTCAGCCTCTCAGTCGGTCGTGCAGCCAGTCTTTGCGGTGGTTCCACGTCCATCGAAGAGCGAGGTTCCTTCGTGTCCCAGGGTACTGTCGAAGTACGTCCGCTAGGAGAAGTTGGTTCTGAGACATCGTTGTTTGGTTTGGGCCATGTACTGGCTTTGACTGTTTCGAATGCGTCCGGAGCTGAGTCTGTCGCTACTCGTCTGATTGTCGGCAGAGTGTTGCGAATGAATTGCATCCGAGTCATCTTCTGGTCAATGTCTGCCAGGTGGAGATCGGTGTTAAGCAACAGTATCGAGTAACAGATGGTGTGCACGACATCGCTGGACTTGAAGCCATGATTCGAATTGCACTCGCACCATCGCCTCGAGAAAGCGTCTAGCATCCGGTCAACCTGTTGCGTCTCGCCTTTCAAAGTTATTCGGGAACATAGGGAACGGAGCGCATTCAAAATGTTCATGTCTTTCCAATCAAACAGCTGCATGTATGCGTTACGGAGTTGCTCTTTCTCCGGATCAGACTCTCCAAGCCATGCCGCGGTTCGCTGATAATCTAGCATCTTGTCGCCGTGGTTGTATATTTTCTCAGCCGTCTCCCAGATGTTGGGCTGTATTGGTGGAGCGCCAAGATCCTCGGCCGCAGGTGCGTTTCCAACCAGGGGAGATTGCGCTTTATGCGCTTCATTATCCGGGGACTGGACCACTTGAGGCATGCTGCTTGCCGATGCGTAACTGCTCAAATCTGATGCAGACGCTTTAGCCGACTCATGCCGAGATCCACCAGGTGATGAAGCTTTTGCATCACCCTGAACCTGTTCTGTTGAGGAGTTACCGTCAAGCCACACGCGCTCATGGCTCTGCTGTGATTCAAGAACATTCTTCGTGTCATCAGCTGCGTATGCAGACTGTGTTGTGACCAGTCTACTAGTGGCATTTTTAGAGGCCTTGGCTATGACGCCGCGTTGACGATTAGGAGAGGAGCATCTCGATCCAATGCTAGCATCCTCGTTACCAGAACTGTCGGCCAGAAACGTATCATCGTTGCGATACGCAGCTGGCACAGTCAGACTATTTGAGGATACAATAAGTGCGTTGGCGACATGACGGGGCACAGGAACTGGCGGTCTTCGAGTGTAGTCATCCTCAGCTTCAGAGGCTGGATCTTGTATTGGAAGTCTGTCCGCGTCCTGGAAACCGGCAGTAGAAGGCGTTGCCAAGTACGGATCCATGACCATTCTTAGACTGCTAACAGGGCTCGGTTGGCCAAGCTTCGGAGCCTCCTTGTTAGCTGGCCGGAGCGCAGCAGGTTGTAAGTGAAGTATTTCTGGCACTGGCACGGCCTCGGAGATGGACTTTTTCCTCCTGCGGAAGAATGAAGAAGGCTTTTTAGTAATGGTATGTGGAGCGTCTTTACCTGCAGAGCTGGGCGCAGAACCCTCTTTTTGTGGTTGTTTCTGGAGCTTGGTAGGCGACATTGGGCGGCTACTATGATAGCTGGCATTAGTTTCGCTCACCTGCGAAGCGGAACGACTTCCTGAAACCGTTTGAGAGGCAAGAGTGTCTGTGGTGGGTGTTAAGGTTCTTGATGAGCCAAACACCCGCCTAAAGAAGCCAGGCCTAGGCTGCGAAATCGGCGTACGGTCATTGGGCGTTTGAGAAGCTGATGCCACCGGAGAGGCATAACTCGAGGATGAAAAATTCCGGTTGAGCGGGCTTCTTGGAGCAGTCCTGTCTTCGCGACCTTTGATGATCGCCGTTCCCAGGGTTTCTGTGCGATTCTTACGCGTGTGATGGCTCTTGGACGAGGCAGCGCTGTTTCTGCGTGAGACTGAAGGTTGGCCGAACTCCAGACCAGGCGATGGAGGCGGGCGAATGTTTGTGCCTCCTCTACTTGGACCACCATGGATAACAGGCGTTGGCGCCGCGTCTAGTTCAAAGGCATCAGCGTTGGCACCTTTCTTATGATCGTTCTCTGGTTGGTGGTATTCGTAATTTCTTTGCTCAAGGTCAAAACTTTGAGACCGCCGATGTTGAGATCTTTCGATCCGCGAGCCAGCAATCATCTGAGTGAGGTCCAAGCTGGAAGAACCGCTGCTTTTGCTCCCCTTGCTGCTTTTCCTGCTACCTCGACTTCGAATATTCTGTAGGCGCTCGCCTCGAGGCATGGCCCTCTGAGCTTCCGAGATTTTGGCTCTTGTAGGGAGTTCAGGTTCGTCCTTGTCGCTTGGGATACGCTTTAGATCTGTATGGTAATTTGAAGTACTATTGTTCCTCCACCTGCCAGCAGATTTCGCAGAAGAGCCTGTTCGCGAATGTTCTTCTGCATGCAACGACGCGTCCGAGGAGAGCGAGGAAGAGAAAGTATGCCCTCTTTGACGGCCAAGCTTTAGCGTAGAGTTGCGAAAGCTCGGGATATTAGAGGCGCTGGGTTCTGTGGTGTTCAACGGTGCTTTCGAGGGCGCCGAATTCCCCACGGTGGAGAACTTGTCGAGAGACAGTACCATATTATCGAACATTGACGCGCGTGCGACGTGTCTTGGGGAGAGGGACAGGTCGTGGGGGTCGCCCTCCACTGTATCTCCGTTGGCGGCATCCCTTGCAGCATCTGTGGGAGTGATATCTTCAAGGAATGTTTCACGAAGGTTGGACTTAATTTGAGGGGCGATTTCTGCCGGTCTCGTGCCAGCGCGTCTGGATGACTGAGGAGGGGTGTACGGTGGAGAGAAAGTGTCGAAGGACGTGTACGGCGCTTTCGCGGTGGTCGGGGAGCTGATAGCAGGCGTAGGTGAGACGCAGCTGCCGTGCGACGCCATTTCCTTTCTGAATCGCAGGAGGGTTGCCAACTACCGCGAAGTGTTTTGTCGGAGATTTGAAGACTGTTGCACACAACCTTGAGACAAGGCTTGCACAACGAAAAAGGAATCTTTGGTGGTCACACGCCGCGCCGAAGATGCCTGGAGCATTGGCAAAGAGAGCGGCCTCATCTGTCCCAACACGGTCGCCCTAGACGCGGTGTAGGTCGGTTCGATTGGGAAGAATAGCGAGAAAGGAGCGAATTCAGGGTGGTGTCTCCTTTTTGCCCTGAATCCCGTGGGGGAGGATGCAAAGGTACAGTGCATTCAAAGAGGGTGGGATGGCGGAGAAACAGATGGGCCTATGACGGACGGGGAAAGCACGTTCACGTCCCAGAAGCTGGCAGCCTCCAGGAAGGAAGCTTATTGTGGGAAGATGGAATTCGCGGTGGTGGATGGAATTTCTTGCTGTGGATGCTTCCGACAGCTCGAGTTTCCGGGTGCGGAGTCAGGGGCACGGCGGCCTGAAACGCGCCATTGGCCAGTCGGCATTCGGTTACGAATTCCCCCAAGACACCAGGCTTTTAATTAATCTTCGATGGGAAGCCTTCCCCCAGACAGTAGCCCCAGGAACCCTTTTAGCCACATCGGCCCTAGGTACGTGCCTGGGGGTGTTGTACAGACATACCTGGCGCAACAGCTCTGGAGAAGCCAAGCGGTGACTCGGTGGCTGCTGGTGTGTACCTTATGCCACGCAGTCACACACCATTCCCTCCGTGGCAGCTCTTTAGGTGCTCTGGAATATCTTCCCATCCAATACGCGAGAACCCCCCCATCACGGAGCCTGTTCCAACCCGGCGGACCGTACGATTCCACGGTCAGCATGCCACGATAGTCCTCGTATCCGCGTGAGGATTCCTCTTGGACCGTCGAACACCTTGCTTGACGGGCCTGATAATGATCACGATCCACGGTGAACGCGACCCCTGACACGTGGACAACAAACAGCGGCGCGACGTGTGGTTCGCGGGAAGGATTTTTTGTTTCACGTCTCTGCATCGAGCATAGCCTCGGCTACCCCAATCCATCCCGCTGCGCCAAGACCCCGCCCATGTCTGTGCCCTTGCGATGTGCCGCAATAGTATCACGGCGTGTCCGTGGTCCAAAGAACGACTCTCCGGAAGGCTAATGCAGGGCCATAGCTCTAGAACAGCACACGCGATGCTTGGAATCTCCAGAGTAGTGTTGTCGGAAAGACGTTGGAAGGGTCCGCGATGCCATGTAGGTGTCCACGCTCGACTGCTCGAGGCGCAACATTCTCCAAGGCAAGTGAGCTTCCTTGTTGCCTAGGCGATCTCTACGTGATTTGCTCGATAAATCGTGCTACGATGCTACGATGCTTTTGCCTTTCGTCATGCGATTCGGGTCCGACATCGGTAAATATCTAAGTTCAAGCGAGAGCCGTGAACTTTCTTGTGCATTCGCAGAGCGTTCCATGGACGCAAAAGCTATTGGCTCGGGCAGTGAAAGCTATTTGTGAAACATGCATGGTATCCATCTCTGGCCAAAGTTTCTCAGCAAGGTTTGAAGGAATAAAAGACTTCAGAGGGCCATCCAGTGATGCGGAGATAAGCGCTAAAAACCCGAAACACCACTTCCATGAGTCCAACTCGATCGATATCGATTAAGCTCCTGCCACCGCCGAAATGGGCGTTGCACCGGGGAAGTAGGTCGTTGGTAAAGCTGGGATGTCAATACCAACACTGATGCCGAGCCCAGCCGTTATATCGCTGGGCATCGTTGGCGCGGAATATCCGGATCTATAGACCAGGTCAGCTTGGATACTCTTTCCAAGATGGCAGGCTACTAACGGAGCAGCAGTAACAGTACTAGATGACGTCGCGTAAGACGTATCTGCCGTACCACTTGCAAGGCAACCCCCAGTACCCCAAGCGCTTCGACACTTGTTTACGAGCGAGCTGCCGGAATCAGTCCACATGGCAAAGTCCGAGATGGTGATATCGGTGCACGGCGCTCCATCGGGGCAGATGGCTTCAATTGGTCCACGTTGGACTCCATTCGCGCACGTGCCCTTCCAGTTGCTCGCAGTCACGTTTGTGTAGAGGACGCCGTTGCCTGATGCCGTGGACTGAGAAGACCAATAGCCGTTGATGTAGAAGCTATACGCATTGCCATGACCAATGAAGTTTTGTAGCACTACGTCGCTGACTGTCCCTGATCCGCCATTCGATTTGAACATATACATCTGGTTCGATTGGGTGGTGTAGACGTTGCTGTAGGTTATAGCGCTAATGGCTGTTCCGTACAGGTAAGCAATTGACTTCTCGAGCGGGGACGGGCATTATTACCAGTGTCCTCAGCCAATGAACCCATGGCACTACCAAGATAAAATGGCTAAATTAGTTTCTTTGACCACAAATGCTTGGACGTCGAATCTTTACCTGCCCCCACTCCAGTTACAATAGATATTCTCAATAAGCATATTGCTTGACGGATTCTTGACTGTAACACATTCGTCTTTGTTCGTGACTTCAACATCATGGATGTGTACGTTCTACCAAAGTAGAGGGAACAAATTATTCTTCGTGCTCTTCAGTGGTTGGGCTAGATCATTCTTACCTTCCCCCAAACGTCTATACCATCCAGGCCACCTTCATTCCCACCACGAATGATTGTATTATAGACCTCGCCGTTCTGTGCAGTGTCCAGCACAAGGTGGAAGGCTGGACTATCAACAAGCGCAATATCGTGGAAAGAGAAGTCCGTCACACTTTGCAGGCGAACGAGGCGGGGGCCATACTGCCCTTGGGAGTGAAATTGATAGCCGAACCCTTGTATGGCGCCTTTTCCGGACGTCGATCGAAATTCGAAATCTGTGCTTTTCGCGACGATGATCATGTGTCCGCCAGCAGTACCGGTTCGAAGAATAATACCATCGAGATTAATGGCCCAGGCTGTTCCGCCTGAGAGAGTTTGCCAGCTGGACATGGCGAAATTTCCTGTTGGAATGTTCACAACACCTCCCGATTTGCAATCATTGAAAGCTTTGAGAATGGCTGGTCCAACGTCCGTAGTGCCATCAGCTACTCCTCCATAGCTTGTAACGTCGCAGACCTTGGTTGCTTTCTTAGTATCAAACGTTGTTGTCGGTCCCACGGAGCCAGACAGCTGTGCAGAAATCATTGACGGGAGTAGGAGAACGGCCACGCCAGCAAGCATTTGTATGTAACCCATTTCTGCACAGATAGGGAAAAAAGAATCTGAACGAGCGACTGTGAAAGGTTGGGAAAGGCACTGTACAAGAAGAGAAGAGCTTAATCACACCAGTAGCATTCTCGAAAGAAAGGCACCATGAGCACCGCCTATATAATGCAAACGTCGCGAATGCTCGCTCTCACCTTCGGCCCCTCTTCGCGCAGGAAGAGCCGGGTATTCTGCCATCATTTCATTAATGTATTTTCTAGAAGCTTGTTTCTCCGGAATTGTTAAGGTCAGCCCCAGCAGGTAATGGACAACGTTCTTGATCCACTCGCTCCTTGTTTCGAGTTTCATCGGAAAGAATGGGATTGAGGGGCGCAATTATGTTTCTGGGGTTCCTTATCCAAGCAAAACATTCAATAGGCAGAGAAATCGGCGAACATGACCAAATTTAGGTGTGATCTTCGAGGCCATATATGTGAAGCATTGGATAAATGAAAAAACTCGGATAGTAATTGGCCAGGATGTTGGAAAACCTTGTGGGGTAATTTTTATGCCGGCATAATTTTTCTCGCACTCGAAAAGGCTGTTGGGGTCCAGAAACCATGCTGATGGTTATGAAAAGACGTTTGTCAGAGAGCTCGAAGATGATTTCTAAAGTTCCGATAATGTGACTCAGAATCTTGCGATATATAACAAATCTTTCTAGCAGGGTCCTGGTTGAGGATTCACGGTTCGGGCCATCTACCGCCGCGAGAAGCCCACCTTGCCATCGGGATTTAAAAGCCAAGGTCAGTGACGACGCCCGCTTTAGCCTTAGTCGTCGCTCTGTTTGAAACAAAGCTTCCCTCGGGCTCCAGGCCTCGACAGTAAAGTTATCGTTGATCGCCATAAGCTAATGCTGTTCACCTGTGGCCCGCCGGGGGCTCCGCGTCTTGGGGCATCTCAACCAAGGGCCGTAGGATACCGAAATGACGGCATCGTTCCATGAGTTTGTCAGCTTGAAAGAGCATGATTAAAAGATAAAATGTATAAATCTAGCACGCTCATTTACAATATTACTAGAACACAGGCTTCCTGACGAACATAAAGGGATCTGAATTAAAGCTGACTGCCTCCAAATTTATCCGAGCAAAATTCACCATCCCCGCAATCCACTCTACGTCCTCAAAAAAATAAGATAGAAGAGGTAGAAGTGCATTTCTTCTGAATTACGCGATTTATTCATCTTCTAGCGTTCTTCTGCATAAAGTCAACGTCTCAGCGTTACGATCTTGCAGCTCGGCTAAACCGCGGTGGTTCATCTTTCATTCCAGCTCGTTGCGGCGTCACCGTATTACGACTGTCCGCTGGCGGTGTCCATTAATTCCGGTGTAGCGGCTGAGCTACGAGTCTTTCGCCGGAAGTCTACATTCGTATACCAAAATGTCGGTCGACCCTTTCAAGATCTCGGTGCCTGACTCTGCCCTTGAGGCGCTCAATCAACGGCTCTCAAATGCATCCTTTCCAGATCAGTTGCAAGGTCCGGATATTTGGGAACTTGGAACACCAGTTGCGGAGGTCCAACGCCTGGTCAAGTATTGGAAGGATGAATTTGACTGGCGGAAGGCGGAGGTAACTCTCAATGAGATGCCTCAGTTCAAGACCAGGATCAATGTTGAAGGATTTGGAGATATAGGTATCCATTGTACGCGGTCGTTGGTGTTCATTGAAGCCATGAGCTAACGAACAGGTCTAGTTGTCCACCAGGTATCCGAGAACAAGGCCGCTGTTCCCTTATTATTTTCGCACGGGTGTAGGTGTTTGAAGGCTGCTCGTTGCAACTATCATGTTGACCATGTGCAGGGCCGGGCTCTATCATCGAAGTCAAAAAGCTTCTCCCTCTATTGAATGGCAATGACGGCAAACCTGCTTTCCATGTCGTTGCTCCGTCATTACCCAATTTCGGATTTTCAGATGGCGTGTCAAAGCATGGCTTCTGCTTGCCGCAGTACGCTGAGGCTCTGAACAAGCTTATGCTCAAGCTTGGATACGCCAAATACGGTAATTTTCCTTCCTGATTCTCTGTCCCTTATCGTTTATCTGACGTTACTATCTCAGTTACGCAAGCTGGCGATTGGGGCTTCTCTGTCACGCGCGCCATGGGAAAGCTATATCCCGACCATTGCAAAGCTTCTCACATCAATCTTGTGCTTTCAAAACCACCTTCCCTCTTCCAGAACCCCATCGCATATCTGCGCCATCTTGTCACACCATACGGCAAGAAGGAACGGGACGGGCTTGCCCGCACCGCATGGTTCAACGATACTAGCTATGGCTATAATCGCCTCCAGAGCACCAAGCCCCAGACTATCGGCTTTGCGTTGGCAGACAGTCCTGTGGCCCTCCTTGCCTGGATCTACGAGAAGATGCATACCTGGACCGACAACTACCCCTGGACTCCAGACGAAGTTCTCACGTGGATCTCCATCTACTGGTTTTCGACCGCCGGCCCTGCCGCTAGCGTCCGGATATACTATGAAGGTACACATCACGAGTCTACCACTACCAGCACTTTGCGGCAGTATCTACCTCACGTAAAGCTTGGACTATCCTATTTTCCAAGAGAGATCGACAATCTCCCACGAGCTTGGGGCCGGACATTAGGAGACGTAGTTTGGGAGAGTGAGCATGATTCAGGC
Source organism: Pyrenula aspistea (assembly GCA_021030945.1). Classification (NCBI taxonomy): domain Eukaryota; kingdom Fungi; phylum Ascomycota; class Eurotiomycetes; order Pyrenulales; family Pyrenulaceae; genus Pyrenula; species Pyrenula aspistea. The sequence goes on from JAGFML010000024.1 coordinate 282,327, forward strand.
GGCCACTTTGCGGCATGGGAGCGTCCAGATGTAATTGCAGCCGAGCTACAAGGCATGTTCGGCAAGGGAGGACCTTGCTACGGTATTGTGAGTGGGAATGATGGCTATGGCGCAATGTGAGGACTGCGAAATTGTATGCTCGAAGCCGGGCTTGGTGGAAATTAGCGTCTCAGCCAGTCGTTGTGGCGCGAAGGAACGTGAGAGCACGTCATATCGTACGTTGCACTCCTAAAAACGAGGATTGTCTCTCGAGGATGGCCTCAGGTAATATGTCCATTTCTTACACCCAAGATTCTCAATTCTCCTAGATGCTTGTGAGCCGCTGGGCGGCGCCGGGCAGCAAAGCTGCCATAACGTTGTGCTAGGACCTTTCGTTCATTTGCCTTTCCGACGTCAATGGACGCCAAGGAAAGCAAACACAGCAACCGCTAGGATTGGAAGGTACATGACATAAGTAAGGTTGAGCTAAAAGGGATTGAGAATTCACTCACCGGTCAAGCGCGGCTTCTTACACTTCAAGCTCTGCATTTCCTCCTTCACCTTGTCTACTCTACAACAAACCCTCCACATAAGCAAGAGCACCCACAATCTCTCCTTTGTCACAGAGATATAAAGTTTAGCAAAAACGACTCGACGACCTCCAAAGTAACATTTTACACAAATAAACATGCGCTGAAATGTTATGAGCGATTTCTCGGAGCTTCCAAGGACCTTAAATCACACACGCGATCGAATGCTTATATCGAGGGTTTACCGTATTCTCATTGCCTATCTGCGTTGCCTCCCTCAGAGCCATGGCAGTCTCAGGCGCCATGTACTCACTGTGTCAAACTTTGAACGAGAAAGATCAACAACTATTCCTCAGCCGTCTTTTTGAGGGCCTCTCTCCACAGCAGCAGCGAAATTTCGCTCGCAAACTCCCGTTTCCACTTGACTACCGCTTCGACATCGTCGGCAACCTTCCTGCCGAAATTGCTCAAGGTATCCTAAGCTATCTCGAAACCGACGATGTGGTCGTTTGCTGAAGAGTGAGTACGAGATGGCGAACTATAGTCGAGGATGAATCGTTCTGCCAGCAGCTTTGCCACTAATTTGAGGGCTACGACATCTATGCCGAATTTCATGAGACTGGAAAGAATGGGATTAATTGGTACAAGACGTTTCTGAGACATGCTGCGGCTAATCACGCTCTGAGATACGCTCGGCCATGGAAGATGGCTCGGTATCGGCGGCCGTTATCGTCGCAGCTTGCGACGTCGTTTCCCATCACATATTTTCGGGGCAGGATTGCATGGTATCATGAGAATGCTGTTCGCCTGCTTGACTTAGAGAGTGGTGATGAAGAAATCATCAAAGAAGATCGCCACGGTTTAGTCTGTAACTTACGTCTGTCTAAGGACCTTCTTGTTGGTCGAGAGATGGGGTAAGTCTTTTGTTCCCCGACCTGCTGATCATCTTTTCAGTGTGATAACATCAAGGCGTAGGTTTTGCTGGGCTTATTCACTTCGACGCAAAAATTTTTCGGAACTTCGATGGGACTCAAAGCGTTTTGTCATATGGGATGTCTGGGACGGCATCGTTATTCTGGCACGCGGAGGGCCTAAGGAATCCTCAACGTGGAGACCCCATGAAGTTCTCAGGTATCTCACCATTTGGGATCCTGCCAAATTGAGGGTTCATCACATCGAAATCTTGTGGTCTCCACAAGTGAAGGCCGCAGTCTTGAGACCTTTAGTTACGAACTTCGGCTGCATGGATGTCATTCTGAACAACGGAGGCGAGATCTGGATTGGCAAAGTCGAAAGGGATGGCCAGGTATTGCAAGATCAGAAATTGTACGACGTGTGGCACAGCGTATACGATCTTTCGAAAGAGTTCAGTCCGGAGCACCGATCCAAATTCTCTCCAGATCACAGGGGTTTGAAAGATCCGAGTCCTGAGGACGGTCTTCTCGCGAGCATTCCACTGCAAACGAAGAAGATGCTATTTTCAGGACCTTCTAAGCACAATAAACTCGCTCATGACCACGCAAGGACTGCGACTGACTACAGAGAGGAAGTGCTCAAGGGTCTCATCGACTTAGATAAGTGGCACTCACCTAGTCGTCCTTTCCCTCTCGAACCCGCTCCCTTCAGCGTTACAGCCTTAAATGCGGTTTACTATTTCTGGATCGATGCGAGTGGGCATGGGAGACCAAGTGGATTTGAAGACCTCTTGAGCGACCTGATGGTCAGAAGATACGTGGATGACGGCAAGAGTCTAAAGTACGATGATATCCGCCATCAGCCACCCATCGAAGAATGTCAAGATCCATGGGCTGTCGGCTCCAGCGTTGGACAATGGTCAAGACTCCCAATTGAATGCCCACAATCGCTAGCAGCCTTCATCGATAGGCAAATGATGGTGCAGATTTTCCCAGACGGTTTTCAAGTCTATTCATTTGACAAAGGGGTCGCCATGCCCAACGCAGACAAATCCCATCGTTCAAGCCAGCAAGAGGAAATCACAGAGAGAGTGCGGAGATTTGAGGCTTCTGTTACTTGTGACTGCCACTACCGGTACGAAAATACGAACAGGATGTACTTTGGCGACAGACAAAGAAGCGAGAGGCTCTTAAATAGTCTTCCTTGCAAGGGCTGTCGAAGGCACAATGCATATTACAAATGAAGTCGTTGCAAGGTCTTGAAGCTTTCCTGATAGAAGTCAACAGAACAAGTAGCCGGTGAAAATGAAAAATTAAGCTCGCAGTCTCCTTTTCCCCAGTGACTTCAGGTACATTAAACCCTCGACATAAGCAATAGCGACCGAGAAGAATTATTCTATCTTATCAATATAAATTTTAGTTAAATAACTTGATAATCTTCAGAGTAATATTTTAACGGAGTTAATAAACGTTGAGATTTAAGAGCTCTTCTTTAGGTTTCTCCAAAGCTTCGACCGATTCCAGCGACCACTTGCTTTATATCGAGGGTTCACAGTACAAATCCCAGCCTTCATCGTGAAAGCGCTTGCTTTTCCTCACCACAGCCCCGGCGGAACGGCCCGATTTGCTGTTGTCAAATGGAACCAGGCGACCAGCAGGGCAATAGACACTCCATATGTGTATGTAGATAAACACTTCTGGTGACTTCTTAAATGGTTCTGTGCTTCTCGCCATTAGTCGATCGCTCGAGCCTAGGGATACATGTAGCTGAGTTCCTTCCTTCACGGGCCTCTTGTCTCTGGAGATTAAGGACTATCCACAATTATAACACCACATTCGGATTGTTCTGGAAGATGCTTGAATATGTAGTCTGAAGTAAGACAAGATTGGCAGCGGAGGCGGTGTAGCGAGGGTAGGCGCGCTCCGCTTGGTGTGCTGGACTTCGATGACATGGTAATAGGTATTTGATGGGATCGGCCTGGTTGTGCCCCGGCATGTCTGGCCCTGGTTATAAACCACCTCAACGATGCCGTGTCGAGAGGTTCGCCAACCGTCCCCAAGCAGAGCCTCAAAGTGTCCGTAGGAAGACGGAAAATCTTAGACTGTGGGGGTAACGCTGTAGGTATTTGCACATGGTAGGGAGTTAGCGATGTCCTCGGAACAGTGGCGCCGCACGGGCTGACCTGCATGGGCGCTTGATTCGGATATAGAGCAGGACAAAGGCCTGACATAGCAGCCAGGGAAATCTTCTTGCGATTTTCAGCGGTCTTGTCTTGTGGATTCCCGATCGGGGTCTGGGAACGTATCAAAAATACGGCTGATGACATCGGCCGCAAAGAAGATATGAGCCGCATCTGGGTTACAAGCGTCTTCACATAACTTTCGCGAGTCGAAGCTTGATCATCAAAGTCCATGCTGTTCAGAGTCCTTGCTCGAGCCGATGTGATTCGAAGTAGAGGTGAGGTCCAGTGTGAGCTGCTAGAGCACGCCGGTCCCATATAGTCGGGTTTCATGGCCAACGCATCAGGGCAGAGGAAAATGTCGAGCCTCGAAGCCGGCATGATGCACGGTCAACCGAGACATAATACTGCTGCTCCCCGTGCTCAAGACTGCTGATGCCTTTGAGATCAGGGCTGGACTACCTTAAAGACGTCGCGATTACCCATCAGGAAAATGCTTGATCTCTGACTGCGGTGAGCAGAAGCATAATTGACGCTTGTGCCCGGCATTCTGGCTCTTCAGAAGATCTATGAGGCTCTCTGGAAGCAGGTTTTGATTCCAAACGGAGGTGAGTACCACATACGCAGCAGCGCTAATGTGAACCAACAAGATCTCAGGAATTGGAACATGCGGACGATTAGTTGCTTGGAGTACGGGGTAGAAGAGTGGCCACCGCGCGGCACAGATTTGTACATTTCCGGCAACCACGTCCCTTACGTCCTGCGTATATGCTGAAAAGACATCGATGTCGAGGATTGAGAAGTTATAGTCGTTATATTCGTACCTTTTAGTGGTTCTGAAGACAAAGGAAGTCCGAATCTCTCGTCCCGATCCGGGAAGCTCAAGGGTGTAGATATGATTTGTCCTACCGTCACTTTGAGGCAAGCTTATGATTGGGACTGTGTTGAGATAGTGGAGCCATAAAAACATGCTACGCCCGGGATTCGTCCGTAGAAAAGCCAGCGTGTCTAATGGACGCATAGAAATCGCAGAGCAAAGTTCGAAACCGGGTGTGAACGCGTCAAAGCCCTCGTAGAACCACTTGCTGTGCCCTCGTTTAATGGAGTACCTCGGACTTTGTGTGCACAGAGCGTCAAATAAAACATGTGTGACTGACTTACTATAGTCGATCTCCAACTGGAGTCCAGAAGTAGCTAGACCTCGGAATCCATAGAATTTATCTCTTGCATCAACGCAGCGCAAATCTAAAAACATGGAAGTGAGATCTACCACATCATATTCGGCACAATCGTATCCCGTCCTGACTGCTAAGAACCGGGAAAATCGCCGGCGAGCTTCACCTATAGGAGCTCTTGCGTCGTTCCCGGAAGTATGCTGTATAGAGTGCTCTTCGGCAACTGTTTGAGTATAAGCTGTCACAACATGTTCCCATGGAACGGTTCGATCCCCGTACACAAGCCACAGTTTCTTCGCAAGAACGGCCTCCTGTACGATCCTGATCTGTCTCAGCAAAATGCTCTACAATGATAGTTGAACAGACTGCGATGCTCGTCATGGGCTGCAACTCGGACAAAGACTGGAAAAGACATCGAACGTCTCAATTTCACTCACCAGACGCGGGTCCAGTACGGCCTCAGAAATAATTCACCAATATAAGGTTCAAGATTATGAAAATCATTCAAATCGTCGAATCGTCGAATTTGATCCATGGCATATTCGCAATCAGGATCACCCTCCCCTAGCCACGCATAAACATTACCGCCGTTACTGAAAATGTCGCCCATGAGCGAAACTTGCCAATTCCGCTCCTTCACGTCTTCTTGATTAATGCTAATGGCATCGAGCCAAACATCCAAGGTGCTGAAACGAGCCTTAAGACATCCTAGGAACCGGCCGAGCGTCCTCCTGACGTGAACTTCGACACCATCCACGAATATTGATTTAGTCGCGCTTGGAGCACCCCAATAATAGGAAAGAGCATCATAATGCGGCTGCTCATTTAGACTCCGGTGAATAAGCCCGCACGAGACAGGACCATCAGCCGTTGGCCGTTGAATGCGTAGGAGGCGGATCTCCTTCTTGGAACGGTCCAGAGGAGCGTAGTTGTGAAATTTGGGCCACTGATTTATTGAAGCCATTCTGCGGAGAGTATAATGATGAAGGACTTTGCCATTTTGCGACACGTTTCCGTGGTCTTCAGAGAATGGCAAAGATTGACTGATTTGAAGATATATCGGCGTGCAATGAGCTACTCACAGTTGAGATGATGTTGTTTCGAAACCCCCACACTCAGCCTGGTGAGGGGCAGATGCAGCACTGCTATCCAATGGCGGTGCGACTTCACCATGGAAATCCCAGCTTAGGTATGGGAGCCCAAAAAAGTGTCCATCTATCAGAAGACTTGTTGATTCTAGGGACTTAGTTATGAATGTTCTACTTTAATTATTCTTTATAAGCGTTGCTAGTTGAATTTACTCTACAATATTTTACGTCTTAGTTATTACCGTGATTCATATTAGTTTCAGCAAAAGTATGTCTAAATGGTCAGCCAATTACATCTTTGAAAGATATTCCTTGCTTTACATCAAGACTCTAGGTGAATGAAACAATTTTCAAGATTTCGTATTATCTTAGCTAGTAACTTGTCTCGTTAGAGCCTCGACGGGTCAGTGCGTAGGGATGTTCTCATTACACAGCCGCGAAGGGCTTAGAAGATTCGGAAGAGCAAAGACGCGTGAGACAGCAGACTACCAATGCTGAACTCTCCGTGCAACCGAAGCCAATCAACCTTAAACCTCGACGTCGGCCCGTTCTGCTCAGCTTTCCGGGCCGCACGACCTCTTATCTCTTCCATTAAGCTTCAGCCTCGTAATACTGGGTTAGGCATTATGAGTACAAGCGAACTAAGAGGCCCTTGAATGAGTGGGTATAGTCAACGTAGTACAATAGTCCTGTGAAACGAAAACTGGGTTATTTAAATTCGTTGCGAGCGCACTTCAATTACTCCGCTGGAGAGAAGTCCAAAGGGGGTAAAGTAGGAGGTCAAGCGTTCTGTATTCCAGTCGTTGGTACAAGCTCATGGCCAGCTTTTCTACTCCTCCCCAGCCGTCGACGCAGCACTTGAACCACCGTTAGCTGTCGAATTCTTTTCCTGCTGATCGTTGTCTCTCCTTTCCACCCATTCATACAATTCCTGGGGGCGTGATGGTCTATCATCTGCGGTTGCAGATCCAAACCAACAATGTAACTTCCATTTCGTGAACTTCCACGCATGAGGAACCATGTGCCTTAGTTGATACGAGATCTGTACCCTAGTGGGTACGGCGAAAATCCAGTTGAGTTCTTCAAGGGACATGTAGATCAATTTACCGGTCTTCTTGTGCCTTCTAGCTCCAGCCGTCTCTGGTACCAGTAAGAAAATGAGGACGAAAGCGATGACGTTCAAGCCGACGAATATTCCAAGTAAACGTGCTTGTGCAAGCGGGAGATCACTTGCGAGTGCATGGGAGTTGTCAACGTGCGCTTGCGCGACAAATAGTGTGAGGATGCCTAGATCCGACGGTTCATTAGCATTGATTTGCAGGATACTTAAAGATCTCGCGTCCGAGGGTAAGACTTACCGGCGCCGAACAGATTACCGAAGACAGCAAAGCTCATGCCAGCCTCCCGGTTTAATAGAGGAAAAACTTCCGATGAGTAAGTGAACGCAACTAGGCAAAAGTCAGTTTCTTATTCTATGATGACGATTGTCTTGTCAGGGAAGCCATGAAACACTCTTCCCCTATACTTACCTGGACCTTGACCCAAAGAATAAGATATAACGAACAGAAACATGAAAGTCCCTACGAGACCATCCCTTGTCCTGTCATCAGGATGCAAAAAGGAGAGAGACGCGCTTAGCATAAATATAGTCATGAAAGGGTACGTTGCAAGGAGTAAAAGTCGACGACCACGTTTATCAATAAACCGATAGGCGGGGATGGTGAATAAGAAATTGACCAGACCAACTACCCAGCTCATCCAGAGTGCCTTAGGCCCGAACCCCGACTTGTAGGAATCTCCGAAGAACGTGCTGCTGTAAAATGACAGAATATTGCTACAATGAAATTGGTTTTGGCATCAGCAAGAATGTCACAGCATTATGTAGCTGGCAAGGAAGGGAAGAAGAAAGGAGGCTTACATTCCACATAGCTGTTGAGAGACCATGACAACCAGTGCTGCAACTGTCGCCCGCCTAGTGCGTTGGTCCCGAAATAATTGCCAGATACGAATCCAATAATCCGTATTCTTGACTTTCTGCTGAAAGAGATACAGATCCGCGTTCCTTCCACCCGCTGCCATTTCAGCATGTGCAGTTGCAGGTGTGCTTTCCTCATCTTTCTGGTCATCAGGAAGCAACTGAGCTTCCAATTGTATTTGCGCGTTGGCGTAAAAGAGCTCTCGAGCAGCCTGAAGCGGAGTTTCTTGCAACGCGCACATAGATGCGAAAGCTTCGGGGAATCGGTCCTTTTTGAGGAACCACCGCGGAGACTCCGGTATAGTCCATATTGAGGCCATAAGGCAGACAGTAGGCAAGCAACCGGAGGCAATCTGCCATCTCCAGCGTCCATTAAAGCCCAGACTGTCAATGTAGTTGACAATCACATTGGCTGTAAATCCACCAAGTATTCCCAACGTATCAAACTGCTGCCAATTCATTACCAACGCACCCCTAGTATGTTATCAATTTTGTGGCAGCGAAATGGAGATTGAATTCATACCTTAGGTGGCTAGGACTTATCTCTGCAAAATAAATTGGGGTTATGGAAGCTTTTGCGCCCATTCCCAAACCCACAAATACTCTCCAAACGAGTAGTTGCCTCCACGAACGGGCACAAGCAGCACCAATAAGGGAGACAAGACACAGACAAGCGGAAACAAGGATTGCGTCTCTGCGGCCGAATCTCCATGATTGAAGAGGGTCAGAGAGGAAACAGCCACCAATACTTGCCGCAAAGTAGGTTATAGCGTTAACCGCGGCAAAGCACCATTTTGATGTAATATTAAACTCAAAGGGCCAGGTCAGGTTTGCACCATTGATGCCACTTTGAATCCAACCCTGGATGACAGCGGAAAGGCACAGAGTAGTTACTGTCACCCGAAGTAATTTAGGTTGCCTCCAAAAGCCATATAGCTTCTCGTTCTCCAAAGCTTCTTTTTCATGTTCCGTAAGATCGTCGACGGTTTTCCAATTGGGTGGGTCCCATGCGATACGAGCGGCTTTGATAAAAAGTTTCTCGTCAGGTGCAATAGGGTTCACTCTGTGCGCAAAATTCTTGGCTCTTTCGTCTAGTTCATCAAATTCCAGATGGACTAGAGGGTTGTCGATTCTAAAAGGCTGTCAATCAATCTGAACCCAGGCTCACAGAAGCGTGAATGCACGAACTGGCGTTTCACATTATTCCGCAGGCTCGCGGTACTGGTTGAGAAACCAGGCTCCATCATACAGCGAACAGCTGTTGTTACTGGTTAGGTGAACTGGCAGCAGGCCAAAGCAACGTCGTCCCCAAGATGTTTTAAATACACTTGGCTGTGACACAATGAACCGCATTGCGATGGTTCTTTTCGTCATTATTAGACTTGCCAAGCGGTTGGCGAGAAGAAGGATGGTGAACAACTTCAGGCTGGATCGCAGCCTGCTATCCCGCCGCTCGTTTAAGGCAAAGATCGATACGGGTGTAGGACGGTTCGGCTGGGCAGTCAACCTTGCCTGGAGGGTTAGTGGAGGTTGGTAAAAGGTGAGTGGAGGTCTGGGCCAGGATTGCGGGCAGGATTGCGGGCGAAACGCCCCACGAGACGCCGTAGCGGCTGTGTTTAGGCAACTGATGACGAGGCCCACAATGTGACTGGCCTCTATACACCACAGCCACCGGGGATTATTGCCCTATGGGATATCGTGCCGATAGTGGTAAATCATTTGGTGGCCTACACAATGCCGTTTTTCACGTCATGGGCCATCCCAAAGGACACTATACCAACATCCGGCCGAGAAGACAGTAGAACACCTCTCACATTCTGCTCAGCACTCTGAATGCTTATGCGATCGGGCAGTCACGACCACCTTTGCTGCATTCGAGCCCAGCGGTTCGTCGGCCTGATTTGGATCGGTCTAAGTGGATCCTTCTGGGCCCATCCTCACGATACAGCTTGAACAAGCATGGCTGAGCTGCAGACATTGACAGCTGCCAGCAATCTCGGTGCGTGGATTCGCTAAAATTACCCGGAGCGAGTCAATCTGAGTCTTTGCAGTTCAGGTAATCGGTAAAACCGTATTGTTCATCGAAAAAGTAGCGAAGGCGCGCCAGGAAGCTGTTGCGCTGTACAAGAAAGTTCAACGCCTAAATAAACTATTAGAAAGCATCAAAAGCTTCCTTGAGAGCCGCGAGAAAGATGCAAGCCGAGGGTCCATAGCGCCAGCGGAAGAGTCAGTTGAAGGAACAATCACAGAATCGCTAGATGAATGTAGAAAATGCTTGGAGATCACAAACCACGAACTACAGCCACTGACCGACATTCCGCGAGGCCAAATAAGCGGAATTGCTAACCGCTTGAAGTGGGTGTTCACTGATAAATTTATCAAGAATCAAGAGCGACAAGTTGAAAGCTATTTTCAAAGCTTATCGATATCTTTACACCTTCTTCAGAATTACGCCCACAGAGCCAGCCAGAAAGCAACCGAAGAGCTAATTGAACAGCAAAGGAATACCCAAAGGATTCTAATGAAAGTTGTCACAGATATTCACCAATACGGGACAGAGGATCAACCATCAAGTTCTGATCCCTCCAGGCCAGAGAACGATCGATTGCGTCTGCGGAAAGAACTCACCGAGGCTTTAAACGAGGCCCTCTCTGAACGATCTTCAATCGAAGCTGATGCTGAGGGCACGGATGAAGATTATGGCGACGCCGAAGACACAATCCAACGGTACGACACATCCGACGATGACGAGAGTTCTGCTCTAGATACAGCCCTCAAGATCGCAGTTAAGCACGATCAAGACGAAATTGTCAGGGGACTTAGACAGAGTGGCGCAGATGTGCGTATGAAAGATTCAGAAGACTTGACTCTGCTCCACTTTGCTGTCCTTCAAAATGCTGAGAAGGCCTTGGCCGCTCTTCTCGACACCGAACCAGAGCCGGATCTTGGATGGCTCGATGCCCAATCGAAAAGAGGTCTCACGGCGCTGATGTACATTCCTATGCTTTCCGATCCCAACAAATACGTTATACTCGCTATGACACTCATTTCAGGTGGATGTAGCGTCGATATCCAGGATGGTGAGGGCCGGTCAGCTATTTGTTTCGCTATTGATGGTGGACCCAGTACTGAACGGAAAGACCTCGTCAAGGTTTTATTAGATAACCATGCGGACCCTGAGCCAGCATTCAAGTGGTCCGAAGAGCAGGCGAGGAGATATCCTGACCTCGAGGAACGTTTTTCGGCAATTCAGCAACGGAGGTCGGTTTCTCACTCCACGGAAGATGGTTAATGGCCCTTGATGGAGAAACTATGTCCGCTGATGACTAGACGTTCAAGCCTTGCGATGCCTGTCTCTTGGTGATGCGCGGAATTCAGCAGTTCCCCGCATTGATAATCATTTCAAAAAATAGTCTTGAACACGAAGTCTATGGTTACAAATTAACCCCCTACTTCAAGGAGTTCGAGACACGGGCCATTACAATCCCTGCAAGCTATGCATTTTCCCTTTGGACATTGCTATTACTGTCCAATTTCCAACGCTTCAATTTAGTGCTTCCTAGCAATACCGATGCCATTCCAAGCAGCGCGTACAGTCTTCGACCCGTCGCGTCCGCAAACTGGACAAAACGACACGTCGCACAATTTCGGTGTGCCGTGACGGTGCGCCAACAGACCTGACCCGCTTTCTCCCAGGTAAGGCCGCCAAAAGCGAATAGCGCCGAGGATGAAGGCGCGACTGGGTATACTTGAGAAGATACGAAGGCCGCCGTGGTCGCGTTCGACGTCACTCCGTTGTGTTTGGGTGAGGGAAGCGATGTCGGCGTCACCCTCATTATGAGGAAAGGGATCAATTAGATTAAAGATTAAAACATAAAATTATATCGTAGCATGTAGTCTACCTCTACGCGTGAAGAAACTTCTGATGGCGGGTTGGAAACATTTAAGGGGACGACAAATGCAACTTAGCAGCTCTGCGCGTCATTGTATGCAGTTCTGGAGTCTTCATGTTGCGGAGAGCAATGCCTTTGATACTAGAACAGAGACAACCTTCTCCTATGAGCCAGTCTGACTCTTCAGTCGTCGTGTTTTTGGCCATCCATTTTGCCACAGCCATTAAGTAGCAAGCAGGGGTAGGAGGCGTCCACAAGCTGCATGCCTCTGGCTTCAACTTCCTACTTCCGGTACCCGGTCCATATCAGAATGTAACATGCAGCAATTCGCGAACTCCAGTTTTGAACTTTAATTCCTATTGAAATTTAGTTTTGCCAGGGGGTTAGGGGGCTTCCTTCAATCATTGCCTTAATTTTCTATAGCTCGTTCGCTTGGGAACCAATTACGTTGGCCAAATACGCAAACTAAACCCCTTAACAGACTGAGGCTTAATGTCTAAATGATTAGCTAATTAAATCTTTCAAAGATATTCCTTGCTTAACATCAAGACTCTAACCTGTCTAGCTTACCCATAAGAGCACCGCTATCAAGAAGACTACCAAACATGGCAGCTTCGAACAAGCGGTTCACTTGCCATGCATGATGATTAGCATGGGCAATAAGCCAGACCATCTCAAGAATCAAACCATCTGAGTACACGCTGACCATGACTAGCCGTAGGTTCTCTTCCAGTCTTGCTTCAATTCCTCGATCCACTGTGCCTTTCCTGACGTATTCTAACGGGCCGGTTACCAAAGATTCCCACAACTGCGGTAATAAGGACGACTTGGTATTTGCTAGGAACCTATCAACTGCATCGCAAGTGTCTGCTCCGTTGCAAGCGTTTCTCAGCGGACGGCTAAAGCCGGTGGTATGGTAACGTTCGTCAAAGGCTTCGTCAAAATCTGCTTCTCGCTGGTCGGAAGAACCCTTGCGGGCTTTTGACCATCCCAGTATCGCACGTCTCAGGAACATGTGCCTATCATTCTGGATGTGCCATGTATAAAGCGCAGCACACATACGGCCCGTAGGCTCGGCCCATCTCTCGGTCAACATCCGGGCACCAGTATGCGCGTAAGCGTCGTAGACCCGTCTCAGGCGTTCTTCAGTGATCACGCCGGTTTCCGTGATGTCAGCTGTATTAAGAAACGAGTTCATGACCTCCGAGTTGACGAGGTCACAACCGACATCCACAACGTCCGTTCCTGGGGAGCTGAAAACCAAGTCGCTCATGACCCCCGCAGGGTCAAATCCACGCACGACAGCCTCTTCTGCCATGCCAAGTAAGCTGCTCTCGGAGAGAGATACTGTCTGGGCCATCCGTCGAGCCAGTCTCGCCGAATAGCCTGCGAGACTTGTTTTGTGCGCTTGCTCTAAAGCTATCTTGTGCTTAATGTATTTAATTCCCACGTGGACTGCTGCCCTGCGCTCTGTGCCACCCGGGGTCTGACGGGCGTGCACATCAGACGTCCCTTGGCTAATGAGCCTATCTAGGTCCGGGAAGGCGTGCTGGTAGCCATGTTCGTGGTAGAAGGCCATATCTGTAACGTAGTTCGAGAACATGGTGTGAACATCATAGGCTCCAAGTAATAGACTGGCTATTCCGCAGCCAAACAGAGCATTAGTCGTGATTAAGGCTTCAGGCCAATCTGCAGCACGAAGAATGTGCAATACTTCGTGCGAAGCCCGCTTGAGTCCTGTGCCTTTGGGGGGCAATACCCTACCTAATTTGCGTTGTTGGTCCTGCCAGTCTCGGAGCTCAGCCGATAGATCGAGTCGAATCAGAGCTGTTTCCTTACATGAGGCTGGATTATACAGTGCTCCGAATGCGCTGGTCAAAAATTCGATTGACTGTCTCGTAATTTTCTCCAGAGATTCCAAATCTCCGTCACCGATAATTTCTCGCGCCTCATTATAGCCTGTGTGCATAGGAAAGGGATCTCCGCTTAGTTGCTTGAAAGGCCTCTTTCCCCAGAAATAGGCCGGGATATTGTTGCTTGGCAAAGGCACATCGCAGTAGGTAACTTTTGGGCTGATGCCGCATATTGTTGACCCATTCCATGTGCATGGCTCAATACTCCCTTCTGGCGTCGAATTCAACTTGGGCATCTTGATCGTCATGATTGTTGATAGTTTAAAATGCACCGGGTTTTGGACCTCAGGTTAGAAGCTAGTGCCTTCAAGATTGGTCTCGCAAAGCTCCAAATTCCTTGTCTTTATTGGAAGAAGAAACGAGGAAATGGTAACGGTTGAAGGCTTTTAGCGATCAAGAGGTCTCGGAAGTTTATAGATCGAACGGTCGATGTGAAAGTATCTATACCTAGTCCCTTACAGAAATCGATTGGATCGAGCTGCATTTTGGCCGTTAGATATCGACGAAAATTTTCGCTGCTCAAGTTACATGAAATAGAATATCGGGTAACTCAGACATAGACTAAGCATAGATTCCTAGAAAGATGCAAGGTGATGAAACCATGCGGACATCTGTAGCATCCGACATATCACACGATGATAAGCTTTGCATAATCTGACTCATCTTCCGCCGATCTTTCTGTGGACAATGAGAAAGAGCTCGAAGTGCCTACTCGGGACTTATAAACAGATCCAGGATCAGGTATTCAAATTTAACGACTTTAATTTTGTTGACCAACATTGATGGGCATAGATTTGGACAAGTCTAACATACATACCCCCCGAAGCTGCAAAATTGGCTTGGACTAGGTTTGGATTGCCTTATTCTTCCAAAGGAATCTAAGACTATACTAAATCGCGAATGAGAATTGAACTTAACAAGGATAACGTTATTTGATGAATGTACATATTTTCAAATTAATGACTTTCGTAGAAGGAAGAAGAATTAAAGCGCTCAAGGATGGGGGAAACCGCGGGGGGGTTGGTGTGCAGATGGGCCAGCAATCACGGGTACACGGCTGATCCATGCTACCGGTGAATGACGCATGCTTAGAAGGCCAGGCGCATGTAACAAAATTCTTACTCGAAAAGGGCTGCCTCCCAGCGAATGAAATCAAGAGCTGGGAATTTGTCGAGTCTTGAGCCACTGAACAAAGTCGCCGCTTGTGACGAAGATGTTTTTGGGCAAAGTTTCGGGACATCTTGGTACTGAAAATCCGACTTAGAGACTGGTCCGTGCTTTTGGTACGGCACGTGATTTATATCTTCCACTCCTTTAGTATTACCTACAGCTCGTGAAGTCAATTATCTAACGGTCATTGGTGATGCGGCAATTCTGTAGCACAAGCGGTCGCATCGCTTCTTGAAGATGACAATGTCTTTTTGCACGCTTTCCGTAACGACGCTGCGTTTCCCATCTGCAACTTATGCGCCGTTGGGTGCTAGGGATGAATACTGAGATTTGCGTTCCAAGGGCTCACAAATGGCCTAGAACTTAGAGAAGTCTCCAAATATGAGATATGGATTCCAATGCTACTCTCTCGCCTTCTCGTTCTAGACCGCCGCCTAGCCGCAGACGCGACAAGCCCCAGCTCTCCTGCAACCTCTGCCGACGCCGAAAGTATGTTTGGTTGCCTCACTGCCCGAACTTTCAAGTTCTTCAATTACAGCATCATCATTCGCGTAGACTGATATATGAGTAGGTTGAAATGCGACCGCCAACAACCTTCTTGTGGATATTGTTCGAAGCGAGGGCTATCTCAGACCTGCAAATATGCCAACGATGCCAGTCAACGCCACCAATCCAAGGATAACCAACATTCATCTCCAAAACCTGACGCCACTGCGTACAGTCGCGTTCAGCTACTCGAAAATCTCGTCATCTCTCTGATGCAGAAGATTGCCCCTGAACATCTGGCAAGCATAGAACGCCGTGATCACGATAGTTCGATAAATCCCGCCTGCGCCGCCGAACTTCTCCTTGTTTCCCACTCTCAGCAAAATGGGAGCATAATGCCCGATTCTCACCCCAATCATGACTCGAACACTTCGCATTGGGCAGCCATCTTGGAAGTCATCGCCGAACTCAAGACAGAGGCCAGACGAGATGCTCCCAAGTCGTCAATGAGTATCAATTTCACAGAAGGAGACCCAAGTCCTGGAAATCCACCTGATTCACATCAATGTACGTATTCTCATCGATGACAATTCACGTGCCCGGTTTTCAAACTATCCAGACATCACGGTTTAACTCAACTTAGCGACCTCCTCGGGCATCGCCTTTCGAAAACCCGGCGACTGGGGAGGCCAATCCCATCCAATGCTGCCCATGGTATCAGAAATCTCAAAAATAGCAGACAACGACCAAAAACCCAGTGACCAGCTTAATCCAAACCACGGTAACCCATCTCCATCCCCCCCCTCCTCTTAACCCTACTTCACCATTACCCCCCATCCCATCAACATGCCATCACTGACACCGTCCCAGATCCTTCCCCACCGCACCCACAAAGACCAAGCTCTTTCACCACCTCGCTCCCCCAATCGCAGTCAGATGCGCCTTCGCCGCCTCCGAAAAGGGACACGGGGCTCGGCTACCGACCGGCAGGGACATGGCCGGGAATGTACCACACCTGGAGCCGAGACGATTAGTCCGTCAGCCACGGATCTGTAGGTTTGATAAGCACTCTCATACCGAGCAGCCGCCTCCTAACACACAAATCGTTGTCAAACGTATGCATGCGAGTGGCAAGTTTAGAGCCGGCGGTCTCTATTACCACTGTACCATCTCATGGGGAGCCGGCCTAGAAATCAGCCCCTCGCTACCCAGGAAGCGAGCCTTCGAGGACACCAAACGCGCCTACGCGTTCATCCATCGACCATGCCAAAGCAACGGTATGAGCCTAGGAAGTGAGCAGTTCGAAGTAGAGTTTCAATCTCGCCGCTCACGCTATGCTTATATAAGTATATATACAAAATGGGCCCAAGAGCCCCATTGAGCACGCCGGCTTAGAACAACTCTCACAGCCAAAAATGAGCCAATGCTACCCAACCTAGTCCCACCGCCTATCGGTTCGATGCCACTCCGATGCTATCAGTCATCATCGCTCATCCCTATCATCTCGCTCGTATCGCCGCCGCCCAGGCTCCCAGCTGCTGGACTGCTCAACGCCTGGTTCATCCACTCAGGCCCCGGATCATCCTCGTCTGGCGACGGCGCGGTCTCCTTGCCCTTCCCTCTCCCTTGCGGCGGCCGAGCCTTCTTCTGGATGACCCTGCTGAGCATCTTATCCGCGTGCCTGTCCAGCGCCTGGTCGATATCTACGTCGTCCTCCATGAGCTGTTCGGGTTCTGCCGCAACTCCTCTCGCTTCACCAACCGCAGAATTCGACGCATCATCTCCCTCCTCCGCCCATATCTCCACGGCTCTCCCCAGCAAGCTTCCTGCTACCCCACCGCCTCCAGCGTCGCCGCCAAGGACTCGGACCGCCTCATGTAGTGCCGTAACAGCCTCTCTATTCCGGTGCATCCCCATCAACACCAAGCCCTTGCTCGTGTGAATGCTGCCAAGCAGGTTCCTCTCCTCGTACCCACCGACCGCTCCATTCCCACCTCCCGCTGCGCCTGTTGGCCCTAAGCCCATAAATCCAAAGCCATGGTGTCCGTTTGGCTCTGTAAAGGCAACGCCGCCGCTGCCACCGGATATACGGAGACATTCTTCGAACTCGTCGAGGGCTTCGCTCAGCCGGAACATACGGCGGAGAGCGTGGGCAAGATTCGCGCGGGTAGCGAGCCAGGCAACGGGCGAGCACGATAGTTCGGACGCCTGGGCTAGAGATTGCTGGAACAGCTGTGCGGCTCCTGGGAGCTGATTCTCGTGGTAAAGGATCACACCAAGTTCGTTCAAGACCAGTGGGTCGCCCTGTGACAGCGATGCATTCGCATTACCTGCTTGAAAGTCAAAAATCGGCGTGGCATCTGCATTGGAGGGACCTTTGATAGCGCCGGAGGACATAGAATGCGCAGCCGTGAGGAATTTATGTGCGAGGTTCATGTTGTTGAGAGCGAGATGCTGCATGCCGAGAAAGAGCTGCGGGAGATGGGAGCCTTGAAACAAACGTGCAGCGGTGCTGTAAGCCGCAATGGCTTGGTCGTGTTCGCCTTCTGCGGCAAAGGTGTGCGCGAAGCCGATCCATGCTGGCGCGCTGTGAGGGTCAAGGAGAGATGCCTTTGAGAAGAAGCGCCGAGCATCTGCGACTTTGGAGATGGAGAGGTAGTAGACACCGATGGCTAGATAAGTGTAGGGTTCATTAGGCGCATTGTCGGCCAAAGTATGGGAGAGGAGGAAGAGGTCATTGATGCTGGCTGTTTCGTATAGACAGGCGAGATGTAAGGGATATAGCGTTGGGTTGTGGCCCAGGGGAAAAGACGATCCTGTGGCGATTGGATCGAGTTTGGACTGCGTTTGGAGGATGGAGCTGGTAATGGCAAGTGATTCTTGGAACCTGCACTGAGTGAACAATGTCTCTGCCCTAGATAAGAGGAGATCTGGGTTATCGGCAAGTTTGTAGTGGCTTGACAATTGCTCCGTGGCCTCTGAAAGAGCTACTGGCGAAGTGTACTTCGATAAGCGAGTAGTGTATAGCAACTTGGTGAATTGCGCAGCTTCCTGAGACTTTGAAGGGTCCTCAGGAACATTTATAGAGTCGAAATCAAGGGAGTTCAAAAAGTCCAATTCCTCTGCAGGCGATAACAGCGAATTCTTCATAAGCTGTTCGAACGCTTCAAAACATTGTACGTCTATCAGCACAGCGTCCTTGTAACAATCGCGAGCCCGATCGAAAGCATTTCTCTTTGCGAAACACAGTCCTCGCAAGTAACACATATACGCCTCATGTTTGATATTCTCTTTATCTTCCAGATCTCTTTCTTCGCTCCGCTCAAGGCGGTCTGTTCGATGGGAAGACTTTCCGTTTCTCAGCGTGACGTGCCGCGAAGCATTATTGTTCGTGTGCTGCAGCTTTCGACGACTGTTGCTGTCAGTTGAGATGAGGTGTGCCGGATTCTGTTCCCCGAGGATAGAGAGGGCTTGATCAAAGTGATGTTGCTTGACATGGCAATAGGCTGCTAGATAACGACAGGCAGGACTTCTGTTGACAAGATCGGGACGGGAAAGTAGTGCTAGTGCGCGGGTATAGTTATGGTTCTCGAAATGAACTCTGGCGAGCCAGTAGGCGTCTTCGTCACTATCTAAGTAACTTAGCAAGTATCTTTTGCCACATACCAGTTTCTTCTACCTGTAAATGCGAGTACCTTGTCCCCAATAAAGACTGCTGAATCGTGCTGTCCTCTAGCAAGGCAATCTTGTCTCCAGGCTCTGAGGTAATTGTCCATGGATCCTTGTTAAAAGGTTTGTGTAGGTACGATGAATGACCTACAAGTGACGAGGCTGAAGGCAGAAGCTACCGAACGCGCCACCACCGATCGGAACTCCAAAGACAGACGCTCAAACAGAATATGGGCATGGCGGAAGCTGAAAAATTTACGGGCTGGTTATACGGGAGTCCTAAAATTGCACTGTGCAACTCCGGTGAGGCAATATTAGTAGATCCGACTTCCCAGCCGATCTTCAAAGCGCGCTTTCCGTGGAGTAAATAAATGCGCACGGACCAAAGCTAAATGACGCACTACCGTCACGTGCCCGACTTTGATTTCAGCAGAATATTCAAAATGCTCGGATACTAAAGGGATCTACATCTCGGGTTTTACACGATTGTTTCTAAAATATCACCCTGGAGAGTATCGGGTTGTTCTCACAAAACTTAAGGTCTATGAGAAGAAGCCAGAGCCTCGGGAGCTAGAGCTCGGTGCGCTAGTCAAAGAAGGACTAGCTTGAAAGACTCCAGACGCCCTAGACATTATCGCCACACCGCCGACACAATGTCAGAACGCAAAAGTCAGGTAGTTGGGACAGCTGTTAGATGCCAAATCTGGCTTATAAGCGAAAGGCGACGCGCTGGAGAAAGAGACGCCGGAGAGAAAGAGGAAGTATGTACCTACCTAATTCAAACAGCCCAGAACGCAACTAGGCTATGTTTCAATCAGGAAATCAGCGAAGACTCCGAAGGGCACAGGATACACGCTCTCAAGCATCGAAAACCTCTCGAATGAAGAAGTCCATAAGTACTGTATGTGCACTTTGTTGCCCAGCGATTCTGTGGACCCAACACGACAGGAGATGATCAACGGGCACCACAAGTCTGTCTGTGATGTTTGCAAGGCTAGAGCTGGTCAAGGATAGACGTGCTCACCCACAAGATTTAGTCAATTTGCATATAGTGACTTACGGCTTAAGGAAGAAATTCTAAAGCGGCTCAACGTTTCCCATCGAACCGCGTCACCCACATGTAGATCGCACAATTTGACCGGTGGACGTAAGATTCTCGACGGGGCCCCATGGAATTCACCCTTCGCAAGCATGGACGATCGAAGAAGATGCTATTTTGGTCCAGGACTAAAAAGAAGGCAAGACATGGGCAGAAATTACAACATTACTGCTAGAGCATACGCTGACCCTTCCCATTCAGGCCTTCAGTCATCATTATGTTCGTCTGACGATAGGGACGGTAAGAAATCCACCGAAAACCCCTCGACGCCTTGAGGAACCAAAAGATTCTACGTCACGAACGCGCATAGGGTACTCCGAACGAGAAGACGAGATGATTAGAAATGGTTATAAGACCAGGAAATCCTTCAAAGACCTGGCGAAACGATTGGGTCGATTAGAGGTTTTCATGAGGGGGAGATATTCCAGTGCATTATCGGGTGCGAAGCAGACTCCATCGAGCAAACGACCTTACAAAGAATATGAGGAGGCACTCAGGTGATCGGCCCCTGCCACTATCTAAGGCAGTGCTTCGTATAGAGGTCGAGGATCGTGAGAAAAAGTCGTAGGGGAAAGTTTCAACGTCTCACCACATGGAATGTTTTCTTGAAACCCTAGATACTACCTGAAAATGTTCATGGATGAAGTAGCACCTCTACAGTACACTACCGTAGATAAACTTCTTTCCCCTTTCGTGTAGCTGTTTCTAGGTGTGGTCTTGGCGCGAACAATGCATCTCCCAGTCGAGCAAGGAGGGTGTCGCAGGGTCAACCCAAGTGTACAACATGGTGCGCTTTCTGACAATTGTGCGCGTACGGTCTAAAGTCAATGGAAAACCCATTTTTCTCAGAAAGGAAAATGCCCGGTTTGGGGAGATCATCACGCTAACCATATGTGAAATAGCTCGCCAAGCAAAACATAAAGATCGTCACGCTGCCTCTTCGTCTTGCCAATATTCCCGCAACAACCCACTCCCACCAGACCGCTTACACGACAACAATCATTCCCACCGGACCGCTTACATCGCCAAGCAAGATATAAAGCTCCCGTGCCTCTGCCTCTTCGCCTTACAAACATCCCCTCAACTCCCACCGGACCCTCGACTCCCACCAGACTCCCAACCCCCACCAGACCGCTTACACGATGTCTGAGAGAAAGGTACGACCTCTAAGTGTCTTCTGTGGCTTTCACTAACATTATTTAAGGTGTTGCAGAAGTGGTTTCCGCCTGATTTTGACCCTTCGCGAATCTCTCGGACACCGAAGCACGAAAGACCAACCGGAAGTAAGGTTATCACAGTTAGACTTATGGCCCCATTCTCGATGAAATGCAATGCGTGTGGAAGCTACATACCAAAGGCTCGAAAGTTCAATGCCAGGAAAGAGACAACTGACGAGACGTACCTCTCCATCCGGATCTTTCGATTTTATATAAAGTGCAGCTCGTGCTCTGCCGAAATTACGTTCAAGACAAATCCGAAGGCAATGGATTACACTTGTGAGCGTGGTGCGAAGCGCAATTACGAGCCTTGGCGTCAGAACAACGGGATCGAAGAGACCGACGAACAACGCCTTGATAGGCTCGAGAGAGAAGAGGCAGAGGAGGCGGAGATGGCAGAGCGAGACGCGATGGCGGAGCTGGAGCAGAAGATGCAGGACAGCAAGAAGGAGATGCAGATTGCAGACGCGCTTGATGAAATTCGCACAAGGAACGCAAGGATCGAGAGGGGCGAGAGGGGCACGGGGCAGGAGGCGGCGATGACCAACATCCAGAGCTTGGCAGAGGAGGAGAGACTACGGGCCGAACAGGAAGACGAAGAAGCTGCAAGACGGGCTTTCTCTACTGCGGAAAACAGCGCAACTCATTTCGATTCGACACTTTATCTACGAGGCGGTGGCTCCCCCAAGTCAGAAGCGCAAGAAGACAAGCCCTCGCCACCAGCAACCGACTATACATTCGAGCGAACAAAGAAATCCAAGAAGCCCGCAAACCCAAGCTTGGTGAAAAAGCCCGAGCCTCCAAAGCAGACACCGAATAGTCTTGGACTCGGCGGTTACGACTCGGACTCAGACTAGACAACACAAATGGTCGTCGAATTCAAATTCCACTTTCCGACACTGTTTACACTGCATCATATACATGAGCGAAGATACCCCATTCAAGCGTTGCCTTTATTATAGCATTCATATGGTGGAGGATGAATCCATAACGCCGTCACGTCAATAGGCGGCCTACTCTCCACATCCAATGTCTGGTGATCATCTGTGCATGTAGGACATTCCGAAGATGCTCGATTTGAATCATTTGAATGAACTAGTAAAGGTAGTAAAAGGGATACGCCATCACACGTGGACTTCGCCAAACCATGATTCCCACGTGACTTCCCTTCTACAAGCCCAAGAGGCAGAACGCCTGCCCGCCATGCAACTTTCCCACCGCCCCGCCAAAAAGTGACATCCTCCAGCGCCGTGCTAAAAGAGAGACCGTCCACCCACCGACCCTCGTGACTCCAGTCCTAGATAAAAGCCTATCCACGCCCGCATTTTCATCTTCGTCTTCGACATCCTCCCATCCTCGCTCTACAGTACTGGGGCAGGAAATGTGGCTGCTCCCACCCCGCTGCTCCTCACATCCTCGTACTAAAGGTACGGCATCCACAGCGGATCGCACTGCGCGAGCCGATTCGGATTGACCGACCCCGAGATGCAATCGATGACCGTCTGGTTGGCGGGCAGGTTGCCGTCGGGAACCTTTGCCAGACTGACGGCCCGCTTGACGACAAAGTCGCTGTTGACCTGCACCTGGTCGCGCAGGGCCTGCTCCGTCAGCGCGGTTTTGTCGCGGGTCTGCATCGTCGACCAGAAGACCATCTCGTCCTTGACGAAGATGCTGAGCTGCTGTTCCAGCTCGTGCGCGGGCTCGGTGAGGCACCGCGCGATGGCCATCAGGGCGCATGCGAAGATGCCTTCCATCGCCAAGGGTCCCATCAAGGCCTGGATGTTTGGCGTCAGGCGGAAGGCGACAGGTTCCGGGTTGTAAAAGTATGCCTTGGACGAACTGAGCGCCGGGATTAGTTCGGCAGCCCAAAGGTCGCCTGTCAATCGTGAGATGGAGAGCTTGCTTGGATAACGGCTGCTCATGTGCATAATGTAAGTCATAAATGTAACCGCTGCAAATTGGTAGGCGAACTGCCGTCGGAAGAGCCAGAAATCCTCAAAGTTGGGGTAACAGCTCTTGAAGAAATCTAAAATGACAGTGTTGGGCACCCATTTCTCCTGAATCGCCGTGAAGATCTCCGTACGCAGAGTAAGCATTTGATCGTTGGATCGCTGTTGCTTGTCAGTACTGATCACCAAGAGGCTATTGAGTGGACTTACTGTCTGCTTCATCTCGGCCAAAGCCCGCATTCTTTCCATCGTAAACAGAATGGGGTCGTCCTTGCTCATGCCTGCTCGACGGCAATGATCTTCGTACGCGCCCTGAAGGGTGATGTAGGATGCGTCGTCCTGAATCAAGCGAATATGCGGTGCAATAGGAACAATCAGAGGCAAGTGGAAGTATAGATTACGACGCCGACTTTCCTTGCGTTTGGCGAGAATTCCGTTGAAAATGCGGAACAGCTGAAGGATTCGCTCCTCTCGCCTGCAATGACGAGCGGTGGGATGCTGCACAGCAAAAGGATGGATACTTCCATCATGCCCACGAATCTTCAGGCGACGGTGACACACACCGATCCCCCTTACGAGGTCAACAATAGGTAAGAAGCGCTCAATCTTGATGAAATCCGAATTTTTGTCTTTGTGCTGGAGGTATTGACCTGGAACTTCAACTTCATCGAATTTCAAGAACCTGAAGTCACTGAGCTGCGGACTGTAACTTTCGAGCGATTGCCACTGTCGACGTCGATCTAATTTTTCTTCGAATCTGTCCCGCCATTTCCTGAGCTTGTGAATGTATTCGTACATCGTGGGCCTCTTGGTAACAAAATCTGCCTCGAAAGACTTCCGTAGATGACCTGGCAAGATTGTTTCTGCAAACCGACCAATATTCGCTTCTGTTGCTTGAGGTAGCTTGACTTCCTGAGCATAGGAAGATGGAGAGCGACCGATATATGCTAAACCATCATTGAGTAGAGCGACGATGAGACGGTAAGCATCTTCGTCTGGCGGACACTTGAAATGTTTCTGTATCTGATCGGTCATGGTCTCCATAGATAGGGCAAGTAGCGGGTGAGCGGTCTTTAGTGTGGACATCACTTCCTCTGCGTAGTCCCATGCAGATTTTGGAGGTTCTTGTGGCGCTTCCGCCTTGTCAGCATCCTTTGCTTCTCCATTTGGCTCATTCTTCGGTGACGCTTGTTTGGGCGTCCCGTTCGGCGCTGCTTCTGCATTGGCTGTACCAGGCCGTGACGACCCATCCGTACGTTGGTCAGGGGAGGAAGCCTTCGTATTCCCCGCCTGTGGCGTGGGTTGCTTTTGCTTAGCAGCTCGCTGTTGTTCCAGTTTTGCTTCCTGGGTCTTCTTAATGGTGAGATCTTCTCGAGCTGTCCTCAGCATGTGGAAGAGCGCCTGCGGATACTGTTTGGCAATTTGTATCAGTAAGCCACAAGTTAGCTTGCCCTCCCGGCTGGACAAGCCGGTGAGGAGCTGTGGAATGAACGTCGTCCAATACCAAACGGGAGTCTCGCCTTTAAAGTCTTGGAATGCGGACGAAATCTTTCCTGCTTCGTTATCGAGGCTAAGCAGCCACAGAATTCTACTCAAGAGCTTCCGAGACTTTGCGTTCTTGTATAGCCCGGCAGCTTCCAAGTAGCAACTCACGGCGTTGCTTGCAAGTTCTAAATTCTGCGGGTCTTCTTTGAAGCCTCGATCACTGTACTGGCCCCATTCAGCCCATGCTTTTGGTAGACGCAGGTCGTAATATAATGCAACTCCAAAGGCCTCATTCGCGTCATCGCGATGACTTAGCTTGGCAAGGAACATGCCTTTCAGAGTGTAGAATTCGGCTTTTTGCTGAGCTCCAAAGTAATTCAGATTTGTGTTATTAATCACATCCAGGCCGTTGGTTAGCTCGGATTGATTCTGGTAGTGACATTTGGCTTGCTCTCTCAGTTTTAGGAACGCCTCTTGGATTTCAATATTCGGCAGAGTGTAGATTTTACTTAATTGAGCAATGCAGACATCTGGCATGTGATGCTTTCGAGCGACATGGGCGAATCTATTGATAATCCAAGCCGTCTCGTGATAGCCTCGATATGCGTATGAATTGCTGGCGACATTATTGGCGCCTTGTGGAAGGAGCTGAAGATAAGTGTTGTTGATGAGCCCAAAGACGTGCTGGCGCCATGTAACAAGATCGTGCCATGCATTAATATCATCCCAGATGTTCGGTAACCGATCTCGCCACGCACCCAGCAGCAATTTCAATTCTTGAGATTTCGAGTCAAGGTTTTGGCTTGTCGTCTGCCCAAGACTGTTGCAAATGATGCTTGCATCGTGCAATTCGACAAGCTGCTGAAAATT
Organism: Pyrenula aspistea; assembly: GCA_021030945.1. Lineage (NCBI taxonomy): Eukaryota > Fungi > Ascomycota > Eurotiomycetes > Pyrenulales > Pyrenulaceae > Pyrenula > Pyrenula aspistea. The sequence goes on from JAGFML010000024.1 coordinate 307,919, forward strand.
TTGTAGCACCGGAATGTGAGCGTTGGTGATTCGCCTTGGGAGCTGGTGCCATTTCCTGATTGAGAGTTGGATGGCCTCATCACAGATGTGGCTGAAGTCTTGCATGGAGATCTGCTTTTGATGATACTTCAGTAGAGATTGGAAGGCCTGGAAGAAAGTGCGCCGCGGAGTCGGTGCGTCCGACACTGATTTTATCATCGTATCTAGTTGCTCACGGTTGTTCTCACTGTGCCAAGAGTCTACTTGTCTCCAAGCTGCTTCCAAAAGTAGGTCGTTAAAGTTCTCATGCCGTGCGAATTCATTTAAAATCTCCCATTGTTGGAGCTTTTGAGCACAGATCATCCAATGATCTTCCCAAAGATAGTACTCGCCTTGAGAGAATGGGAGAGTTCCTGTGCGAGCCTTGACCTGTGCAGCTTCATACAGCTGCTGCGCTTTATCCCACATGCCTTGTTGTTCGTACGACAAGGCAGCATTCGTTTCGACGAATTTGCAACGTCTCCGCCACGTGCCGTAGAAAAGATCATCTTCCTGCAGGCTCGCATATGTCTCAACGAGAGCATCTAGATTGCTCTCTCTGGCAGCTGTAGAGTCAATGACAGGGTTCACTGCAGAGTCCTCTAGCGAAGTCAAGGTGGTGTACCAAGCATCGTAGGTGCGACTTAAGAACTTCATAACATGTGGCGGAATCTTGAAATGCGTTTTAGCCCTTACGGCCCCTTCGAGCAGAGCTTGAACGACATTGGGCCGTTTCACCATCTGTCTAGAGTGATACTCGCGGGTTAAAAGAGTTACCATGCCTTTCTCAAGCTCAATTCGATCCTCTCTCGATAGAGCTGAAAGACATAAGGGGAAAAGCTTGACCCAAATGTCATAAGCCAGTTTGGAATCGACATGTTGGAGATGACACAATGGATCAAATACATCACGTGTCCTTAGGTCTCCAATCTCTTGAACAAATCGTTTTTCGCTTGAAGCCAGAGAGTCTAGTTTATCTTCAATGAGGATGTCCTCCCTTCGCTGGTCCTTGCTAATAAGACTTGGACTGTAAAGCAGAGAAATTGGGTAAACCCTGAAATCTTCCGCATGCAGTGAGATTGGCACAGACATGTCGATGGATCCGATGATCAGCTGCGAAGCCTGTGCAAGCCAGAAAGAATCACCAATGGTGTCCCAGTTCTGAGACGTGAGAACATAGTTCAGTCGAGAACTGATTGAACGAGACAAGCTGCGATCGAAGATTGACATGAAACGATTGCGCAGTGTGACGTCCTGAGCACGTGTGCCAATGAGAAAAGCATGCTCGAGCCGTACCGTCAGCTCGGTTCTTGTGATCTTAGGATCTTCGTATATGCGTATGACTAATTCCAGGAACCTTTTCAGGAGCGACTGGTCAGGCCGATTCTCGAAAAGAAGCATCTTGTGCAAGACGGCGGTCTTTTCCTTCAAGGTTGGCCATGATTCAGCAGAGTTGAATACCCAAAATTCTACCATATCAAGAACTTTGTTGCAAAGTTCCGAATGGTTAGACTTTTCGACCAATGATGCTAGGACACTGAGAAACGGTCGCCGGTTCTCTCCTAGATTTGACATTCTTGCGGAAAGAAGGTCTATGGTCTTTGACATAAGATTGTTACCCAGCGCAAACTCATATTGATCCATGTTAGGCTCTCCTGGTCTGTACGAAGCTGGCACAGGACCCTGAGGAGGAGCATATGCGTTAACGTGGTCTTTTGCCATATTTTGTAGGGCTTTCATGGCTTGTGGGATCTGATTGTCGATTTCGGTGGGCTTGACCTTGGAGAGAGTCCACAAGATGTTGACCCCGGCCACATTGTTCATTGATGAGAGGGTTTCAGTTGCGGTCGTAGAAAGAGAGGCCACGAAGTCAGTTGTTGACGAATCCACGTCCATAGCATCTTCATCATCCGGCTGCTGGTCAGGAATTGCTTCAAGAACACGTCTGAGAAGAGGGCGAATGATAGGTTTAGTTCCTTCTTCATCCTCAGCATGGAGGCAATCCTGCACCTCTGCATCGTTCATCCTAAGGGATTTCTCAAGGAGCTTCTGAACAAGAGTGATGTGACTGACGACCCATTCATCGGGCTTGGTGTCTAGTAAGACTCGCACAACCTGTAAAGTATTGATCAGTTGAGTGATATGCGCTGTAGCATGCTTTTCTTCCGGTTTATCTGATTTGTCACCTGCCAATATTGGCTCCGTGACCTTTTGATAGAGCTCGAGATCTAAATCTGTCCAAAACTGCGGCGAGAGCAGATCGCGCAGAAGCTGCATGGCCTTCTTGCACATATCATGTGATAGTACAGGCTGTTGGACTTTGTGATTGCCAGAATGTTTTAACGCCGCAACTGGCACAGGGTAGCGCTCCTGCAGCGTGGAGATGAACTGGATGAGATACTTGATAACAGCCATCCGCAAATCTGCTGGTATTTCGTATTCCGATTTTGTCGACGTGCCTGTCTGTGCGCTGAGCTGATCTTCCGGCTTTCGTTTTCTCGAAAGAGAGGAATCACTCGGACCTTGTGCAAATACACCCTGAACCCTCCGCCTCTCCCATGCCCAGAGCAAAGCTACCAAATTGAGAGCAAGCTTCTTGCTCTCATTCGAAGGATTTGGTGGCGATGCAATTTTCGGCAATGATTGTATTATGATTGGCACGAAATTCTCTCGCGAGTCATAGAAGAGGTCTGGTTGCCTGACAAGAAAATGGAAGATGCTCATTATTTGCTGCAGATTTCCCGTCTCTTCGGCTAGGATTCGACGTGGCCAAAGAGCCCAGGCAGGTGAACGTCCATCGGCGGAACTCCCAACACGCTTAGGGAGTATTTGCGCCAGGATCTCGAGAGCTTGTGTAACAAGGGCTTTTCCTTCATTTTGATGAGCTCTCAACATGGCGATGTAGATCTGCAAAGCGAGCTTCGACGGGGTATCATAATGGGCAATGAAATAGCTGATAAGCACATAAGCACCATATTTGTTGATGATATCTTCGAAGCGGATGTAGTTCCACCCAAACTTAATGACGTCTTTGCGAGCTTCTTGAACAATCGCGTGGTGATACTTGACGAGCAACGCTGAAAGCTGCAATGCCTCCATCCTCGTATGATCGACTCCTTGCTGTCCAGATTCTTCACTCACGTCGCCTAATTGCGGCTTCCACATGCGATCGTGAATCATCTCAATAAGTGATTTGTCCACGACCTTTGGAGATTCGGGATGAGAAATACTACGCTTAATGTCCATAGCGATAATTGGGTTAACGACGTAATGAAACAAGAAGGTCTTGAGCTGTTGCGACTCCGTCTTTTGACCGTACATCTCAAGACATCGCTTTATAATGCTAGTCCTGTAAGCCACAGATTCACTGTTAATCAACGTCGTGTACAGAAATTTTTGCAAAGCAAGCGTGGACTTAATTTGTCTGATGGCAGCTGCTCCGAGGACGTCGAACACAAAGTCAATATCATCAGGGGCTTTCGTGAGGTACCACGTGAAAATGTCCATGAGTTGGTCGCCAGCTTGTTCAACCCTCAACCGCTGACTTGGGAGCAATTCATCCGCCCTCAGCTTTCTCTCTAATTCTGCACCTGACTTTAACAACTTGGTTTTCAACTCTGGGGCCTTGCAGAGCCATTCACTCTGGTGTTCGTATAGACAGACGGAGTGCACCGCATATATTCCGTTAATGGCAGCTGTGACGTTGAGCTTGCTCTCCTCTGTTGCGAAGGCGGAACTCAGCAAAGACCCAGCATCCGCGGTCAACGCTCTTCTCATCGGTTCACTGCTAGGATCAGCAAGGATTTGGGCGTAAAGCCTGCCATAATTTTCTTCATTTATATGTGTCTTGAAGAAGGACAAGCTATCCTCAGGATAGCAATTCAGAAATTGGATAATTGGCAAACGAAGCGGACTGTAGGATGTGCGCCTAAGTTTGGTCTCCAAATCAAGAAATGCGTGGACCAAGTTCTCCATGAAGGACTTCGCGGCCGAGGGAAGGAGATGAAAAATGTTGAATGCAGCTGTAACAATACGCATCTCTTTTTGTTGCTCGAGGAGGCTGAAAGACATCTTCTGCAGAAGATCATCATCCATTATAATCTTCAGGTGTTCGAGGAGACGCTGCCCAATCTCAACCTTGAAGTAGTTAGTTAGCAAGGTAAGAAGTCTAGCGAGCCCATCCAGATTTGCTACTGTTAGGCGTTTGGGGTCTTGAAGATTCACGAGGACTGGGCGAAGGCCGTTTTGCAATAGGTCTTTCGGTAATTTTTGGTGCTGTGTCAATACGGTTTTCAACCCTGCGTTGGCTGCGTCAATTATTTGCGTCGATTTAGAATATAGTGACTTGAAAAAGACTGAAATGATCCTTGGACGAGTTGGGCCTTGCTGCGCGTTCTGATATTCTGGAAAGGCCATTGCCAGAGACAGCATCTTAAGACAAGAAACCCTTAGCTTGATCAGCATTGCTGCATTGTTGAATTCCTGTGGTTTGGGGGACAGTGTCTCATCTTCGGCGTCAGCCAACGCTAGAGATTCCACGATCAGACGATTAAGCTGTTCATTGAACCCAATTATACCTTGTTGTAAAGACAGGCAATAAGTGATTGCATCAATGAAGCCGATTTGCGTCGGGAAGGGCAAGGCACGTAGGGGCTTATTGAAAATTGGCTGTAGCAATCGGTCTTTCACGGGAGTGATGAGCTCATGGACTTCAGCGCCAACCACAGACGCTATTGTTTTAAACGCGCTTTGAGCAGCCTCTCGGACGTGCGCGTTCATATGAGAAAGCTCCACCACAAAAGTAGCGCAGATGATGTGCAACCTGCTCTTCTCGCTTGAGATTGCGTCCTTGGGTTCCTTGCAGCATCGTCGGAGGATCTCCTCCATAGTGTTTCTGGCATTGTTCCGCGTCGCTGCCGGCAAATCCTCCGGCACATCTTTAATGACGAAAAGAAGAGCTCTGACAAATTCAACCTGCTGTCGAAGTAGCCAGTCGTCCCCTAAATTCAATTTGGTGGCGAGTATGCGGATTCCCAAGGCACCTGCAGCCTTGGTAAACCATTCCAACTCGTGGCAACCGTGACAAAAAGTCTTTGATAGGTGTGAGAAAAAAGGCAGTTTCGATGCTTTCTCCTCAGACCCGAAAACAACGCTTGCAGTCTCTCGCACCGTCTCCAGAGCTGACTCAGCCGCCTCTCGAACATTGCTATCTTCTGAGGCGAGAGAATCAAGAAGGGTCTCGGCAAACACCCGAGGATCGATGTAAAGAGGACCTTCTCCACTGTTAACGTCAAAAGGTTTCTGGTTGTGTCGAGCTTGAGCCAGTGCTCGGCCGATTTCCACGACAGTAAAATGACGACATATGTCCGCCACGAGAGTCTTGGCCGCGCTTCTGATATCAGGAACAGTCGTTGCAACGATGCATGCCTTGAGCAGCTTTTTGAGAGTGTTTTCCTGATCTGTGAGTTTAATCACAGATTTTTCTCGATCCGAACGATCCATCACATCGTTGCTAATGTCAAACTTCTGAGCCAATAAAGCATTGGCTTGTGTGCGGATCAATGCCGCTAGATCGTCCGGCAAATTATCGCATCCTATATACAGCTTGACTTCGGAGCTGAGCAATCTGAATGCTTGATGCTTGTAGAAGGAATCCGTCTGCTTCGAGTTCGGCGGTTTTGTGACGTCTGTAAGCTTCATGATTGCCAGATCGATCCCTGTATCTGCTGCAAAGGCACGATCATGATTGGAGCCGCTTAACCTTACGTCTATGCTTGGCGCATCATCAGAAAAGCGTTTAAATTCCAGTTCAGGGGGGTGATTCAGAAATTTGCGATTTCTACCTCCCAGCTTACCCAAGATCCTCATCGTGGTGTGTGCATGAAAATGGCTATAAGGACTAGGCTTGAGATGCTTCCAAAGCGCAACCATGAGCTCGTCCATAATGGGCGCCATGATTGGATCAAGATAGTCAGCTGTCAAGTTGTCCACACAAAGCTCCAATGTTCGAAGACCTTGACCCACAAGTTCGGATCCAGCGCGAAGAGCAACAACCAACGGCCTCATGAGATGACTGAGATGCGGTAGCAGATGACTCAAACGAGCTGGGACGGTTAATGTTAGCTCGACATACAGTTCTCGTTCTTGTACCTTTCTTGCACCCTGAAGAAGGTTGTTGAATGTTTCCAGTAGCATTTCAAGGAGTGGGAGGATCTCTTTGTAAAGGAGCTCAAATCTACCACCTCCGATACTCCGGAATAATGACCTCAGGAGGAAAAAGTAATTAAGAGGCTCTTCTGCAGTTGTGGACAATTGAACGCACTTCGTGATGATGTTTGTGACATGCGGTAAAAGGACCTGCTCATTCTGGGTCGAGAACAAAGTTACCGCCATAAAAGAAAGTTTGAACATCCGTAGCAGGATCGATGATTTGATCACATTTGAGCTTCCTACTTCGTCAATTCTGTCCATGAGATACTGAAGGACTAGTCCTGCAAACGCAGGAGATGTGGCTTCACTAGCAAGGAAGAATTGCGGCAAATGGAGCAGTGCTGTGTGCTCAAACATGAGTTCATGTAGATGGTCAATCTCGGTGTGAAATATTTCGTAGAAAGTAGCCGTGTCAATGCAGTGAAACACAGTGCCGAAACTTTCGAGAAGCTCCTTTTCCTCTTTTCCGATCTGAGACATATAGTGGCTTGTCAAGAATTCGATTGCAGAAGAATGCTGAGATTCTGGCTGGGTCTGGTCGACACTGTAGTAACGGAACACGCGGACGCCTTCGTGGAACAGCTTTGTTATCACTCTGACCTCCTCAGCATTGTACCCAAACGAGACTTCCGACCAATTGACTGGTGCGTTCTGCGGGTCGATGTTGGTACCTTGTGGATTGCAAGTTTTCAATTGGTAGAACATGTTTTTCAATCCATTAACCAAATTCTTGAACAAGAATTTGTTGTCCGCAACTGGATCAGCACCTCGATCTCTTGGATTGGAAGTCTTGATTGGTGTTGCCGTGAAAATATCAATCTCGTCCCAATCGGGTGGGTTCTCTTTATCAGCAAGGTAGTTGTCTACGGTCCCTTCGGCGGATTGTTGCTTGTATTGTTTTGTCAGCTTGACTGCGTTGTTGAACTGGTAGTTCATGGCCGCAAATTTGTCCCCAATGGCATCAAGAATCATTACTAGGAAGAACCGTGCTTCTTCCTTATTCTCAAGCTTAGTGATACTCTCGGCCATATTGAGCAAAAGTTTTGCGCTCATTGTCTGAAAGCTAGTGCCGGGAAAATGATCATGAAGATTCTTCGTGTAGACTTCCACTGTGCGACGAATCTGATCTCGAGTGAGGGCCTCGCGTACATGATGAATGAGATCGGCAAGCATGCTGTAAGCAAGTGGCCGCATAGTTTCATACACCGTAAGCCCGTCGCCGATAAGTGTTCGCTCCTCAAGCAGCTCGTCGATCTTCGGTAGAAAGATTCTGCGGTAATTGAAGTTGATAATGTGTCGGATTGCTACAAGGAGTTCTTTTCGAGCACTAGACTTTTCTCTCGGGCAGTCCTTCAGCAGACGGACCACCACACCCGGTAACGAAGGCAGAAAATCCTGTAGCTGGTTCCCGTAGGCGCGAAGTAGGTACGCAAGAAAGCTCATCGTCTTGACTTGTGCCGTAATGAATTCGCCAAAGGCAGCCCTGTTTTTGATGTCTTTTGAAACACCCGTAAAAATTGTCCCATTGGCAGCAGCCTCAGCATGCGCCTTGGCCTGAGGTTTAGCTTCCAGGAGGAGTATGGCCTTGATTAGAGGGACGAATTTCTTCACATTGGGGGAGACATAGTTGCGGTGGGCCTGGAAAACCGAGACAACGATGATGGGGCATTCAGCATGAACTTTAAAGGACTGCATGCCTTTCAAAAGTTGGGAGCTTCCAGGCTGATCTCCACTAAGTTCTGAAACAGAAGTTGCTGGGGAGCTAGGCCGAGGTGACTGAAAGTTCTGAGCGGCAGCGTTTGGCGTGGATGGCATTCCTGACGCACCACCAGTGTGTGTTGCGTCGAATGTATCCCTGACCACGTTCTCCATGCCCCTGAACATCTCTCCTATGAGATCTAGAAACGCCTGGACCTTGCTTGCGGTAGCTTGGGTTTGGTGTCGCTCAAGATCCATGACAGTCTTCATGCATAGTACCGCATTGTCTTCGTTCTCGACTCTTGCCAAGTCCATCAAAGTGTCCGCCATGTCCGCAGCATATGGCTCGATTTCTGGTGCGCTGAGGTGGAGCCGGTGCAGAATTTCTAGAATGCAATTTCGTAGTTGCTAACAACGAGCACATTAGCATAGAAGCATTTTCCAATTTAGCCTGAGACCTCACCTGGCCTGGCGACGTCGTTACAAAGATAGGATCGCCTTGTAGTATCCTGCGAAAGACAGGCCATAGCTTCGCCAGAAACATCCGATAAGCGGAACCCGAACATATTGTATCGACAGAGTCTCGGGCCTCAGTGGCGATCGAGAGCTTTGTCTTTATGTCTATTGAAGGAGTGATGTTAGACTTTGACAGGGAAGGGATTCTTGGAGCTCTCAAGAGCCTCTTCTCAGACGTACCAACTGCAGGATCACCTAGCCGATGGGCATAGGCATCGATCTTCTGCTCCATGGCGGGCAGCAAAGATCAAAGCCCGAAGAAAGTTCTCACTCTCTTTGCCCTCTGTAACCATCGGGGAAGCGTGCCAGTATCGCTCAACCTGCTATCGTGGAATGAATGCGCATCTCGTCCGGCAGTTCATATGCACACTCCGCAGGAGATCTAGTCGCGCGGATTGACGATTGACGCCCCGCCGGATGTTGACTGGATTGGTTGAGTGATGGTTGAATGAGGGACTAATGAAAGGAACAGTAAAGAAGAGCAGAGCGAGGTGGTGGAGTTCTCCACGGCAAGTTCTCCGTGGCCTAGCCTTGCGAATTGAGGCTCTTGAATGCGGACTTGGAGACTCGCTCCAAAAACGCTTCGTAAAGCGGGCCTTCGCGACTATCGGAAAACGCCAAGCCTCTAATTTAGCGTGAATATCACGTGTGTGGGGGAACACTACCGTCCGCCGATTGGTTGACAACTTCAAGCCTACATTCCTTAGGGTACGTGTAAGAGACCTATCCCGCCTAGAATGCGGCAGGCTGTGGTCGTCGATCATGAATGGCACTTGCTGCATCAGGTAGGCGAGAAGTGACATGATTTGCTTCTCAATTCTATTCACATGGTCGAAAGGCATTTCTTCTGTTTTCCCGGATCCCAACGTGTATTCTTCGAGTCCTTCTCGAATAACGCCGGTACCGACCTGCCCACATTATCGGGGAACACGCAAAATGGAAACGCTTCTAGCTCAAGCGAAGGGAGAACAGGAAACGTCGCCAAAGTGATGGAAATTCCCGTCATATACAGCATCCTCCATCTTGCCTGCTCTACCCAACCAAAGCCCGTCATTCAGCTGCTGAAGAATCGCTGCGAGACATGGTCGCTGCCGTTGATGAATTACCGCCCCCAGATCCTCTTCTTGAACTCCGTACTTTCCCCTCAGTACTCCCGGTCGATCGATGGGTCTTCGCGTCATCGGAGGAACCTCGACGTCGTCTCTGGATAATTCTCATTCATCTCGTTAGAACAGATGATCCATGTCACTATAATAATTGAAAGTCTGTCTTAGCTGTTGAGAAAGAAAGTGGAGATAGGCGTTAACAATGCAAATTCGACTCACCGAGTTGGCTTCTTTACCTGAGCCTGCTTCGTCTTGCAGTCTCAAGGCATCGAAGCGTTTCTGACTGTCTTGCGTCAAAGGATCCGCGTCGTATTTTGCAGCTGGCGTCTTCTCTGCGTTGCCCGCTGACGAAGCCGTCTTATTTCCCTTCATCCTTTTTGCTTGCTCTTCGAGCCGGTCCCATTTTTCTTGTCGCGACTGTTCACGTGTGGGAGCACTATTCTGATGTTCTGTATACTCTGCAGAACAGTCATCGAAGAGCCGAGGATTAATCTCCATAAACAGTTTCATTGCGTTGTAGACCATGCCGTGAATCGTCCTTGGGAATTTTGATTAATGTTTGGCAGGAACTAAAGTTTAATTGAATTTACCTGTTCCAATGATCCTTTGAATTTTCGTACAATGGAGCAAACATTATTGGAAGAATAGTCTCGACATTGTCGCCAACAAGATTGCAGAAATACTCGTTATTCCAAAAGTACAAAGCACGCTCCGCAACCTGGACTTATCGTTAACGGAGCTACACCACGCCTGGCGAGTCATCCTTACCTGAAAATGCGGACTAGCTACTGATTTCGCCAGCTGATTGAAGAGGGGTTCTTGAACTTTTGCAAATTCTGCGGGGTCCATGACTTCAAAAATGTCTTCGACTTCATTCAAAAACATGACCTCTTTCGTGCTGTTGGTCTTAGGCCAGTAGCGAAGAAGTCCGAGTACAACCTTCAAATGCGCTTAGCAAGGTCAAATCGAGCTGGCTTGAGAACGTTTACCTCTTCGGTCAGCGCCGCATCTTTTTCCAAAAATTGTACAATGCAGTACGCTAGCTGAGGATGGTACATGCTCAAACTTTTGACTTTGTGCATCGGCATTAGCACTCTTGTCAAGAAGAGTTTATGCTCCTCCTTTAGCGGTAATGCGAATCCATTGATAATCGACCCCAGAATCTCAAGAAGTTCTGCAATGCCATTGAAGCGTTCCGTCTCATATACGAATTGGAAGAAGACATTGTTGATTGAGCGCCTAATGTAGGAGCGGAGATTAAGAAATTTCCCGTATATCCGGTGGAGCGTCGTCTTTAGGAAGTCACGCTCTCGAGGATCCTCAGAGTCAAAAAGTTCCAGGAGCTGCAATAGTCAGTGTTGGGAATCACTTTGTGCTTGTAGCCGGACATGAGATACCTGCAATACAAATTTGTGGTCGATGTACGCTTTAGCGATGTTGGTATTGAAATCTGGACTTTCAATATATCTCAAGAAGAACTCGTAGACCACTTGGATATGAGGCCAAGCGACTTCCAAGACCGGCTCATCCTCTTCCGGGTCGAAAGCTTCGCCTTGAGGGTTAACTGGAGGTGGTACAGGTCGAAATAAATTTTTGCTGAACATGTCAACGACACGAGGATACATCGGTTCCGTAATCACTGATCTATTGTTTGCTACATAATCGAGGAGTTCATGCAAAGCAAGCCGTTTGATCTCTTTAGACTTCATGTCACCGGTGGCGTCGTTGAAATCAAAAATGATATTGCACTGGTCGATTTTCTGCATGAAAAGTTCCTGTCTTCGATTCGGAGCAACTTCATGGAAGCCAGGAAGCTTCTCTAGCTCTCGCTGCCGTTGGTCTGAAATATCAAATCGCGATGAATGCTGCCGCTTAGGGGTTCTGATGCCTTCGGGGACATCCTTTGGCGTTGACTGCAGACGATCGAATAAGAGAGACTTTTGACCAGCCTTGGGTGGAGCAAGGTCGCCAGGCATTGTCTCGGCAGCACCAGGAGGAGGAACGTGCTGGCATACCCTGTCAGCTTTACTCCAGCAAGGCTAAGAAGCTTAGCAGGAGACGATGTTGAATACGTACCGGTGCACTGGGGCTAATTACCACGCTTGGAGCTATGCCGTGACCTTGTCGCGAAGGAGTCCCGACACCATTGCTGGAGGGTACGGATCCTGTCGATGATTGTGGCGAGAAATGCTGGCCTCCCGCTTGATTGGATTGCCCTGGGCCAGCATGATGCGCAGCGTTGGCCTGGACACCACCCAGCGAACCCGTTTCGGCTGCTGGAAGGTTCTTGCTTCGAGTGTCGCTAACATTGGTTGTTGACGAGCTCGGAGTGCCATGATTGGATCCGGCAGGCGATTGAGAATGGGCACCAAGGGCGGAAGTAGACTGCGAGGGGGAAGCTGTCCCTGAGCTGCTCTCTTTCTTCTTTGAAGACTTGTTGGAATCTTTGGCTCGCGAAAGCTGGTCGTGCTGAAACCGTGATTAGCCAGTGCCGCTCGCTAGTCCCAGGCCAACCTTTTCACAGTCTGTGTAGAAATCGTCCTAGCATTTGGGACACTTACGACTCGTTGTCTAAATCCTTTCATGTTGATATTCGTATGCGGAGACACGCTAGGCTGCGGCGCCTCGAGGGCGGTCGGATGCAAGGGACGTTGAGGCAAAGACTCGGCAGGGGAGGTAGGAGAAACAATTGTAAATTGAAAAGGCAATTAAGGCAGACCGTGAAGGCGGTAAGAGATCGCTTCGGCGTGGTTATAGGGCCATCGTGTGATGAGGTCTTGAGGAAGGGGAGGCTCTGTAGCAGATCCAATGTTAGTGACCGCATCTTCCCATGATTGCATGGTAAAGCGTGATGCTCACCTAGTAACATTCGGCTTTGCGGCGAAGAAAGACGATCTGACGCCGGTGTGGAAGATCACAGATTAGCGGACGTGGGTTGCAAGGCTACTCTAAAGCCTCGATTGTTGATTGTTGAAGCTTCAAAGCAAGACACCAGCGTACAGGGCGGGGCCGCCACTAACCCGGAAACCGTCTTCGATTGGCTACTGTAGTTTCAGGTATTCTTTCCGCACATAATGCTCGGCCTCGACTATTCACAAGCGTAACAACATCCGCCACGACAATAATTACATACACCTGAAGCTTGATCGACTTGTTCACCTGACATTGTCAATAAGTCACCTGCGATTGGCCTACTACTCCTCGTGCATCAAAATATACGAGCCCGGTAACGGTGACCTTCTGCACGTCGACTCAAGCTGCTCGTGCTTGACTCTCACAGTCGTCACCTTTCCTGCAACTTCTTATAGAAGATCGGAGCCATGATTGGTGACTAAGACCGGTAATTAGGGTTTCATTGAACCTGGATGGGAAGTTTCCATTCTTCATCCTTTCCATCGCTTTCGGTTCCATTTCTTGAGCGTTGTTTTTTGACCGTCTCGCCTCGCCATGGAGCGTGGGACAATGAGCACTTCGGAAAAGGTGGTTTCGCCGTGGTATAATATACCTTCTCGAAATGTAGTCGTCGTGGAACATCCCCTCATTGTCAAGAATTCAGACAAGGGAATTGAGACACTGGGTGGGTTCTCTGAAGTGGCCGAGATGGTAAAAGACCAAAGTCAACCAATCAGCCTGTTTCTTCACCCAAACGATCCTGCAAGCCGTCCTCTCATATCCACGAATCGCAAGGCCAACGATGTGCTCTTGAAGATAACTGTTCCAAAGAGGACAGGCCGGAAGAGGAAACGTGGCTCCCATGACCCATTTACTGTTGACGAAGATGCTGCAGCACGCCCCAAAGACGCCAAATACCTTCTGCAGTCTGTCCAAGACAACACCAATAATACGGCAGTGGAACCGCTTGGCACCATATCGGCTTCCCAGATCTTCCGGACAATGCCTGACTTCGTTTACTCCACAGCTAACAGCCGCTTCATGAAGCAGATTCGAGAAAAGATTCTTCCGTTCGATTACTCACTCCTGAAAGACTTCAAATTCGACATGTCGCATGGACAGATTAAAACAGAGGTACTCCCCCCTCCCACACTTTCCACCCGGCAAGTTCCAGCAAATTACGCCTACCGCCAGAACCCCGCCGTCGAGACCTTCATAGATTCAAACACCGGTCAACGACAAACCAAAAACACCCACAAACGCGACAAGATCTTCACCGAACAGTTTCAGTACAACATCGAAACTGTCCCACATGCCCCCAATCCCGCCGCGCCGCCTCTCTCCTCCCACCACTCCAACTTCCAAAACATCGTCTCCACCCTAAACGAAATCTTCACCCAGCGTCCCATCTGGTCCCGGCGTGCACTCCTCAACCAGTTTCCACCAAACAGCTCGCTCTTCCTTGTCAAACACGCCGTCGCCTATGTCGCCTACGCGCTCCGCAGCGGCCCCTGGCGCGACACCTATGTCAAGCTTGGCATCGACCCGCGCACCTCGCCCGAACACCGCACCTATCAAACCGTCATGCTCCAGCTCGTCCCCAAAGGACCCTCCTCCTCCGCCGCCACCACCCGCCGTGCCGACTACTCCCGCTCCTGGAAAACCACCTCGGACAAAAAGTCCCACATCTTCACTGGCAAGTCTCCTTTCCCCCGCGACGGCAAAGCCTGGCAGCTCTGCGACCTGACCGACCCCCTCCTATCCCGCCTCGTCCACGCCTCCCAACCCCGCAGGACCTGTGAAAGCCGCTACTTCGGCTGGTACCCCAACGGCGCTCTCTGCAAGATCAAAACCATCCTCAAAGCCAAGGTCGAGATGCTCATGGACGGCGCCAAGCACATCGACGATTTCGTCTTCCAGCAGTTCGCCGCGCTGCCAGACGATGTGGACCCGAATGCCCCGCCGGACGACCCGAAATACTGCCTTCCGGGTACCGCGCCGAGGCGGGAGCTGGAATGGGCGGCGACGTACCGCGCGATGTGCAGGACGCCGCTGGGCAAGAGGCCCGCGTCGGGGAGGCTGAGCAAGAGCAAACCCACCGTCGGGCGCAGTTTCTTGGCCCCTGAGGTATGGCGAGGTGGGAGTCGGGGTCAAGCTGCAAGCAGTTCCGCCGCTGGAATAAGCACCACGAACGAAACCAACATCCCAGAGCCCACAGAGCGATCGGCTTCCGCGTCTGCGTCCGCGTCCGCGTCCGCGTCCCAACCCGGCGCCACAGTCGAGCTCGACGACAACGAGGAAGACGAAGGCGCCGGTGACCTCGGCCTGGACTCGGACACGGACTCCTCCTCCGCCGGCGGCCAAACGGAAGTAGACCTCAACATCGACATGCCGGAGGAAACAGACATCGATCTAGATCTAGGGGCGTAGGCATAGCTAGCAACCAGACCAGAGCAGGAAGTAACCAGGCCTAAAACGGCAGTGGGGGATCGAAAACCTCCCAAGGGGGTGGAGGAAGTCAATAGGAGTAGGAGTCCTTGCGAAAGGTTCTCAGACGTACCTAAGTTCTATTACTTAAAACACTCTTACTTGGACCGCGGGAGACGTCAAGTCAACCAGCACTGGTGACATGAAAGGACAAGCATATCAATTGATTCAGCGACTACCATACCTGAGCCTCCCGAACAACGAGCAGATAAAAAGCCAGAACGCCGATCCCCTTCCAAATCCTACTCGTGACTCCAAAGGCAGAATAAGACAAGCAATAGTACAGAGCCCTCAAAGGAGCATAGTCAGATATAAGTCAAACGCTGTCAGCATTATAGCGTCGTCTCCGACAAGTGTCAAGGCGCGAAGATACTTTCCACGGCCCTCTCGCCATCCTCCATCGCCTCATCTTTAGCACTCCCGCTCTCCCAGATCTCAATGTCTCCGCCGCTTCCTTCTCCGAGGCTATCGCCAAGTTCACCGCTTCCCGGCAGCTCCTCGACCGGCTCCGCAGGCGCCGTCTCCCTTATCAACCGATCCAAACCCTCCTTGTCCAACAACGGTGCCTCAGGCCTCGCTTCTAGTGCTGCCGCGATGTTGCTCGACGTGGCAGGTTCGGTCGAGCCATCATCGCCTGGGATGAGGACAAAGGATGTGGCGTCACAGCCGGGACCGTAGAAGTCGGAGGGCTGGAGGTCGCCAAGAGGTGCACGCTCGGAGTCGGTCATGACATCTTTCTTTGCCGCAGCTCTAACTCGACCGAAGGTTGAGGGAGCGTACTTGAGGCCTGGAGGGATATTCTCCTTATCTTCATCCTCGGATTCGGGAGAAGAATAGTCTTTCTTTTTTGAAATACCGAGTTTATCGGTAGAATGTCCCATGATGTTCATGGTCTGTTCCTCCTCGGTCTCCTCGTAAATCCTAAAGTCCCATTTCTTCGGTATGGATTCTTCAAGTGTAGCCACATTGCGGTGCTTGGAGCGGGAAAAGGTGCCATTGAGGGCTGCAGCAAGGGAGAGGGGAGGAGCACGAGTTTTGGGCATGCCAAAGGAGGGTGGGTCGAGACGTGAGTATTTGAGGGAGCCATTGCTGCTCGCCCGACGATTGCTCAGAATGCCGGCTTTGCGGGCCTTGGTCGGCGAACGACCGGCGGCGGCAGGTGCTGAGGCTGGCGTTTTTATGGGAGACGGCTTTGTAGAGATGTTGGTGAGTTGTGGCGAGTCGATGCGGGGAGAGAATGTGGTCGATGATTGAGGCTTGATTGTAAGGGAAGAGGTGCTGGGATACTTGATGGGTTTCTCAGTATCTTCCCAGTCATTCTCGGAACGTTTACGTTTTCCAGTGGACTTGAAGATCTCTGGGTCGACATTCTCGGAATCAGAATTGTCTGGGGAGGCATGAGGGCGCTTCAATGATGGGTTCATGGAAGGAAGAGCTGCGAAATTGGCCCGGTTAGCTTGCCAGAAGCCACAGAGTGTAGTCAACAAGGTATTGGAGGGCCATGGAGTTGTTACCAGCTTGTTTATTCTTCTTGCTTGCCAAATTACGAAGCCGAGAGCCATCGACAATGCCAAAAGGCTGACGGACAGGAGTCAGAGTAGCCATGGCCAGACGGACTCAATCGAGTGTCCGAATGATAGCCTTTGAAATGCTTTCTAGATAAGATAAACGAAAAATTTCCAGAGCCAAAGTAGTGTGCCTGGAAGTATAGATCCTGAAGATATTTGCTTCGAGATTTGGGTGGTTTCTAGGGTGACGGTAGTGATGTGAGTTCTTCGTTGCTTCACAGCGAGAGTTCAAGCTGAGTGTCTTTCCTGTCTGCTTCACCTCGCTACTTGGCCAGCCAAATTATCGAAGAGTGATTTGTCGAACGCTGAAGCTTTGCAAAGTGCTCGTCTCAATTCTCCTTTCGGAAGACAAAATTGCCACAAACTGTGCACTTCTGACTTGTGACGGAGCAGGCCAAAGTGGCGAGGTGGGAGGAGATATGGGCAGCGAGGAGATATCAGGCGGCGCGGAGGAAAAGTAGGAATGTGAGGGTGCTAGCCAGGAGAGGAGGAAGAGGGATAAGGCTCAATCGACACGAATATGGCACGAGCGTGCTGCGAGAGGGCCAGACGCGAGATCCTCGTCGACGTCTCCGTGATACTCTATGGAGCCCCGCCTTTGGCGTGTCAAGCGAGTCGGCAGACGTGGAGAAGAGAGCGGGAAGGACGATGGTAGTCTAGCGTGACGGTCTAATGCATAGCGGCGTTGAAGCCGAATATGCACCAGAGCCTCAGGCAGACAATTGGATGAGGGAAAGGATCCGGTTGAGGGGATTTGGGCGAGTCGAAGAGGGGCGACAAGTCGAAGCGTGAATCTGCAGGGACAGAGCGCGAGACGCGACGAGAACAACGTCAGGTCTCCACTTTCCGGATTCAGAACGCGTCGGCGGTTGGCGGTCCGCTGCAATGGTAACGTTCAACTGCCTACCTTAACTCTAATACTCGAGGAGTGCTGTGATAATGATCGAAAACTCTTCTCAATGACTGCTTCTCCGAATGTCAAAGGCAAGGTGGGTGGGATGCCAAAGACACCCACATTTTGGCAGGTGCATGTGTTTTGTTGATGTGGTTACCCCACCAAAGCCGACGTCGCGTTTCAAGAACCCGCGACCACCAAGGCGACCTCAATCGAGAGGTCGTCGTCTTCCGCTTGCATCGATTGCACTGCCCCCCAGACCGCGGTCGTGACCACTTCGCTTCTGATGTTGACAGGTCGACGCCATCGATTTTGCCACTCTAAGCCTGCTCAAAATCCTCTGCGTCATGGAAAGCAACGGCCTTTATGCGGCCTTCTTTTCTGACTCTTTCCACCTCAGCGAGGGCGCTCATGCCTCAGGCATTGACCGTCAGTGGAAATTCATATCGCCTGCTTGGACCTTATCACCGCATTTATATCTCAAAGCCCCACGGAATCGAGTCGATTGCTCCCGCCTTTGTGACGGCCTTTGCTGCCGCCTGATTAGCACGCCTCAACGCCTCTGCCGTTTCGAAAGTCCCTTCTCTTCGATTTGCCGAAGACCATCGAGCAAGCTCGACGGCATAATATCCGACAAATGTGTCTCCTGCCGCCGTCGTGTCTACGACTTTGTCAACTTTTACGCCTTCATCGTGACCTGTCTGAGTTTCATGCATGACTCCCGTGGCCGTGCCCTTCGTCGTTCTAGAGCTCCAGGAGGCTCCTTTCGAGCCAAGTGTGACGATAGCTGTTTTCACGCCCATTTCGTGGAAGAAGGTGTGTGCCTCGTCCACACTTCCTCGCTTAGGCACTAGTAAATCCATTTCCGTTTCGTTCACGATGAGGGTGTCAATTCCCGCGTAGACGTCTTTCGGTATGCCTTCTTCAAACACTGGGGCAGGATTGAGTATCGCTCTGCACATCTCCCCTTCCTTTTTGGTCTCAGAATGGTCATTGAACCCTTTGATTGCCCTCAAGTATTCAAAGACTGTTTCTTTGGGGATCTCCCCCTGAAAGACCATGACTTCTGGCAATGGCGACCCAAGAGGCTTGCTCATAGACCCATACCCCCACCGCATCCCCACAAAGTTTGCGCCGGGAACGAACAATATCCTGTTTTCCCCCTCGTTTCCTTCATCCACAATGATCGTAGCCGTGCCGGTCTGCGCATCTTCTATTTCTGTGACCCTACCACAATCCACCCCGGATTTCTCAAGCGCTGGTTTCAACAACGTAGCATAATGCGGATCTCCCTTCCCAACAGCGCCCACCATGTCGACGTTGACATCCTTCTCGGTCGGTGAAGTGAACGACGCTCGTCCACATGCCACTACTTGATTCGCACCTTTCCCACCCGGACTGATCGTGAGAGAGGTCGCTCTTAAAGTTTCACCAGCTCGAGGTACCCGAGGAGTGACAGTCGTGAAGTCTATATTTAGACTGCCCACGACGCGGATTGTGGGTTTCATGTCTTGAGGCACACCAGAGTCGACCTCCAGCGTGACGTAGGAATTGGGTCTGAAAAGTGTCGCACGTAAGGGGAGCCCTCACTGTGTGTAAGCCTGTGCTTTGGCACACCAGTCCCAACAAAAGCTGTCCTTTAATGCTAATTGCCTCGTTGACGGAGGGTCAGTAAAGCCTAGTTCTGTTTCCGGTCGTACGTATTTTACAGATCTGGGGCGCTCTTGAACAAGTAAGAAATAACGAGCACATTCTATGTAGGTATTTAAAAAGATTTTGACTATTCATTCGGAGGTGCACTCTCTCGAAAACCCGCCTCAGTGGGTGAGTGGCAATTTGCCCGGGGTTTTACCGGCTTTTAAGAGGAACACAACTCTTGGTGGCTCGAGAAAAGGCAATTGCACCTCATCACAACACTTAATTATCGCCTACTCTGTCAAAAGTAGCAGTTTCCTTTTCGGCCAAGGCCCGTCCAAAGTCCGTAACTCTCTCCTCAATATTTAGGGAAGTACAAGCGCTAGAACTTGCCTATGGTAATGTGTGACTTTAAACGAGGCCCTCGCCCTCAGAACACCTGCCCCTTTGGTAATAGACTAGGATAAGGATCTGAAATCAGCACTTAAAACGGGATCGGTCTTTTATTAAGATATATAATTTTTTGAAGAGCACATTCAACCTACAAGGGGATGTGGTCTAGTGGTATGACGTTTCCTTAGCAGTTTTCGAACTGGAAAAGGTTCTGGGTTCGATTCCCAGCTTCTCGTGAGTTGCGGCCGACTGAATGCAAGAGTAAAATAATAACTTCAGGCTAACTCTTCGCAGCACGACTATGTGCTATTCACGTGAATTTTTGTTTTTCCTTTCCTGAACAGAAAATCTTGCAGCTTGTTTTGTGTATTCGACCCTTCCAGCCATGGATCTGTGATCCTCATATAGCTCAGATTCTTCGTCATTGAACGGACCTCTGTGAAAAATGCCTCTCTTTCCAGTTAGCCTTCCCCCGCATAGCCAGACCCGGGGGCCGCAACGTTTTTGGTCGAGCCAAATATATATATGCAAATGAATCAACAAGCGACTACGAGATGGCAACTTGCAAAATGTCCGACAGTTGAAGGATCTTCTGTGGAATGGGAAAGCTGGAGAGTATAGAGTTTATTTTTTGACAAACCAGAGAGAGTCTGGCGATGAACGTGGGCTTGGGGGCTACACAACCGCAACAGCACTCAAATTGCATAGGCCTTTACCAGACGTGACGGTTGCCCCCTGGTCCAAATCCGTCGTGCTTTATCACTTCGGCCGTTACGTGCAGTAGCACTGCTGGCCGCCGACGAACTTATTCAAGAAAGTTTTTTCTTAGTACGAAGCTATAACTATTTCCTTTGCCAAAAGTTTTCTCTCTCAAATGGATGACTTTAGTTGGAGTGAGTAGCAGTAACTTGGTCTGCTGATGGAACGGTCCGTTTCAATCGACAGTGACGCATCAATCTGTAACGTTGGCATTCAAGGGAAGCGGACAAGCAAGATTTAAAGCATCTGAAGTGAAGAAAGTGGTAGATGATTCCTGCCAAAAGGGCGCTCGTTGAGGTGATAGGATGCTCAATTGCCAGGATTGAGATGCATACCATGATCTTGTGCAGTTGGGCTGACAGCAGCAACTCGGGGCCGGCTCCTCATGGTCGGTTGCTTGTAGTCAGGCGTCGTCGTACTACCTGCCCCATTCTGTCTGTTGCTTTCATTGTCGCTGCTCTTGGTGCGAACCTCATGAAGATCATGTTCGGCCTGATGTTTCTCCCCGGAAACATAGATCTGGCTCTCCTGTCTCCCAGTCCTCGCTCTCTCATCGACAGCTGATATACTGCCCCGCCCGCTCTCGTCACAGCTTTCCATTTGCGACAAGTCTGCGTTGCCAACCTTATCAGCATCGCCTTCTATTACCGAAGGGACCTTGAGCTTCGGATGTTTGGGATCTTGAATATCCAGAGCGGCGAGTAGCTGGTTTCTTTCGGTCACAGGGACGGCACGAATGCCCGCACAGTTTTCCCATGTGCCGATACCAAGCTCCTCGTGAGCCATACGTTGGATCTGTAGGAAGTCGTTGGAACCCCATTCCAGGCGAGAATATTCACTATTGCGGCGCCGGCAAAAAAGATTTCCAATGATATAGACGACAGATTCGAGCGTGTAGCATATAACGATGATGAGGCCACCGACGACCAAGATAATTGCTAGTCCAAGGACTGAGAAGTTGGAATACGAGGAAGACCTGATTTTCTGTCGATAATTTAGCTAGAGATCACAAGAGCTATAGTAATGCTGCAGATTACAAGGCGAAAAGGGAAGAGATCCGCTCAATCTTCACCGGAATTTGGCTTCGCAAGTTCTGGACCACGGGGTATCCGGTTACACAAAGGCTTGAGAAGAAGTTAGTGAAGCGAAGAGGACGTAATACGCACCTGGTTCTTGCAAAGAGATTTCTGTTTATCAGAGCTAGGAGCCTCCCAATAATATTTTAGAATATTGGGATCAGTAGGTCCAACGGCATAGTTAGCAATACTCTGTAAAGAAGCTAAGGAGATGTTGTGCCAGTATTCGACTTCCAATTGCCATTGGTCATCTGGAAGTGGGCCCTGAAAGCCATTAGCGAGACTGTGTCTCGCTGTTAAGGATGAAGTTGTTAGAAGGTAAACTATATCTGCAATGTCCATGACAGAATTCATGACCCAAGGAACGATAACCTTGGCGTTATCAGAACCCGATTTGGGGATTCTGTGATATCAGCGTGGCCGCCAGATAACGAGCAGTCTTGTTGTCCAGAAGGATTCTTGGGACTGCAGGCCTCGTAGTGTAATTTGCATGCGAGGATCGACGCGGGCTGGTCAGCGAGATACACGCGATATGTTCCGGCTAATCGTCCAACACCGGCGCTGTGGACGTTCTTTAGATATCGATGGGCAGAGTACCAGTCATCATTGACCTCATCCATATACACGACATCATTTGCCGATAAGAAAATGAGGACCAGGTCGCTATCCTCAAGTATGTGTAAAAGCTCGTCGTTTGGTAGGAATGTAGACATATTAGGGTTAAAAGATCCTTGATAGCTCGCTGCGTATTGAGAATTGGATTATGTTAGCCTTAGTGCAAGTAAGACACCGTTCCGACAAGACAAACCCTAGTCTGTAATCGGGCATTCCCACGTTCAAGTCTTCGAATAGAATCTGGGAAACGGAAGAAATTGGGGCTTCATACGTCCAATTGTTAGGGTAGGCTTTAGTAGAGGCTTTCCGGCCATAATAGTATCTCATGTAGGAGATATCATCTGAATAATTGAAGATTTGTGTGTGACCGTCGAGAACCAGCGGTGCACAATGGTGGACAATTCTAACGGTGTATCGAAGATTCTGTGGTACATTAAAGCCAAGATCAGAGTCAATATTGAGGTGACCAGTATCGACTTTCATGTTGCGGTCCTGATGGCGACAGATGTTATTTGTGAATGGACAGGTTGCATTGCGGTCAATGCTACTAGAAAGATGGCGTTTCATGAAAGTGCCACAGCCTTCTGCGGCAACATCCTTATAGCATGTTTGAACATAATTAGCGTATGAAATGGCCTGCTCAGAGCCCCATGGATTATAGATCGTCTCGGTCATATTGAGATTCACAACGTTTGGGTCACCAGTGTACCCATGCCCGCAAGTATTACTCGAAATGAGTACTTCATTAACCATAACGTAGCCGACTCTAGCTGAAAAGATACTACCTACCGCAAACGCTGAGGTAATTAGTGCGGTAATCGTAAGTAGGGGGATAGTCTGATAGAGAGGTCGGTCTGCTTTACGCCGCCATGCCCAGAGGACAGAAAGAAGATTTATAAGGCCGTTTGTGCCTGTTGGTGAATTTCGTAGGACAGCTTGAACTTGATGATAGAGCCCATCCTTATATGCTTCGGATGAGATGTTTTGATGTAAAATAAAACGTGCGATGCGCCAAAAGCTTGTCCCAATGAATGTGATAAAAATTGCTAGGAATGCAGTGAGAAGAGCTGAGAAATGAGGTTGCAAATCAGTTTTTTTGGCTCATAGACGGCCTGTAAATGAAAATTCTTACCTCCGTTCCGATGTGTTAAGGTTAGCGTCGCGCCTGCAACACGCCCACGAGACCAATTTGTCCAGACACCGAGGTAGACTGGAATATCTGTGGTCGAACCAAGATCAGCCATGCCGTTCTTCGTCCGGTAATCTGGAGCTTTGGAAATTGAATCAGGGGAAATGCGGGACTGTTGAGAATTAGGACGAGTGAAATAAATGCGGTGTCAGAGCCCTGTCGCAGCGCTTTGGTCCTACCTCGACCATGAGCTTTCATAGCCATGATTGGGTCTCGTAGATGTCGCTAGCTCCTCAGGCTGATCATGGTATCTTTCCAGGCTGACAATCGATGGCGTAACGGTGGACAGCATTAATGTTTCTAGGGACTCGCATGCATCTGGACCTTTCGAAATACTGCAATCCATACAATGCCCCCAAATTTTGGTTGAGAACGGTGGAAGGAACCACCACAAGGAGTACAGGCTGGCACCCTGTGCAACCGTGATAGGCAGACAATTTCTCGCCGATCTTGTGGTAATCAAAATATCTTGTTCTGCGCTGTACCTTGCCGAGGTCCGTCAACTTGAGCCTCTGTCGTAGGAGTATGCGTATTCGCTACACTAGGTTCGCGCACAGAGGAACGAGCTCATTCTGGACCAACCCGAATCTCAAATCTGCATCAACAATTGGGGGCCGATACGGTCCCTGCAGCTAAGGCACGAGTTGTATTGTTAGGTCTGACAGTCTAGTAGCAGGAAATGGAGCCGCTGTGTGACGTACGCCCAGGAGACGAGTTTCCTTCCCCCACAAAATTTTGGGTGAGACAGGCTTGAGGGGCAAACCATTACCAGTTTCCCTGCCTTAGTAGGGAAAGGAAACTGGTCCTGGACGTATGTAATACAACGGCATCATTTCCAGCCCCTTAACAAGGACTCCGAGTCAAACTTGATACTGTAGGTCTTCCAGACTGTTTAGCTGACAAGGTTCAGCTGAAATTGTCCGTCAGTGTTCAACTGAAGGGTTGCCTAAAAAGACTTAGCCCCCTTCCACCACCCTCTCCTTTTGAACGATTGATGGTAGCGGACGGTTGAGATCTAGTCGCCTGATGCATTCTTGCGGCAACGTAGTAAGTCTGCGGTAGGAAGAATCTTTGACACATACCTAAAAAGCCCGATTGCACGCCACCGAACTTCGCCTCAATACGTAAGCCTAATCGGTCCCAAATGCTTACCGCTCCGCTGCAGCCCAGTAAATAAAGGCCGCCACAGCATTTTCACCTCCGGTATGGCGTGTTACATATTCAGGCCCAGAAACCTAGAATCAGAATTGTGATAGAGGAATCGGATCAACTCTGAACCACTAGGAATTCACGTGTCCTGGTGGGTTCTTGGAAAGGCCTGAAACAGCTCCAAGTCAGGCAGTATGTGCGTAAAGTATAACAGCATCTTGCATTGTCTCAGATGCAATGCATCGGAGCATGGCCAATGAATGATTTCCCAGGCACTTCTCATATTTCTGACTCAGCTCCAAGAAGAAGCCATTTCCAGCAAAACAGCAATCATCGAATGGGGCTGCTGAGACTGATTTGCACGTATGGTGAAAGATAGAATTAGGGAGGATGTTCGATTTAAGTTCGGGGCATAGAGAGTTTGAGCAGCCGGAAATCATCTTGCCTTGGCTGAACATCAGGCCTGCCATGTTCATTCTGCAGGTTTCAAAAGCCCGATGTGTACCGACTCAATGCCTATAATACCAGCTTTCGTTGTAGGGTTTCCAGCGAAGTCCACCAGGTCGACATGCAGTAGGAGGAGCGTCTGTTCGACGAAGCCGCTTCGAGAGTGTGCGGCAACACTACAACTTAAGTCTGACTTGGCGCTTATTTTAACTGACCCACCGAAATGCACCGAACCACACCGCGTCGTAGAGAACCGCTGAAAGTGGGAACGCTCTGGTGGCGTTTCAAGGATCGCCCATCAATGCCGGGAAAGGAAACATCCGTAGGTCAAACCTTTGGCTTTTGTAGGCAGCCATCACGATACGAGGCTGCTGCTGAAGAAAATTTCAGTTCTGATTTGAATCACTTCGTGCTGACTGGTCCTCATTATAACAAGGATCTGCGAACATTGACGTCGCGAAAAGCCTTACCCAAGCCTGTCCATAATATGTCTGCCAGACCGCAAGCCCTTGCAAGGGGTGCAGTAAGATCCTGAACTTTTAGAGTACGGAAGACCACTCTGAAAAGGACATGTCCATGGCTCAAGATTCCTGGATATAGGTATACTCCGATGTCTTCAGAAGAAAGCGTGCTAGTCAGCCTCAACTTTAGAAAATGACTGCGTCCACAACGGAGCCCCGCCGGCTAAAATAGGCTGAGAACCCACAGAAACATGGCTGTGGGGAGTGGCAAACCTTCCCAGTAAATGCTGAGTGCCTTCCGGCAGAAAAAGGCTGAGGATAGGCGTTTGGAAATAATTGTCCGCGTAGCAGTCTCACTTGCAAAAGGACTTCTACTTTAGCGTGCGTGCACGGAACGTTTGCTGATCTGTGTCTAAGAGCTGCGGGGGATTCCACTCGTGCCACTTTAACACGTAGAATGTTGATCTGAGGTTCCTCAACACCGTCCGCGCTACGGCAGCCGATAATGCAGGCCTCGATCAAGAACCGGGCAAAGAAACGAGGTTGTAAACATCCCATTATCTTTACGGATACATGATAGTAATAGCACATCAAATGCCCTTAGCAGAACAGCATCCATTGCTGTACCGTAACGCCCCAACAAATCGCCATCACACGCCACTGCGATACACCTGACTCCCACCCTGCCTTATCTGCACCGTATCCCTTCTCGCCATAACAACTAGCGCCTTATTCAATGCCTGGTCACTGAATCCTCTTCCATCCACAAACTCCCTCTTCAGTGTCGCCAGGCTCGTACTCCATCCCAGCGGCAACCTCTTCCTGAGCTCCTCTTCCACTTTGTTCATCTCATCCATCAGCTCCCTGCTGCCCTGCCCTTCACCTTGGGAGACAGCGTCCATTGTGGAGGCGAGGAAGAGACGTATCGCCTCGTCAACGTGGGCTTCGGTGGCGATAGGAGAGAGCGAGAGCTTGGCGAGAGATTCGGTGATTCGGACGATGGCCTCAAGTTGGCGGACGGTGATGGGGATGGAGGAGCGGGCGTTGGCGTTTTTCTCGGCTTGGTGGACCTGCCGGCGGATGGAGACGAAGTGGGAAGAGAGCTTCTCTGCTGCTTCGGGAGATAGACGAGGGGCGCATCGACTAGGTAGGTCAGTTCCTTGTGTAGATTTCCAAACCATCGATCAACATACCTCTTGCAGTAACTGATGTATCGCCTCATCTTCTCGACTGATATCTCAGCTTCAGCCTGTTCTTCTACGCCTTGCCCGCCCATGTGAATGCCCATAACGTGCTTCGCTATAGTCTGATCTCGATTCTTGTCATGCTCATCTTTTATTAGAAATAATAGATCAAATCGAGAGAGAATGGTGGTCTGGAAGTCGATATTTTCTCCCGGGCTTTTCAG
Source organism: Pyrenula aspistea (assembly GCA_021030945.1). NCBI lineage: Eukaryota > Fungi > Ascomycota > Eurotiomycetes > Pyrenulales > Pyrenulaceae > Pyrenula > Pyrenula aspistea. The sequence goes on from JAGFML010000024.1 coordinate 334,441, forward strand.
ATCGTCATATCTTCCGAAGATCGGATTCGCAGCCGCCAATACCGACGTCCTGGCGTTCAGGATAGTTGTAATGCCAGCTTTGGCGATCGAAATTGTCTGCTGCTCCATAGCTTCATGGATGGCAACCCGATCTTCATCCCTCATCTTATCAAATTCGTCAATGCAGACCACACCGCCGTCTGCGAGCACCATTGCGCCTCCTTCCAGATAAAACTCTCGCGAGGTCGACTCGCGCTGCACCGACGCTGTGAGACCAGCCGCCGAAGAGCCCTTTCCGGAAGTGTAGATCGCGATTGGAGAAACCTTCTCGACGAACTTCAAAAGTTGGGATTTTGCAGTACCGGGATCACCAAGCAGTAAAACGTTGATGTCCCCTCTCAATTTCATTCCATCCGGCAGTATTTTCTTCGAACCACCCATCAAGAGGCATGCGATGGCCTTTTTGATATCCTTGTTTCCGTATATTGAGGGCGCGATACTTTCCGCGAAGATTTCATAGAGGTCGGGCCGCCGACTCATTTCTAGAAACTCTTGTTCTTCTTCTTCGGTAAAGGTAGCATGGCCCTTAGTGGTGTGGTCGACATCACTGTTGATGCCTACAGCTCGCAAGTACGGCTGCCGAAGCGCGGTCATCGTATCTTTCTTCCTCCCTCCAGGTTCGAAGATCGAAAAGACACCCATGACAGTGCACCGCGATCCGGGCACTACCCTATTGGTGAGGTACCGCTCAGCGGATACCAGGATGTGTCTGGGAAGCTCGCCGACAGGAACCTGGTCCGGAGCTTCCTGTAACTTGATAATCTGTTGGTCGATAAATTGGCTCCTTTCATGGACAACGTAGTACGGGTCTAGTGGACAGGGTTCGCCCACTTCTTCACTCTTTTCCCTGTCTCTGTTCCGGAGGCATTGTCTGGGAGGTTTCACGCCTGAAATCCCGCCTTCGACGGGAATATTGTAACTGTGGCTGCAGTTCCGGCATTGGACATTCACGAGCGTCGCCTTCGAAGACATTATGGAGGCACCAATCACGATGCCAGGTATCCGGACAAGATGCGAAACATTCGTTGCGTTGAGATCTCGAATGGAAATATGTGCAACGGAGGAATGGAGGAGTAATTGATGTTGAGGTAGCTCTATATCCTTTTTATGAGGGTAGACGATACGTTGGGTACATTGTTTGAGCGCGGCCTCGAACTACAAATCGTCAATACACTGCCTTTTCGTAGACTTGCAACACTTACCAGAGGTATCATCCCAGACGGGTCACTTGTCAACTTATGCGCCAATTCCTCGTTGTAAGAAATAAGGTGCGCAATGTCAACATCACAAAAGTACTGCTTGACCAAGACATTTTCTCGAATTTGATCCCTGCATAGTAAGGTTAGAGAGCATGCTTTGTCTAGTGCATCAGCTCACCTGTAGATGAAGGCGCTGTCCAACTGAAAAACCATGATAAAGTCTCTGAAGTAGGTCTGAATCTGCGTCCGAGACTCTTCGGGCCCATCACTTAACGGAGCCAGGACGTTCAACGAGTATACTGATTGCTGATCCATGTTGACGAGCGTTGGAGTCAATGCAACGACACGAGGTATGTCTGTTCGCTGTGTCGTTCGATTGCGCTTGAGGTTTGTAGGCTCAAGGGAAGCATACCAAGGCGGGCGACGCGTCTCGTGTAGTAGCGCGAACCTGCGCGTTAAGTGCTTGCGTCCCACCCTGGTCGGCGGAAGCCAGCCCCCGAAGCACTCCAAATGTCAACTAGGCCAAATCCGGCTACATACAGTCTTGAACGGCTGTGGATAATGGTCTCGTAGATTGTGGATCATGTGGAAACCATCGCTGAATTGCTGGAACCTTGTCTCGTGCAGCTTCTGACCTGAGAGAAGTCCTTTGTAATGTGATTTCCCTTCATCTTCTCTCCATGCCTCCGCGATCGCCGCTTGTCGCATGGACAACATGTCATCCCCAGCCCAAAAACCTGGGGATAGAGCCTCTCCACAGCCTCCTTCTCCAACTGCATCCTCATACTTCCCGAATGTTCACAGCACCCAGGGCTACTCAATTACAGGACGACGGCCGCCGCGCAGAGGATCGACAGCTGGCTCCGTCGCCAGCATTGGAGGAATACTGGATACCGCGAGGGGAGGAGACACTGAGATCTCCGAGTTGGGACGAAATGGTAAGGCTGCGTCTGCATCTGTATCTAGAGTAATATTGATACTTCCCCAGCAATATCCACTCTGTTACAGAATCCAATCGTCCGCACCGGCCTGGCGACATATTCCGCTCCTCCAAGCAGCTTCAAGGCCCCGACCGCGAGAGATATTCCTCCGGTAACATTGACGAACATTCGACATGTCGAACCCAAAACCTTTCAATCATACCTTGCACAAGTTGGCACATTGTACGATGCTTTTCAGCGAGCTAAAGATCAGGAAGACGGGGAGACGCAGATGTTTCGCAGGGAAAGCAAGGAGACTCAGGCAGATGAGTGGGAAAAAGCGCTCAACCTACGGCTCAGAGGCTCTATGCATTCAAGATCTGGGTCAGTCAGCTCGATTTCCTCACCCTCTGAAACACCACAAATCCGGAGGCGGTCTAGTGGTCAGCGTCGCGGTCAGACAGCAACACCATTATCAACCATACCTGCTGTCTATTTAGAGGAAGATTTTCACCTAGAAAACCCGAGAACATTCGACATAGTGTCAGAGCGATCAGAGGTTGTGAGACAGCAAGTCAAAGCACCTGACGCTGCGACGACTGGAAGGAAGGCTTTGGCAACAAATGCAATCTTGCAGGAGAAGTTGTCATGGTACATGGATACTGTGGAGGTTCATTTGATTTCATCAATATCAACGGCGTCCAAATCATTCTTCTCCGCACTTGGTTCTCTCCGAGAGCTATATGCTGAGGCTGCCGACTCCGTAGAGAGGATCCAAAGCCTTCGAAAAGATCTCGCAAAGTTGGACCACGACATGGCTCTCGGTGGTCTCAAGATTATCAATCTGAAGCAACGACGAGAGAATGTTCGGCTGCTCGGAGAAGCCATTGCGCAACTGAAAGATATTGTAAACTCTGTGATGGATTGCGAAGAAAGGGTTGAAAACGGCGATATTGAAAAAGCTATGGATGATCTTGATGAAGTTGAGAAGCTTATCGCAGGAGATTCGGAGTATACTGGCAAAGAAACTAGAAATTATCGTCTGCGGGACCTAAGGAGTCTAAGAGCTCTCCAGGGCGCATCTGAGGACCTTCGTACACTGCGTGCTCGAATCGGCAAAGCGTACGAAACCAGATTTGTCGAAGCTCTCCTCGGGGATTTGCGCACACATGTTGACAGGACATCGCCAGATGCCACGCTTCAGCGTTGGGGGGCCTCATTCAGCCGCATTCGAGGTGGTGATAGACGCACTCCAGCCCAGTTGGCCGCTTACCTGAACGTAAATGGTACTTTCAGGTCTACACTGAAAACAGAGCTTGGTGGGCTTTCTAGAGCACGCCATACGGGTCCTGCAGCAGCAGCATTCAAGACACAGCTGCTGCGAGAAATGAAAAGTCTTATACGCAAACAACTACCGAGCTCTAGTGATGACGATCGCGAGTCTACAATGTCTGCATCCACGGTTGGTGGAAGGCAAATGGATTCGAAAGAGAAGTCTTCTATTCTTGCAAAAAATCTGAGAGCCATGGACCCTGAAGATGCACAATCGATGCTGACTAAGATATACGTGTCAGTCAGTGAAAGCCTCAGGAGACTCAGCGTGCAGGTCAAGGTACTTTTAGATATCACCAGCGGCATAGGGACACCGCCAAATACTGGTTTCCGGTCCCCTAAAAAGAGTCCAAGCTTCCAGACAATGGAGGGTGTGCTTAGTCCAAGCAGTGCCGCTGGTCCGGCACCGTCCATCATGGTCCAAGAAGATATTCAGCAAGCACTAGATCTGTCTGGGTTGCTGGGAGAGGCCGTGGACTTTGTGCAGATACAGATTACCAAAGTCTTGAAGGTCCGTGCAGAACAGACGGCGCACCTTTCATTCCCGGAGTTCGTGCGTTTCTTCAGCCTCAACCGCTTGTTTGCCGATGAATGCGAAGCTGTATCTGGTCGCGCTGGTACAATCATCAAGTCGGCTGTCGATGCCCAAATCAAGGATTTCGTCAGCCAATTTGGCGAGGCCCAAAGGGCACGAATTCTTGAGGTCATGGACAGCGACAAATGGGACGCCAAAGACTTTAGTCCTGAGCAGGATCGCACTCTTCACCGTGTCCTTGAAAGCGGAACCAAGGATGATGCCTCGTGGGTCGAAACATCGAGGATATGGCTCTCTGCAGAAAAGCAGCAGGCTCAGGCTAACGGTAGCCTATCAAATGGTAATGGTACCATTCCCGGCAAGGAGAAACTACGAAGTGCGGTCATAGATGAGCAAAAATACATTTTGCCGGAGTCGGCAATATGTATCCTTCAAACACTGGATCAATTCCAACATCTTACAACGGGCATTCCAAGCATGAGCCAAGAAATAGCTAACGGGCTTTTAGAAACGATGAGACTTTTCAATTCACGGTCATCTCAGCTGATTCTGGGTGCTGGAGCGACACGATGTGCTGGTTTGAAGAACATTACGACGAAACATCTCGCCCTCGCCTCACAGGCTTTGAGCTTTGTATCAGCACTGATACCCTATGTCCGGGAGTTCTTTCGCCGCCACTTAGCTTCCGCGGGGCCAATAATGGCTGAGTTCGATAAGGTCAAAAGACTATACCAGGAGCACCAGAATGGTATCCATGAGAAGTTGATTGAGATCATGAGTGGTCGCGCATCCGTGCATATGAATAGTCTCAAGCAGATCGATTGGGAAGAGGCAGCCAAAGACGCGAAGAAGCCAACCAGCGATTATGTTGAGACCTTGACTAAGGAGACTGGAACATTATTCAAGGTGCTAGCTAAGCATCTTCCTGAGTCAAACGTGGAGATGATCATGGCGCCTGTTTTTGCCAGCTATAAGGTCCAATTGTCCGCAGCGTTCTATGCTGTGCCGTTAAAGTCAGAACCGGCGAAGCAAAGGTTGGTCTAGCCCCTATTCACTGTTCCAACCTGGATGTCTAAATCACATGCTTACAACCAAATTAGGATGCTTGCTGACGCTCGGCTCCTACAAAGCCGTTTCAGTAAAATCAACGGATCCGGTGACCTTGGCGATCACATCATCGACCTAATCACCTCGAAAACTTTGGCAGACACAGATAACGAACGGAAAAATCAGAATGAGGAAAAGAGGGAGTCTTCTTCTGATGGTACACAAGAGGACAGTTCGACACAGGTTTGAGTGTTGAGCCCCCCGCCGCCTTTTTGCTCATCGGCCCTCATATGCATCGTCAGATATCCGCGTTCTCCTTATAACAGTTCCCTTTTGTTCTTTGACTTAGCGCAGCATTTTCAGGCGTTGAAGAAGTACCCAGTAATAGACTGGATGACGTCGTCTAGACATACTGTATGCATCGTTTGGAAAATTACAGTTGTATTCGGATGGCTTTCATGAATTGAAAAGATATTATGGAGTGTCGTTGATGAATACAAGACCATTGTTCCTTTTCAACTGTGTTTGCTTTGTGAATCACCATGGTGACAATCGCAGTCTTTCTTCTACGGCCACCGTTAGGTTGGGCAAGCAAAGCAAAGGCTTTATTCATACAGTCACCATGAGCGCTAAATAGCACTGAAATCTGCACCAATCGCAAATACACGACCTAACGAAAACCCATCCCTTGCCCAATTTCTCAAGCCGTGCTCGATCCCTCTATCTCCACCCTCTGCTCCCCCCAGGCAATCAATCACCACCACCATCCTCTCCATTCCCCTTCCAACAAGCGCAGCGACTTCTCCCCCAAAGATGGCGGACAAACCCAAGATGACCGTCCAGCGCGCCTGGCGGACCCTAGAGCTCCCCCGGGACTCGACCCTCGAGCAAGTCAACAAAGCCTATCGAGCGTTCGCCCTCAAGTACCACCCGGACAAGCAGACCGATAAGGACCTCGCCCACGAGATCATGGCGGCCATGAACAACGCGCGGGATGTGCTTTCGCTTCATCTACAGCAACCGCAGAACGGCCGCGTGTCGTCAAGTAGATTTTCAAACCGAACCTCCTCTAGCCAAAACGCGAAGCCTAAACCTAGACCCGCCGTCCATCCCCTAACAAAGTCCCTCCACGACTCCTTCGCGACCCTCCGCACCACCGTGCACAAGATCCACGCCATCCGCCTCTCCCTCTGCGACCTCGGCCGCGCCCTCGGCCAGCTCGTCGTCCCCGAACCCACCGCGTGCCTGGACGGCATGGACGACCTCGTCTTCGGCGTTGCCGAGATCCTCGACAGACTGAGACCGCTTGTTGCGCCCAAGGACGCGAGTATACGAGCAGACGCGCAGGTGGTTTCAAAGGTTGATAAGGCCGTGGGGTTGGTGTCGAAGTTCGAGCGAGTGGTTGGGGAGGTGGGGGGAAAGAGGGCGGAGGTCATGAGGAGGTGGAATGAGGACTGGGATTTTTCGGGGGCGGGAGGCGGAGGAGGAGGGTGATGTTTGGGGTGTTCGAGGGGTGGGTGAGGGGGCGGGTTGGTGAGGTAAGGAGGTCTGTGAGGGAGGTGGAGGAGGTGGTGGTTTAGGCCGCAGGAGGACGGGGGGAAGAGGAAGGGAACAGAGGGGAAAGGGGAAAGAAAACATGGACGAGACACGGTAAGAATCTTGCCCCCTTTTGAGATGGTCCTGACTTGCCCGTTCAACATCTTTTGGGGAAATTTTTTTCCTCTGTAGTTGGATGCCAACTCGCTTTGTTCTCTGTTGAACGCGGGATGACTATGACTGCTGGATTGCCGTTAGCCGCTATGGCAACGCAGATGGAGCCGCGAAACGAAACGAGATGCGCGGAGCAATTTTGTTACCAGGTATGGACATACCTCCGACGTATATCAGGAGGTAGTTGGCGAGCCTTTGTATGTGGATTTCCGCGGTGTGTGAAATGAATAAAAACGAATGTAGTAATGCAGTCCCAGATATCCTAAGCGTAGTGACTATGGTGGGGTGGTGAGAAATAGCGAGAATGTTTTGCGTCCTATCAATATCAGGTTTTGGAGATAAGAGTCTTTGAAGCTCACATACCTATCCAGGAACCATATCGTACGTCCACTGGCGTTGGGAGATCGGTAGAGTTGGAATACCAGAGACAGGTAATCTCATAAAAATGTGAGTGAAACGAAAATGACACGACACAGGGTATCCAAATTCGTGCGTCAGCTGTTTATTGACTCGAGCATCCTTCAAAATTCCAACTCTTCAACTTCCATCCCACACTCCATGCATGTCTTGACCCCAATCCCTGTCTCCGGATTCTCGATGACCCTTCCCCACTCATGCACATGCTTCCCTCCACCACCCAGATCATCCCCAAATTTCCCTCCCCCGCCGCCCGCCCGACTCCTCTTATACGCTTCCACTCTCGTCCTTTTCTTCAGATCCTGCAGCTTCGCCTTGAACTTATTTTCCTTTCGCCGCTTCTTCTCCACCTCGCGGCGCTCGTATTCCGCATCGAGGGCTTCGCCGGATCCCCAGCGTTTTTCGGAGAAAGCGTATTCTTCGACCTGGTAGCGAAGGAAGAGCATCATATTGTTCCAGGTCGATTTGTGCGGGTTGGGTCGTTCCATGTGTGGGAGAAGGTCTTCGTCGCGGAGTTCAGCTGGTGTCTCGTCAGTATCTACATTTTTCTGCTGAAATATATGGATGTAGGGAACTCACGATCAGTCAGTAAATAGTCTGCCTTCGCCTCCGTTTTGGTGAGCAAGCTGTATTTATCAGGGTGCTTCTCCTTGCACGCGTTGCAGACCTGACATTGGAATATTTCGTCCCATTTGAAATCTATCTCTAACGTGCCGCATTCTCGGCATGTCTTCTGCTTCTCATCCTTGATAGACGTGATCCCTGGTTCGAAAGGGCCCAATTTCTGGTTACGAAGAGACGTTACAAGCCGCTGCCGTTCCCACTCTTTCAAGGTCATGCCCGCTGGTTTGGTCTCGGTCTCATCCGAGTGTAGAGCTTTATTGTGCGGGTCATCTTCCTGCGTCAGGAAGCCGCCCTTAGTGTCTGTGATTTTGCTGAGATCATATTCGACATATTTTGTAAAATTGCGCGCCGGACGGATGGCGTCGAGCGGCCGTTCTGTAGGATTCTGGCCGGCGGCTGGTGTATTATTGCGAGCATCGCGCTGGTTCGAGGGTGTTTCAGAGAAGGTAGAGTGGGATCTTTTCGCGCCGGCGATTTGGCTAGAGGATCTCGAGAGCGAAGATAGGTTTGGGGCGGCTTGATCTTTCTCCCGTTGCTGTTGGAGAGCTTTGGCCCTGAGACGACTGATCTCTCGCTGGCGGACGTGTTCTGGCGTTAATGGAGAAGTGGGATCAGCAGCGCTGGGTCCTGCTGGAGCAGGTGGCGTGGCCGGACGAAGAGCAGCCATCTATGAATGATGGTTTAGATCTCGATGCGAGACATTAGATCCCGTGATATAAGATCAATCCAGCCACTGACATTTGGCAAATAGGTTCCAAGTCTCTCAATTCGTTGCTCACACGAAATTACTACCCGTTGCTTTCTGAGGCCGAAGTGGCGTCACCAGGGATCTCGAAATTCTGCCCCGCAGGAAAGGGTCCAGGAACCAGGAGCTTGACCCCTGGCCCCACCAAAACAAATACTTAAAGATGCAGCCCTAAAATTCAAGAACCACAACGAGGATTTTCTCTAGATGAAAAACTTCGGCTCTTTTGCCGATTAGTCTCAATTGATCCGCCATGGCGGTACGGACAAGTCGAAGTGAATTCGAAGCTGTCTTCCCCACTCTAGTCCAGATATTGAGTGAAGATGTGCAGCGGTACAAAGTCCCAGAACAAGTGTTGAAGTGGTACCAAAATGTGCGGAATACTTTCGAACCCCCATAATAGGACTCAATTGATGTTTAGTTTAGTCTCTGAATGCCAACTGCCCTGGCGGGAAGCTCAACCGCGGCCTCTGCGTCCCTGACTCCTGCTCAGAGCTTCTCCAGCGCCCTCTCAGCAAAGATGAAATGCAAGATGCGTGCACATTGGGGTGGCTGACCGAGTTCCTGCAAGCTTTCTTTTTGGTCAGCGACGACATCATGGATGACAGCATCACCCGGCGTGGACAGCCATGTTGGTACCGCCAGCCCGGCGTGGGGATGATCGCTATCAACGATGCCCTCATGCTCGAGGCATCGATGTACAACATTCTAAAGACGAAATTCAGGGCGCATCCTGCATACCTCGACCTGATAGAGCTTCTTCACGAAGTCACATTTCAAACAGAGGTCGGACAGCTCTGCGATTTGATTACTGCGCCAGAGGACAAGGTCGACCTAGACAATTTCAGCATGGACAAGTATACATTTATTGTCATCTACAAGACTGCATATTACTCCTTCTACCTTCCAGTAGCACTGGCATTACATTACCTCAAGCTGGCGACTCCGAAGAACTTGAAACAAGCACAGGACATTCTGATTCCGATGGGGGAGTACTTTCAGATCCAGGACGATTACCTTGATGCATACGGCGACCCTGCCGTAATTGGGAAGATTGGGACGGACATCCAAGACAACAAATGCTCGTGGCTCATCAATCAAGCTCTGCAGCGATGTACGCCAGAGCAGAGGAAAACGCTAGAGGGCAGTTATGGCCAGAAGGATAAGGAGAAAGAGACGCAAGTAAGAGAGGTATACTACCAGCTGGGTTTGGACAAGCTGTACACGGAATATGAGGATAGACGCGTAGGGGAGATAAAGAGCATGATTGCCGATGTGGACGAGAGTGAAGGTTTGAAAAGGGAGGTCTTCCAATGTTATCTTGACAAGATCTTCAAGAGGATCAAATGAACGCCTGGTCTCCGCACAAAGCATGGTTGAAGTGTTTTCCATAATCCAACTGAGCAGCTTTAACGCGGGCGTTAGCCACTTCCATTGCAAGGCGCCGGCTTCAGCTAGACACATTGCAGGCAAGCTCGGATGAAGAGTCGATTTAGCGGCCGTTGAGAGGTTTCTCATCGAGAATCTTGGGGAATTTCATCGCGATACGGCTCTCCTCAGCGATATCAGAGTATATCGGGACATGGTTTCTGAAATGAAAATGAGCATGACGAACATACTTTCTACGTCTTGGAATCGTATCCTTTCTCCTTGTTGATATATATGACATGAAGGCTCTATCAAAACAGCATCCTTCAGCCTGATAGAGGTCCAGCTACGTAATTTGAGGTATTACTGCGCACTTTACCATCCTCTCTGGACACGAAATCAGAAAGGAGTATTTGTTCACGCAGCAGCGTTAAATACCATCGAGCTATTTCAATGAGATGGAAGAAGAGGTCCAGCTGTGACGGTCAAAAAAGACACAGCGCCGCTTGCAGAATCTCTCAGAACCGGCTTCTGAGATCGCATATGGCCGCCTAGAGACAGACAATTTGGTACGTACATGTAGTTCTGCATAAGCGGTATCTCGTAAGTAGTCGGTCGAAAGTCAAAGCCTTTGAATCAGGATGCTCCAGAGATGGCTCCCTGGTGAGTCAGGTAGAGTTTCAAGAGGCCCTCCTGTGGTGATAAATGGTGCGAGGCTTGGAATTTGAGGACCTTGAAGGTTCTGCCTTACTGGTTTTGCTATGTAGATCCCAGATGGAGGCAGATTTTGACAACTATGGTACCGATTCCAGTGTAGACGTCACCACTTTTGGTAGAGATTTGGTAGTACTCTCCTACCTTGGCCCGAGAAAACTTCCTAATGACAATGATGACCGGTCAAATGTGAGGCGCCGTCCGTGAGCGGACATCGAGAACAGCCAAAGGTCCCGATACTCCGTCAAGAAGTGACTTATCTGGATAGAAAAGGGAGAGGGCCTCCGTTCTGCTCAACTGCGGATGTTTCAGCAAGACTTAGCAGCTTTTGATGCTATTAGAGAGACCAAATACTCGGCCACTTTGAACTGCTGTCTCACTGAACCGAACTCAAGAATGTGCCAAGGTTGTTGCACCTCTGCCCCATGTGTACCCATCCCGCCTCGTCTTAAATTGGGTATGACTTCGGAAGAGGCGCTTGGGTAGGAACATCACATACCGGAGCCCATGGATCACTCCGTAACGATATTTCAGGGATACAACAGCATTGAGAAGACCGTGTTCGCTACGGACGAAACGTACTTACAAACCGCCACAAGTCTTTGCCACAGGACACGCGTTGCAGGAGACGTGACCTCCGATGCTGGGGGTTTAGGCCTCCCAAATCAAGGGCTAGAGATAAGACACGGGATGGGTCCGACACACTTGACTCAGGGGAGTTGATCATGTGGGAGCCGACGCAATGATCCGTTCAGAGCGTATCGAGGTACTCGAAGCTTTCACAGTCTTTTCCGTGCTGTCCCGTGTACCAATATTGTCAATTTGCAAGAGACACGCCACAGAAGTAGGAGGTGCCTTGTGTCCCATCGGTCCAGCGACAGCTACACCACGGAGGTACTGTGGCTGCAGAATGATGATGACATAGACACATCGTTGAGATGCAATGGAGAGTGTTGATCTGAGAGTGGGCTCAGGGACGAAAGTCTCCGAAAACCTTAGAGTAGGTCGTATCATATTTGCTCACGCTTCGCCGCAGTATGGTCTATCCACGGACATTGCAGCAAGAGGCTGTTGGAAAGGCCCGTTCGCTGGGGCTGATTACCGTCGATGCTTCGTATACTGGATGCCAGGGGTTCGCATTTTGTCTGTTCGAGGCCTGCAGCACACGTGAAAACAAAGTGGTGATGTGAGATGGAAGGATGATACGGACTCCGCGGTCTCACCCGCACCCGCAAAACTTCAACACTCGACCCACGGAAAGCCTAAACGGTGGAGTGTCTTGGCGTAAGAGGCGTCGGAGATCGACGTCAGGGGCAAAGACACATCCGAGCACTGAATCCTGGTCCCATACCCGAGCATCTGGCCGCACCAAGGTGGACGGATATTTGTGTTTGCTCAAGGCATCTCTGGAAGCTGCCTCGTCAGGTTGTTGGTTGAGCCGGACGAAGCGAGGGAGGACGTCGTTCTTGTACTCCTCCAACACCGGTGACTCGGCAGCGCCAAGGCCGACCATTAATGATCGCTGTTAAGACGTGCTGCTGAGCGGAATATACGGAAGAGGACGGTGACACTGCCTAAGGGCTACCTCTAGGTTGATGTGAAGACAGAGAGTAGAGCGAAATCTCTCTACGGAGTACGCAAGGTACATTTCAACACTTTTCATCCTCTCGCCGGAAGCCTTCCGCCCTCGTTCCGCACATATCTTCTCTTTCAGCAACCAAATGATAAAATACACAAGATAGCTGGATCACCCTTTTCGAGACACCATTATGGCACTAACTACCTCAAGATATGACCATTAAACGTCTGACGTAGGACCTTAGTGTCTTCCATGAAGAAGCAAGGGTTGGAAGAAAATAATTGCACTATCTATTGAAATTAGAAGCAACAAGAACGCATCAAAATTCCAGGCATATTTAGACAGCCTATGGTACGTATGGATTACGCAGCCTTTAAAGACATGAACTCACAAAGCATGTATCGCAATCTCCACGATCATTGCAAATATACCACGTCAAATGACTACCCCGTTTCGCTGTAAGCCTATTGTGCAATGCGCTCAGCTACTGTGACATGTGCTTTTCAAGCATGTTCGGCGGGACAGCAGCAGCCGTCAGTGATGCATCTTTCTCTTGTGCAGTGACAATTCCTGTTGACAGGCTGGACTTTCTGTCTGGAATGGCAGACGCCGTCACCTGGCCACATTTTCCGTTGGCCTCCGTGGACTTGACGGGCTTCCATCTTCTTTGGGGACCGACTATATTTTCCCTGACCGGTAGATATCTGCTGCCTTCTGGTTGTCATTTCCTGTAGGCGCGTTATTGAATGGCGTATGGCCAATCTCTATCGCAGAATCCTTGGCAAGACTGTCCCGATAAAATTGAATAATTTGCTGGCGACGATTCTCAGATCGAACCTCGAGAGTGAAGTGAAACGGATTCGGCTTTGTGATCAGAAGGGGATGGTAATCATTTTCGGGGATATCCATCTCAATGCCTCTTGCATTTTTCCTTCTTCTGAAATTGAAGCCCCAGGCGACCCCGCCCATCACGCAGAAACTTTGCGTTTCAACCACATTAACGCCTTGGCAAATGCGTCGTCCAAATCCGAATTGATGGTGACCATGGAGGTTTGGATGCTTCGTAAGTGGTTCTTTGTATGTTGGGAACTTAGGATCAAGCCAACGGTCTGGCCGGAAGTTCTCTGGATCAGGGTAAACTTCAGGATCTCGAGAGAGAGACCACTCCATAGGATGAACCCAGGATCCTTTCGGAAAAAAGTAATTGTTCCAGATGACGTCCGCTTGTAGCTCGTGGGGGATACCTGTCGGTACGGCAGGTCGCCAGCGAATACATTCTCGGATGATCGCGCGTAACAGAGGAAGGTTTGGCATATCCAAAATCTGGGGGAATCGATCTCCGCAAACCTCATCAATTTGGTCTTGAAGCTTTTGAAACCATTCTGGGTAATGCGTCATGGCTAGGAAAAATGTATGGAGCGGCGAAGAAGTCGTATGGATGCCTGCCATTGTTGACATACCCACATTGAAGGCGGCTTCGAGGTCATTTGGAAAATTGAACCTGTGCTTGTTTTCGAAGTATGTTCTAGTGAAGCTCGGAGGAGCTTTTCCAGAGATCCACTGGTCATAGATCTCGCCCTGAGCAATATCATAGAGTTTCTCTTCCTTCTTCTGACGATCGTCTTCATCTACCCTCCACCAGGCAAGCCACTTAGGCACCCACATCGCCCCAGGTAAGACATTGGAGATACGGCCGGCCGGCGAAATGTTAATCAGCAGTCGAAAGGCATTGGTGCACAATGCCGACGCGTGTTTCGGTGTCGCAAAAGCACAGCGGCTGAGAATACGGGCAATGTATGAATCTAACTGCGGGCTCCAGTCTTGTGGCCGTTCTAGTAAACCATTGAGAAGGTAAGGAACTTCCAGATCTGGATAGCCCCAGTATTGCTTTTCGTGCGCCTGACTGAACATCAAATTCGCAAATTTCCTCTGCCGTTTCCAGGTTTCTGTAGAGGTCAGTAGGATTTGAAAGATCCAGATAATTGGTTCTACCGTGAAAGCCTTGGAGAGGAAGATATTTCCAATCCTTTGTACCAGGAACGTTTGGAAAAGCATCTGGGCTTTAATCTATATCAGCGTTCAGTATCTTCAAAGCTTCACAGAGCTCACCGATCAGAAGCAACCTGGCTATTCTTGCTCAAGACTTCTTGTACAATGTCTTCCTTTGATATCCAGATGTGCAGGACGCCTATCGTGGTAAGAATCTTGATCGAATTTTGAAATGCCGACTCACCCATCATGGTTTGCTGATAGACTGGCCCATACTGTTCCGACCATTCGGCGAATTTGAGCCATGGTTTCTCAGATGGGATGTCATGAACCCGACCAATCCATGGTATGCCTGAGGCGATGTAAGCGAGAACATCGTATCATTAAGGTCAATCTTCATCAAACCTGGTGGTCCTGGAATGGGGTCAAAACCAGGCGGACATAGTTCCTCCTGATTCTTCTTGACCCGGTGGTATAGAGCAAATGACCCTCCAATCAAAAGAATCGATATAAAACAGAAGATTGCCCATTTGTTGAATAGTAACAACGCTAGGTACTTAGGAATTGGAACGCTTTGTACTGCGCTCAGAAACATTTTCACTACAGTAACCTATAGATGTTGGAATGAACCGATCGTCAGAATGTGAAGAGGAGAAAGGATATTAAGGCCGCTGGAAAGCATGGACAAGAGAGATGCATGCGGCGGCGAATCCGAACCAAAAGCACAAGAAATAGGTTCGGAAAGCCGAGAGTCAAGAACTCGGAAACGGCGAGGCCAAGGCGCAGGATTTGGAAGTAGTCTTCCAAGGTTTCTTGACCTTCTCCCTGGCTTATTCATCCTAGCCGAAGATCTAAACCTTATCTCCCGTATGATTTGGCTGCAAGATCGATCTTCTCGCTTGGGAAGAGCTGTGACTTGGTTGGGAGACGGTTGCATGGTGGTCGACGCCATCCGAGTCATCCGGTATGCAAAGTCAACTTTATTGACGTCGAAGACTCCTAATAGTCTGGTATGCATTAAAGTAAAGCGGCCAGTGGCCGCCGAATAAGACCGTGCAAAATTGGTTGCTCAGCTTTTGACATATGCAAGCTGTGGCTGTCGCGGACCAAGAGCCAAGGAAGGCCAGGATCTGGCGGCAGACATCGATAGGCGTTTTGTTGCACGTCTGGGAATGGAACAGGAGGAAAGGTTGAATTGGTGGACTGGACCCGACGTCGAGAGGCCATAGCTGCCTCAATATGGTCATTGCCAGAGTCGTGGCGGCTCAGCTTGAAGCAGCTAGGAAAGGAGATGCAGGTGGGAGTGGAGAGGGAAGAGCGGTAGTGGAAGCTTATGGACGGCAGCGAGGGTTCAACGGCAAGTCCTTGGAGAGCCAGAAGAAGCGGACTTTGGGACGAAGGTCAACAGGGCGGAAGAGCCGGTGCCGCGGGACGCGAAACGAGAGCAGAGCAGCCAAACAGCCGCTAAACCCGATCGGGCATACGAGCTTGCGGACTTTCCAACCTCATCTGAGTCTAATGGATCATCCGCTTACCCACGCTACGCCTGCTGTGTCCTGAGCTATCCTGGCCGACTCTCAGTGTTCCGGAGTCGCCCCAAGAACTTTGCGATGAGTGTGACGGATCGACCTGTCAGCCTGTTTGTCGGGTGTTTTCCCCCATATCCACTATTTGCCATGCCTCCGGCTGTGTAACCTGGCGTACCGCCTGCGTTACGCGATGGATGGAGAGTTCAGGCTCAGATGCAGAGGTCCTGACTGGGACTGATGTCCCAAATGCACCTGCGCCTGCTGTCTTTCAATTGAGTTTCGATGCCCACTTCTTTGTTTATTTCACATGCTCACTGGGCAACTACTGCAGGTCCAGGTACCAAGATCAGGCGCGCCTCTGCCGGAACACTGAACCCACTTCGGTCATGACGATGCACCCCTTCCCAAAATTTTTGCCAGGGCGCTTCGAAATTTTGAAACGTGGAAAACCACCCGGTCGCGAGAAAACGAAGGCTCCTGCATGCTTCAAAGCCCGTGGGCCCGCTACAGACCTCTGATGGCACATCAACAAGGGGATTGAAAAAAACAGCCTTACGGCACGTGGACTAGAATACGGACTATATCCGCGCTGACCGATTCTACCGGACATTGTCGATTAGCGAAGCACCGGCTAAAACGTACCGAATCCCAGATCCATTACCTGGGAGCTTTCTAAAAATGACCTGCATGCATCGTTCGAAGTCAAAGCGCTGTTGTGTTTTGGTAGTCCGGTCTGAGCTCTAGTCATTGTCAGGTCAAGCTGGATCCACGAGAATTCCAAGCATTCCATGAGCTCCTGGCACCTAGTGCAGCTCCTTTCTCTAGCTCAAGTCATTTCTGACAGGACCGCAAGAGCGGACATGCTGATACCCCCAACCGACGCCCCGTTTCCAGATGATTATCCTGCTATTCCTATTTCGACTTCCGTGCGGACAATTGGCTTTTTCTTACGATCCAGAGACTAGGGTGACATTATCTCGAAGATGTCTAGACCCTGAGCAGTGTTCTCGCTACAATGATTATCGTCACAACCTAAAATGTCGTGTCTTGAGCTTTAATCATACGATTGGCTCGTTTTGTCTTGGTCATTCCTTCCACTTCCACCGTTTATCAGCAGTGTCCCACCTGCTTTCTGTTATACTTATATCAGACCCATGCCCTCCTTGGTAGCTTTCTAGCACTCTTCAGGCAAGACTAGTTTCCTCCCTGGACCAAAGGAAGACTGTTTACATTCTTGAATTTAAATTTCGTTTCTTTGAATATACCCTTATAGACCAGCATTGATTTCGTCATCTAATACAGCATTATCTGAATTCATCAAAACGACCCCGCTGTCATGGAGATCTACATTTTCGGAGATCAGACAGCCGATTGTCGAACGTTCCTTAATAAAATCTTTCCGCGGAAAGGTGATATACTACTTAGTTCCTTCCTTGAACGTGCAAGTGTTGCCCTCCGCGAAGAAGTCGCATGTCATCCCGCCGTCAAATCCAACATTCCAAGCTTCGGCACGGTCCAAGAGCTTGCGGAAAGGTATTACCGATGTGACACTCCCAACGCAGCAATTGAGAGTGCCCTGGTGTGCCTTGCTCAACTCGCCCATTTTATCGGGTAAGTTAAGTTTTTGATGGAAGCGCTGCAAAATCATTGTCTGACTACCCTCTAGCTACTTCGAGGAACAGCCAGCACCCTATATTTCGTTGTCTTCGCAGTTGGATGTAAGATTAGTCGGTCTCTGCACCGGTCTACTTGCCGCATCCGCCGTAGCCTCCGCCAATTCCCTTACCGCCCTGCTGCCACTAGCGGTGGAAGCGGTGAGAATCGCTTTTAGAGCAGGAGCTCATGTCGGCCGCGTCTCTGAACGATTAGACTGTCAAGGCGCATCTGAGAGCTGGTCAACAATTGTTGTTGTGGAGGAAGCCTTGGCAACAGCGGAGTTGGAGAAGTTCCACGCACAATTCAGCATCTCCCCATCCAATCGACTGTGGATAAGCTCGTCAACCGCTAATGCCGTTACGATTAGTGGGCCTCCATCCATCAAGGCCCGCTTATTCGAGAAGTCATCACCGCTTCAGAAAGCCCACAAACTAAAAGCCTCAATCCATGGCCCTTACCATGCAAAACATTTACATAGCCTAGATGACATCGACAGGATCCTCAGGTCTGACACACAAACTTTATACGGCCAGGCAAAGATCTCATTTCCTGTCTACTCCAGTGTGTCAGGCCAGAAGCTCACATCCAGAACGCCATATGAGCTCCTCAGATTATGCCTCACGGAGATATTGCTTGAGCCCATTCACTGGGACAAGGTCACCAAAGGATGTGCCAGTGCATCAATCAAGAATGCTAAAGTTCACGCCATTGGGCCGACTAATTTGGCTTCTAGCATGGTGACTGCGCTTAAATCAACTGAAACCCTAGTGAGCCTTGAAGACCACACGACCTGGGAATTAGGGGATTCGACGAGACCAAAATCTAAGACGAAGTCCGACATTGCTATTATCGGGATGTCTGGAAGATTTCCTGGCGCTGCTGACCACGAGCTTTTCTGGGCCATGTTAGAGAAAGGTCTTGATGTACACCGCGCAGTCCCGTCAGATCGGTACCCGGTTGACAGCCACACCGATCCCACGTCGAAGAAGCGCAACACATCCCACACGCCTTATGGTAACTTCATTGACAACCCTGGACTGTTTGATGCTCGCTTCTTTAACATGTCTCCACGGGAAGCTGCACAGACCGATCCTATGCAACGCTTGATGCTCGTCACTGCTTACGAGGCCATGGAGATGGCAGGTGTTGTACCAGATCGAACACCTTCAACCAAGCGCGACAGAATCGGCACATTCTACGGCCAAACTTCCGACGATTGGCGTGAGATTAACGCTGCTCAAGATATTGACACATACTTCATCTCAGGAGGTGTAAGAGCCTTTGGTCCAGGGCGAATCAACTACTTCTTCAAATTCAGCGGACCGAGCTTTGCTGTCGACACCGCCTGTTCCTCGAGTATGGCTGCGCTCAACATTGCGTGTACATCACTACGTGCCGGCGAATGTGACACCGCTTTCACCGGAGGAACCAATGTCCTGACTAATCCGGACATTTTCTCTGGTCTAAGTCGTGGACACTTTCTAAGTCGCACCGGTCAATGCAAGACTTTTGATAACGACGCTGACGGATATTGCCGCGGGGACGGTGTAGCAACCGTGATTCTGAAGCGCATGGAAGATGCTCTTGCCGACCGAGACCCAATCCTTGCCGTCATTCGTGGCACTGGCACCAATCATTCTGCCGATGCGGTATCTATAACCCACCCCTGTGCAAAGGATCAAGCCTTTCTTTTCTCGAAAGTACTAGCCGAGGCTAACACCGATGCCCATGATGTCAACTACGTTGAAATGCACGGTACCGGGACCCAGGCAGGTGATGGTATCGAAATGGAGTCTGTTACTAGCGTTTTCGCCCCAAGACATCGTCAACGCCGCCCGGACCAACCGTTATACCTCGGCGCGGTTAAAGCTAATATTGGACATGGCGAAGCTGCCTCGGGGATTTGTGCGCTCATTAAGGTTCTCTTGATGATGCAAAAGAATGCCATCCCTCCTCACTGCGGCATTAAGACCGTTATGAACAAGACATTCCCCAAAGACCTAGTTCAACGCAACATCAATATTGCCTTAAAGACTACCCCCTTTGCCAGACCGGCTGATGGAAAACGGATAGTCTTCTTGAACAACTTTTCTGCTGCAGGTGGTAACACTGCTGTACTACTCGAGGATGGCCCTGTGAGGAGTCTTGTCGCCAATGACGCCCGTTCTCACCACGTGGTTACAGTATCGGCCAAGTCTTTAGCGGCGTTTAAGAGCAACATTACTCGGCTCAAGGCATTCGTGGACGGCAATCCTGGTATTGATTTGCCAAATCTGTCATATACGACAAGTGCTCGTCGCGCCCATTACAGTTATCGTCTTGCTTTCGCTGTGAATGATTTGAACCAATTGTCTGGAAGCCTTGAATCCGTAAAGAACGCGTCTCACGCTCCCATACCAATGCAGGCTCCACAAGTGGCTTTTGCTTATACTGGTCAGGGCTCACAGTACACTGCTATGGGCAAGCAATTATACGAAACGTCGGCTCAATTCCGCAACGACCTGGACGAGTTCTCGCAGATTGCTGTACAGCAAGGGTTTCCTTCGTTCTTGCCTCTTATCGACGGAAGTGCTGACCTAAAGGATCTGCCCCCGACTGCCGTGCAAATTGGCATGACCTCTATTCAAATGGGGCTCTCACGTCTTTGGGCCAGCTGGGGAATCACGCCGTCCGTGGTGGTTGGCCACTCGCTCGGCGAATACGCTGCTTTGAATGCTGCAGGTGTCTTGTCTGTATCCGATACGATCTTCCTTGTGGGCCGACGCGCTGCTTTGCTGGAAAGGAAATGTACACAAGGTACTCACGCTATGCTCGCTGTGAAAGCGCCAGTTGCCTCCCTCAGAGATGTCGTGACATCTAGCAAGGGCAAGATCGAAGTAGCTTGCATTAATGGTGCAGCTGAAAGTGTGCTTTCTGGGACTGTTCACGATATCGACGTCGTCACCGCAGAGCTCTCACAAGAAGGTTTACGTTGTACGAAGCTTAGTCTTCCTTTCGCCTTCCACTCATCACAAGTTGACCCCATCCTGGCTGAATTCGAAGCATTGGCTGCCGCTGTTACCTTCCACCCTCCTAAGATCCCGGTCATCTCGCCTCTCCTAAGCGATGTCGTCAGCACTGGCGGTACCTTTACACCGCAGTACCTTAGCGAGCATTGTCGCGAGCCTGTTGACTTCCTAGGAGGCCTCACTGCTGCAATGAATGGAGGGTCTTTGAGCGACAAATCAGTCTGGGTAGAAGTGGGAGCTCATCCAATTTGCGCAGGGATGATCAAATCGACCCTTGCCGCGCCTGCTCTCCCTACGCTTCGTCGGGACGAGGATCCGTGGAAAACCATCGGTAATTCGATCTGCTCGGTATACACCGCTGGGATAAAGGTGGACTTCACTGCTTTCCACCAAGAGATCGATTCCCTTGCAGTCCTGAACATACCATCTTACGGTTTCGACGACAAGGTCTACTGGTTGCAGTATACCAACGACTGGACACTATACAAAGGTGTCTATGACAACATGCCTCAAGCTCTGCCGGCTGCGGAACCTCCCAGGCCAAAATTCTCAACCACGTCCGTACAGAAGATCTTGTCTGAGAAAGTGGACGGGCACGTTGCTACTGTGACAGCTGAAACCGATTTTGCTGATCCGCAATTGCACAAGGTTGCTACTGGTCATCTGGTAAATGGTACCGGTCTCTGCCCGTCTTCACTGTATGCAGACATGGTCTATACTTTGGCAGAGTACGGCCACAATCTCTTGAAGCCAAATGAGAAGGTGCACATCAATCTTGGCGTGATGGACAACCCAGCTCCATTTATCATCAAGAACCTAGATCATCCAGACCACCAAACATTGCAATTGGAAGTCAAGGTCGACTTGAAGGCAAAGACAGCGGAAACAATCATTTCTAGCAGCAATGGGAAGAAGACCATCCACGGCAAGTGTGTCGCCACTTTCGAGGATCCGACCAAGTGGACCGAGCAGTGGGCACGGACAGCATACCTTGTCCAAGACCGTATGAAGATGCTCAAGGCTAAAATGGAAGAAGGCGATGCGGATAAAATCGGTCGCAAGATGGCGTACAAACTATTCAGCGTCTTCGTGGATTACAGTGAGAGCTTCCGGGGCATGAGAGAAGTAATTCTTGATGGACCAGAGCTTGAGGCCTGCAGCCACGTTAAATTCCAAACCAGTCCACAAGACGGCAATTTCTACATTAGCCCTTTCCACATTGACAGCACAGCACATTTGTCTGGTTTCATCGTCAATTCGACAACACCGGCACATCAGGTTTTCATCTCACACGGCTGGGAGAGCATGCGCTTTGCACGAAAGCCAGAGCACGACAAGGAGTACGACTGCTATGTCAAGATGCAACCTGTGCAAGGTAAAATGGTAGCAGGTGATGTCTGGATCTTCGACCAGAACAAGGAAGTCGTGGGTATGGTTGGCGGTTTAAGATTCCAGTGCATTCCCCGAACGCTGCTCAACACCTTCCTCCCACCTGCCAAAGGCCACCCTGCTGCCGCTGCGACTAAGACAGCACCACCGCCAAAGACGACACCTGCAAAACCAGCGCCGCTTACCATTCCTGCTAGCTCTAAGAAGCCTGTTGCTGCATCAAAACCTGCCAAAGCTGCAGCACTAAAGCCAAAAGCTGCGCCAGCTAGCGGCCTCGCCTCGAAAGCATTTGATATCATAGCCGAAGAGATAGCCGTTGATCACTCCGAGCTGTTGGATGGCGTTCAATGGACAGACCTTGGTGTTGATAGTCTGATGTCGCTTACAATCTCCGGCCGCTTGCGGGAAGACATTGAATTTGATGTCCCCAGCACCCTGTTTACCGACTATCCTACAGTGGGAGACTTGAAGAAGTACCTCTACTCCGCAACACCATCTGATCCAGTGTCGGATTCAAGCTCGTCTTCAGACTCGGATGAAAGCGACATGGCCAATGACGAGTCAGGCATCACAACTCCCGACTCTGCCGAGTTTGACGTTAAACCCTTTGACAAGCCATCCGTAGGTGATTTCACCCCTTCAAGCGAAAGCGACGATGTCATTGCCATTATCCGACAGACCATCGCCGACGAAATGGAAATTGACCCAGAAGAGCTTACCGAATCTACTGACCTTAATTCCCTCGGCATGGACTCTCTCATGTCGCTCACCATCCTTGGCAGCCTACGCGAAAAGGCCGATTTGGAGCTAGAATCTACGGTTCTGACCGACAATCCTTCCCTTGGCCACCTTCGCAAAGCTCTTGGCCTCGAGAAGCCTTCCCTACCCCCACCTCAGAAACAATCCCACAAAGCTCTAATTCCCGAAACTGTTGTCGCATCCCTCCCACCAGTTCCTGCCCCCAAACGCCAACCCCCCGCCACCTCCATCCTGCTCCAAGGCAACCCCAAACACGCGACCCGCAACCTCTTCCTCTTCCCCGACGGCTCTGGCTCCGCTACGTCCTACGCAGCCATCCCCACCGTCGACAGCAATGGCCTCTGCGTCTACGGCCTCAACTGCCCCTTCATGAAGGACCCTACCAGCTACACCTGCGGCATCGAAGGCGTCTCTAAGCTCTACCTCGAAGAAGTTCTCCGCCGCCAACCCCAAGGGCCCTACCTCCTCGGCGGCTGGTCTGCGGGCGGCGTCGTTGCGTACGAAGTGGTCCGCCAACTCGACGAGCTTCAACGGGCCAACCCGACCAAGAACTACCAAGTTGGCCGCCTCCTATTGATCGACAGCCCGTGCCCCATCCGCCTCGAGCCCCTTCCGGCGCGCTTGCACCACTTCTTCGACGAGATCGGCCTCCTCGGCACAGGAACCGGCAAGACCCCCGGCTGGCTCCTGCCCCATTTCGAGTACTCCATCAAAGCCCTCAGCGCCTACAAGCCCGAGCTCAAATCGACCCGCGAGTTCACAGCCCCACCGACGCATCTCATCTGGGCGACAGACGGGGTGTGCAAGATCCCGGAGGACCCGCGGCCGCCGCCGCAGGAGGACGACCCGAAGAGCATGAAGTGGCTGCTGGAGAACCGGACGGATTTTGGGTGCAACGGATGGGACAAGCTCCTTGGGGAGGAGAACTGCACGATGAGCACGATTGAGGGGAATCATTTTACGATGATGAAGCCTCCGACTGTAAGTTATTCCCATGTCTTTTGAGAATTGTGTGGCAGGGGGATATAATGGCTGACTTTGACGGCCCACAGGCGAACGGGCTGAAGGACTACATCCTGAAGGCTTTGGCATAGACTGTTTGTCGGCATGTGGCTTTGAGCGTTTGAAAGGGGTATGGTGTGCGAGTTTGCTGCCACGCACATTTCACTCCGTGGAAACGCTCAGAGAGGAAAGGTCGAAATATCTACTCTATACGTCAGAGATGTATATCAACTCATCATCTCTTCTTTCTCTGTTGAATTTGGTCACCGCCTTTTTTGAATATATCTCTCTACCTGTCTGTTACGGCCACTAAATTGAGAAACGGCAAGGAGTGGCTGGAGTGAAATTGCAGATGCTGTATCGGATTGATTTGCTTGCTTGCTCGTTCCTATACCACAGGCGCGAGAAGGAATATGGCGTTCCGTATAGACAGTTAGCCTTTGATGCTTTTTTTGTCTTGTTTCTTGACATACAAAAACAAATCTATGAGCCCCCTTTTTTTTTTGAAAACAACACGGCCGATCGGGGGTTTTTGAATTATTGTTTTGAGAATAGAATACACATATATCCTACGCTGCATTCCCGCAGTCCAATCCTATCCGCACCCGCATCCGCATCTCCTAGATGATCCTAACCACCTTCAAGGAAAGAGATCCAGAGATCCCATTTAGTACCGCTGGTCTTCGAAGCGAGCATTGCCTCCCCCCCCTTTTTTTTCTCTCCTTCCCATCTTGACCGCCTACCTACCTACCTTAGGTACCTAACTCATGACTCTATTTTTTTTGTTCATCTCGAACGTAACACTTTTTACTTTTGGCACTCGCAAAGGTCCAGGTAAGGTCAAATCGTGGAGCTGACCGCTGCTGGACTTGGCCTGGGCAAAAAATTTTTCCCCTTTTCAAGTTCAATTTTCGAACGCCGGCTGTGCAAAGGTGTTTTGTGGTATCTGGCTGTGCAGTTCGAGCGATAGAGCGAACCGGTCTTCTTAGTTCTTGCAGGTTTACCTCTTGCAGAATACGGAATGTGGATTACGGAATACGGAATATGGGTAATGCTTGCCCATGTGGTATGTGTGGTATGTGGTATGTGTGATGTTTGTTGCCCCATGTTTTTAAAAAAGCACAATTTGCTGGCGGGCGTGGATATTGTCGGTCTGTCTAGTCAGGCTGTTTTTGGAGGGGTGTTTTCGGGTTATGCCATGCTGGCTAGGCGAGGCGAGGAAGTATGGGTAAGCAAGCAAGCACAGGGAGAAGGAGGGTGCAAAATTGAGTAGGTAGGCGACAATGGGGCGGGGCTTCTTTGGGTGTTCACGATACTTGTATGTGCGGGTGGTGGGGATAGTCCTATAATTGAGCAATCGTACTGTAGGTATCATAGCGGGAGAGGCATTGTATTAGGCTAGGCCTACAGCAGTAGTAGTAATTCCTGAGAAGTCTTAGTTAGGGAGGGTCGAGGACGAGGACGAGATGGGGCGGTGGTTGTTGGGGATGTTGAGGGGAAGTTTGATGTTATGGTATGTTATGTCATTTAATGTCCTAGAGCTTAATACTTAGCTACCTACCTTACCTAAGCAGTTGATAGTTTGCATGGAGGAATTTGGTAGTGATTTGTAGAGAGTACATTACTTACTTAGGGTGCTTGGAAGGTCGAGGCACGTTCAGCGACGGATCGCTCTCTTTCCCGTGCCTTGCTTTGCCGTGCCCTGTTTAGACAGACAGACAGACAGACACACACACAGAGAGAGAGAGAACTCGCAAAACCGATTGCCTTTTCTCCCGTGAGGTAAGGTACCTTTAGGTAGGTGCTAGGCAGGGAGGAGAAGGCTGGCAGTCCCAACGTGTGGAGTCACAGGGGAGCGATTTTAAATTTCAGAATTTCAGATGGCAAGAATGCCTGAAAGGTAGGCGGAACGGGTCTTTGGGCAGGAGGAAGCATGCATGGCGGAATGAGACGAGGCGGGGAAGGAGCATAGATGATGGCGGCTGCTGCCGCTGGCGATATGCTATCAAATATCATGTACGGAATTGGTGAAGTGGCTTTGTCACTGGAGATGTATATGCTAAGACTACCTTGCGCTTTGTTGTACTGGACGTCCGAGTTCGAGTTTGAGTCCGAGTTAGAGGAATGGGCGAGGCCATCTTGAAGGACGGGTTTTGTCTACGGGAATACCAGATTACAGGAGGGGAGAGAGATATGTACTGTCTGAAGTGCTTGAAGTATGTCCTCAAAGGGTGTTTTCTGCATGGCGAGGTGTAATGGGCTGCTTTTTGAGACGCCTTTGGTCATGAGGAGAGCGGGAATTGTCTGTGTCATGGCCTGGATGCATGCATAGAATAGTGCTCCTTCGAGACTTGTGAAAAACTAAGAGGCTGTGAGACGATCTGGTTAGAACTGGCGAGAAGACGCGCCGCATGTCTGGTCGGGCGTTTCTTGTAAGCCTCTCTCTTGTGGGATGGGTGGCATCCGTTCCAGGTGAAGGCTCTGACCTGTCATCCCATGTGGTGATAGAACAAAGGAGTTCACGGCTTGCCGTTATTGTTCATGAGGGAGATACAAGCGGACGGCCGCCAGTCTCCGGGAACGAGGAGACGCGCGGCAGGCCGGTCAGTAGCTCTGGAAGACTTACCATGGTGCTGTTTTGCAGCTATCACATACCGCTGTCTAGGTAGTCAAGTGATGGTAGAAAGACGATAACGATAACTTGTTTCTGGTATCAGCCATTCTGCTTCTTCCGGGGGATGTGGGGCGTATGATCGCTCCCCAGGATGTTCTTGACGGGGATGCCAACACGTGCACCGCAAGTATTCTAGCCGGCCTAGCCACATGACAACCTCGTGGGCAAAAGCTGTCAGGGACATATGCTATGATCTGCCCAGTGAGTGGAAACGATGGCGATGATGGGTTGTCGTTGCACTATTGGTTTTTACTCTAAGAGGATGCCAACACACGGCTAGGTCAGCTTCACCGGATGACAGCAAACAGTAGAGGGGCGAGAGTGAGGTTGCTTGCTCCGGAAATAGGAGCTCAAATTTGTAATCAATCCTTCTCAAGTTGGAGAAGACAGGGTTCATGCCTTGATCGATCGAACGAGTATGTTATGCATTGTCACAGTCGTACAGAGCACGGCTGTCAACCACATCACAATGGTTTCGCCCGGACCGGGATCACCTGCCCTCGTCAATAGTAGAATGCGACGGGCGGATGTTGCCCGATGACATTTCTCTCCACGCGAAAATCCAAGAGAAGACGATGCTTCCACAACGCGATGGACAAGGGCAGGGCCAGCAGCGAATTTTACCGTCAATGCGGTGGCCTCGGCATCTCGAAACCATCAGGCGCTCCGTGTCGTGCAGGCATCCAATATGCAAGATCTGTGACATATCGACCTTAAATCCACGATTGACAGAATATCGTCTCTCGCTTCGAATTTTCCACTCGGAAATACACCGCAAAGGAAAGGCACAAGCTGGATTGCAGATGAGATAACCCAAATCCGATCCCCTATCGATGAATTACTAAGCCGGTAAGGAGGATTAGGGGAAGAAGGAAGGGGACCTTTCCAGGGCGTTTGTATCCTTGAAAGGGAGGTGAAATACAAAAGGCGTATATGCGTATTGCGAAATGTTTTTTGTGACAGCAGAAATACAACCGGTATCCAACATTTCTTGCCCGTCGGCTTGCTAGGAAAGAAATAACCAAGTCGCGAAGACTAAAAAGAAGACACAGGAGAGGAGGATCACGCAGGCGTCGACGTATCGTTGCGCCAGTATGTCCGGAAAAGACAGCCGGATCATGAGAAGTGATTAGGAAATAGTTGCAGAAGGAAGATCCAGGAAGCAAGATATGGAGGTCTAAGTTAGCTTTTCCGCCCCCAAGAACCTACCACATCGTAAGGTTTCCGCCCACCTTGACATGGTGATGTCAAGCACCACTCGACTTCCGAAGTTCCGCGACCAGGAACACGTACTCAGTACACCTCACCTGCCAGCTACCTTGCATTAGTGCTAGAAGCCAGGTAGAGTGGAAAGAAGATCATTCCATCATTGATTTAGATATAGGTGAAAACTGCAGAAATTGAGGTCAATGCGCGCCGTGTGTAGGCAAAGTAAGACCGCGAAAGCGTTTTAGCATACTTTAGCTACTTCCGATTGGACGGTGCACAGCCAGAAAAAAAAAGCAAGGCATTGAACTGAGTACCTGAAATAAAGGCAAAGGTTAACCCAGCCACCCCACCAACACATCGCGACCAGACGTGCCGCTCCAATATGCAGGCGTGAGGCGCAGACATAAGCAGGCTTGGTCCGGATCGGAGGCCGCAAGCCACACACCCCTCTTCACATATGCTCACCCCACGCGAAAGCCCGCCGAGCACGCGAGAATGGCATGAGATATGGGCATGGAGCTCCGTCAGGTCCGGTGGGACATGCAGCGGATCGTGTGATGAAGTAGAGTGCTAATACGTGAAGGAGAAGATATTGGCACGTAAATCAGAGAGGTGAGGGGAGATTGGTAAGACGACTTTCTCATGTGAAATGGGAGTCTGCATGTGAACGTCAGGGCACTTACGGTGCAAACGTACGCTCCTGGTCTGCCGCAGATCCTGAAGCTGGTCCTCCGAAGGTTTATCCGAAAAGCAGAAACGCTGATAGGACATGAAATTGACCACAGTACCAGGCTCGCAGATTGAAGCGTTTCGGGCTGGGCGCCAAGAAAGGTAGTCTCGGACTTGAGAGTCTATTATAGAAGACTTCAGCCAAACAAGCCGTCGCTATGGGGCCGGGCAACCGAAAATATCGGTGAGCAAGCATGGTTGAGTCGCACTTTGGATCAGCAATTCCAGAGCTCCGGACGAAAGCAGAGTTGAGACCCAATTCCATGTCTCGACATTCTTTGGCACGGTGCCGCTGCGCATGGACAACGGGCCGAATATCGCGCAGCGTGGCCCATCGGTCCAGGCCGCCTTGGAGACTTGCCAGGCGTTTGACTGGATCCTTTAGAAGTTTCATTGTAGAACATTTCTCAGCCTATTCGACTCCTGGAGCGATTGTTTTGAAGCGAAATTTTACTTGGAAAGGATCCGACCAGTGTCAGCATGGTGGCTGTACAGTTTGAGAAGAAGGGGCAATAAGATTCAGAAGGGTCAGATATACCGTACGAGTGTTGTTTTGAGGATTTCAATGGAGGAGGTAAAGTCTGTCAACGAAACAGATATGTTGATTACTAGAATCGGTGAGATCTGAGAGCATCGCTTGACACTGGCCGTGGGGATTGTTGTAGCGCTTCCATAAACGAAGCCATGTTCCTAAGAACCTCGTTCAATTCTTGCAGCCTCGACACTGGTAGGGTGGTTGGAACTCCACCCAGAAATGGAGGGTTTGTCACCAACCAAGCATGCTAGCCCTTCACTCTTATCCGGTGATAAGCTATTGCCCATGTAACCTTTTAGCCCTTGGCACAGCCTGAATAGCTCGCGGATATGAGTAGAGCGCATGCAGCAGTTTTGTATTGGGTGTTCTGACAGTGTGTCAAATACATTCGCCCGCCCGACAACGTCAAGAAAACCGCTAATGAGAACTAAGGGACCGTCAGGTAAAATACCGGAAGTTAGAGCCTTGAACACTGTACAAAGTGACATTTGTCAGTAAAGGCGCGCGCCATGTTCGTGATTTTCTTATCGCAGTAGCCCTGTGGGATACCAGCATAGGTCCTCCCGGAGTGAGAAGGCACTAGGAATTGATGTGCGCGCGATTAGCGGGAGTCGTACAGTCGGTAGTTTGTTGAATGGGTCACTCTCCAATGCGAATACACCCGAAGGCACTGTGTGCCTTTCAACATGCATATTTCAACACGATCTCATTACCGGAAGACTTGAAGAGGAGGAGCTCGCAGGATCATTGCCTTGAACCCGCTAGTCCCAAATCAGATCTTACATTCCTTTCATCGGTCCTTAGTGACATCCTCGCCATTCCATGATGGAAAATTTTGAAGAATGGCATTGAGCTTAGATGGTGATCGAGTGGGATCATGGCATTCAAGGTCTAGGATCTGATATCACGGCCGCTTACTGAGCAAGGTGCCAGGGTCGTAACTTTTTTTTTTGGTTTCGGCCGTTGTGACACCAGGGGGAAAGGATTCTCTTTACATTCCGAGAAAGCGGTCGGGTTGATCCTTTTCAGCAAGCTGAGAGAATAGTTCGAGTTCACGGCAGGATGCATCTTATGTTGTACCGTCTGTGCCATCGCAAACAAAGATTTTGGGACAGGGTCCAAAGCCTTTTACAATTTTAGACAACGCTTGTGGTTCCAAATCAACAGTTGGCCGCCGGGTTCGAGCTTTGACTCAAGCTCGGCAGGAGCAAAATCGGTTCCGTGTGCGACTTGCACAGT
Source organism: Pyrenula aspistea (assembly GCA_021030945.1). NCBI lineage: Eukaryota > Fungi > Ascomycota > Eurotiomycetes > Pyrenulales > Pyrenulaceae > Pyrenula > Pyrenula aspistea. The sequence goes on from JAGFML010000024.1 coordinate 364,388, forward strand.
GGATGACGGCCCGGTAAATATTCCGGGTCAGTAACAATGGCGCCTTCTGGGGCTAGGATATTACACTCTGTACGCCATGAAAGTTGCAAAATGGCCCAACTACACAATCACGGTAATGGCTGCATATCTGTCAACGGATATTTGCAGAATGGAATCGAAAAATCTGACAGCAGCGCGTGCGACCCACGAGACGGGCCTGGGGATGGAAAAAACGTGGTCGTGATCGGAATGAGCCTCCTAGTTGAGATGTGGGCCAGTTCAGATACAATCACGGGTGCCTAGGGAGCAGGGAGCAGCGCTTGTTTTCGGAACACTTTGCAGAATCGTCTGCCACGATGCTTGCATAATCCATGGATTCGAGCTCCGCGATAAGCTGGTCTGGAATGCAGTCGCAATTGAAGAGGCTCTTGGGGGTCCACTCTTGCCACGGGCCCACACCGACTCAAGTCGGAGAAAAGTCGCGAAGGCTCCTTTGGTATTTCTAGACGCATCTGTCATTATTTTTAGGCCTCGTAGATAGGCGGAAGGCTCGCATGAGATAGCGCGGAGTCAATCGACCGGCCGTTCAAGCAGAACATGGACCATTGCTGTGGCGAAGCAACTCTATCACGATCTGGAAGGGTCCGGGTCCGGGTCCACGCTGCGCATTGTTCGCCCAGCTCGGTCAGTATGGACAAGTTAGGCCAATTCTCGTGTCTGAAGGAGCACATCCCTGTTGAGATGCATGCAGTAGATATGATGAATCATTGTCATCCCCAAGCAGCGGAAGTGATGACTTGGGAGACCTCAACGGGGGTCCACCTTTGACTGGAGGAGCAAGCCACTGCGGACGGGGGGAGACGTACAGCCGTCGTGATCACGGTGGTGGCGAGCAGAATGCGACGAATGTGTATGGCGGACCGGCGGGTACAAGACAGTGGAGTTTGGGGGAGGACGGGAGTCGGCGGGGCTTCTAGGCGTAGGTGCGGGCCGAGTGGGCGGCGTCGTTGATATTCCAGCGCAAAGGAACGACAGCTGCGCCAAGCAGGCTCGATGCCCGGTCCTGCAATGGCCAACAACGTCTGTGCTGGCCATGATGTGAGTCCAGAGGTCTGGGCGCGATGGCGACTCTTGTTGCCGTTGCCAGGTCGCTTAGCTGTGGTCTGGTGCCGGCGCTTGACCGTGGTCTGCGTCCAGAGCAGCTCGCTTGAGGACGATGAACGTGGGGGAGTGTGACAAAGGATTCTGCTCCAGAGATCTACAAGCAAAGGCGTCGAGTGGTCTGCTGTCAGTTGAAGTGCTGACCGCGCCAGAGACCGCTGCAGTGGCCGGGCTCAGCCTTGCGCACGGGCACGGGCAAAGTTCTCCCCGACTCGCCGAAAGGAGCAGTGTGTTGTCAGCCGGATCAGACAGCAGAGACCGGTCTTGACGGGTCCTGCAGAGACAGGTCTACGGCGACCGGAGATCGATTGTGCGGTCCGGAGAAGGAAGCGGGCGGGAGAGACGGCGGGTCAGCATCACCAGAGATGTAAGTAATCACGATAAGGCCTACTACCAGCGAGCCAAAGGTCAAGCCTCGACGGCGTCCATCTACCGCCAGGAGGAAAAGTGGGTGTCTTCGCCGGAATAGGGTTGAGAGCTATTCGGCCCTATCAGAGGCTCGCAGCCACCAGTCGAGATCTGCCACTACGAACGCCGCTAGGATCTGAAGTTTGTCGATCCTCAAGCTCCGACCTTTCCATGACAAACCGTCCAACTTCCCCCACTCCCAACCCTCGGCGAGTCGGCTTGGTGACCAGATTCGCAATGGTCAAGCTCTCCAAATACCTCAACTAGGACGATTGCTCACAGCATGACGACATCTTACCGCTTAGAATAGGAATCGTTCGGAGAATTTCAGCTGCTCCACACCACCTTGCGATCTGCTGGGTACCGAACCAGGACCCTGTCTGCAATTTATATCAACATGCCCGGACTGGCTTGCTTGCTGAGAGCCGTGGTGCCTCGGCTTCAGTAGGAAGACGAAGCAAGACACTTGATGCCCCTTGGCTCGTCCAAGGAGAGTGTCGCCATGCAGGTCCGAAGAGACATGACAGCTACTAGATTGTGTTGTGAGAGCGGCTCTCAAAGACGCACAGTCGCTGGTAGATAGATCCATAAACTTTGAGGTGGATTGACTCTAATGCACGAACAGCTTCCTCCTGGGCGACGTGGCCGATGAGCATGGAGCTCTCATGGCACATAGCTTTGCCGAGGCAGCCGCGGGAGCGTCGTCAGTAAGAAGAGCGTTCGGAATAGACGAAACAGTGTCATCCGTCTGGACCGAAGAGGCAATCACTGCATCAACGGCCAAGCTGCAGTCGGCTGCTCGCCCTGCTCAGGAAGCAATGAGGCAACGATCGAAACGGGCTGTCTCGTACACAGTGGGAAATGACGACGTCAGCAGCTTTTGAAATATTAAGTGCAATCTTGATGGTGCTGGCCAAAGTCTGATTTGACCGCAAAAACTTGATAAAAACTTATCTCTGCGCGTCACGCTGCCCGATTCGGTCCCGCCAAAGTCTGTTCTTGTCCAAGTTGTAAGGCGTGCCAAGCAGAACCAGAGTTGCTAGCACAACCCGCCAGCACACATGCAGCTGCTCGATAAGGCGCCAGGAACGAGTACTCACAAGAGGTAGAGCTTCAAATGATGCCTGGGTGATGGGATTAACTAGTACTGTCATAATCACCTCTGTACGTCGGATTCCAAGCCCGGTACTAGCCTTGTTCCGTACGTGTATCGGAGAGAGCATACCGCTCTTCGCCAAGGCTCGTCAATTATTCTCGGCTGCAGTCAGCCATCGCCTTTTTCCAGCCAAGGATATATAGTATCGTTCGAGACAGGGTGGCCAATATGCAGCTACTTTGGAAATAGCCTAGATCGAATGTTAGCCTCAGCCCGCGAGATGAATTGGCCGACGATGGCGACATACCGTGCTTCTTTCGGATTACCGTATTCCATCATCAGTATTGAGTCTTCCATAGGCATCAATCCATCGTGACATCCGTTGACAGGGAATAGTCGAGATGATGGTCTGTGCACGATACCTGATTCGACCGGGAAGATATCTTTCTGCGAAAATCACTTCAGGTCTTCGACGCTATCGTATCCAAACTTTTGAGGAAGAGTCGGGCTCATCTTGAAGGGATATTCGTGCTCATCAGCCCGATCCAACTATTCTCTGGTCGACGAGTGATGGACGCCTATTCCGTGGCTACAGCACCACCGATCTCAGACATGTCCGTATGTGCCGCTTTGACCGCAAAATATCCGTCAAAGCTGAGTCCCAATATACAGATTTTTTCTGTAGATCTTTTTCATATCGAAAGCGCCATGTTTGTTCATCCAGGAAGACACACTAGATCACAAGTAATCTAGGCTTTCTCCGGTCTTAAGAGTCGGCTGGGCAATCTGCCGTACCAAGTATTCCTGCAATCATGCAACCACCAGATCCGTTTCAAGAACTCATGCGTCCTCTGCGTATTGTCAGGGCAGTAGCCATCGAGGCTTGTCATAAGCAAAACGGATAGCGCGTAGGATTCTTCCCAGATGCAGTGCTAGGCAGCCGCGCATATATCGAGTTGTCGGGCTTCTCACTATCTCTGCGGAGGCTGTGACATCCAGAAAAGTATCAATCCAGTAAGTTGTTACGGCGATGTAAGTTGCTTGCCGTACTTGAACTGCTTTTCATTCCAGGGCAGAACTCATAAAAGAAAAACAAGATATCAAGTAGAGCCCTGTTACTCGGAGATACAGTAAGGATGCAAGCGCAAGTAAGTCTGAGTCAGGAGCAGTTGGACCTTTTACGAGTAAAGAGTCGCATGGTGGAAGAAAGACTTCGGTACACGTATCGCTGTAGGAATCATCAATATATTCCTAAGAGGCATCAATGATCCAAACCCCAAGCTGCACAAGATGGTACATGTTCTGATCAGATTGCGAAAATCATTCGAAATCTTCTATCTTCGCATCATGGAATGAATAAACTCCATGCGCGCACTGGATCAACGAGTATTGTCAACCACCTCAAAAAGAAATCGTTGTTAGATAGCCTCACCGGATATTTCCATTTCTTTTCCCACGACGCCCTCATGCTCTGATGATCTTCCCCAATATTAAAGAAAGTATCCCCTGTCATCCGCCGATATGGTGCCATCATAACCAAGCTAGATATCTAGCTCACAGCAGGGCAAGCTCTAAAGAAAAGGCCACGACAGATTGGTGTGAGCTAGGGATACGAAATGATCAAAAATCTGGAATTGTGACGAGAATTTCACTGGAACGGACGAAGGAAAAAAGCTCCCTCTTTTCTTTTACGCATTTCGGAATAATTTTCCCGTGCACTTTGCAGACCGAGGCGACGCCACTAAACGCTTCGCATGAGTCCAATGTGGGTGGCCGGAAGAACTCAGGGTCCGAAGTTGCCTTGATGGAAACATGCATGGCGAGAAACAAAGAGTTCTCATGCAGACATCCGTGCTAGATAGATATAACGCACAAACGCTTGCTGCCGCAGATGAATTCATCGAGCTTGATACGGAAGATTTGACAGAATTGGAAGTAAGATGCTTGACTAATATTGCAAACATGGTGTATCGGGTCTGGTTCTAGAGGTCGATCGCCGACCAAACACCAGTTCAACACCGCAGAGATTAACTAATGCAGGTTGTACATCCCAGTCAATGGCGGTAAGGTGGCTCAGGACTCATCTTAAATCCAATGATGCTCAAGTTGCCGATGACTTTTAAGAGATTTAGCGTATTATCTTGGATTTGAAAGTCTTTACGTTGCATATTACTGTCTTGCCGCAGTTTGTCTCAATGAGCTTGTCGAAGCACACGTGCACCGATTCAATACCACTAAGATGCTTTGCTCAGTCACAGAATGCCATGAACATTCTGTGTAATTACTTCCTGGTGAGACAGGGCGGATCAACACTGGTATGGTGTTCTTTTCAAAGCGATAGACTCGATGTTAAATGACATTTCCCAGTGGCTGGCGCCACATTATTATCGTGAATGTTGAGTACCCATCAGTCGCTTTAATCAGACAATGAGTGAGTCAAAGTCTGCAGAGCCTTTCGATGATGTTGAGGATGAAACCCCTTTTTCTGAGGTTTCCAATTCCGCAAAGTCGATTTCTACCACCCTGCATCCACATCCATGTGAAGCGTAATTCTAGGACTTCGAGTAGGCCGGATAACTTTATTAGATAGGTTCCTAACGGATTTTGACCATTAGCCAGATCTGCATTGGACGAGAATCCTACGCCGTAACCCACTGCATCTAAATTGCTGAGGATGGAGCAAGGATGACGCTGCGGCGTGTTGGTGGATCTCTCCGCCTAAGCCTAAGAAAAGTTCTCTCCTTAAATCTGATAGTCACTAGCGCTAGGCGGAACCATAATGACGGCAAGATTTTGGATACCGTCCAGTTCAGGAATTCTCAAAGGCAACGAAGGTTTCTCACAGCAATTTGGCTTTGGGTAAGGACCTACATTGTTATAGAAAAGTGTTGATAGCTGTGAACAACGACCTCAAGTTACCAAATCGTACATCTTGGCCGCTGTGGTGTCAGAATACCGCCACGGCTGAACGAGGGTTTAGGAAATTGTATCGCCATCCTGCGGAGTGACTTAATGCGTAGACCTTGGTGTTTAATCAGATCAGCGCCAGGACGGCCTACCGGTCGCGTGGAAGGAATGAGAGGGCTTCATTTGATCTGCAGAGATTTTGGTAGATGCTGAAGTGTCCTGGGATCCATCCCGGGACATTAAAGCTTTGCTAGTAGCCATATCACTTTCGTTAGAGCCATTTCCGAGTTTGGTGATCAACCAGGCACGAAGGACGCTCCAGGCGCCTTTCCGGTAATTCGTTCAGGAGGCCTGGGCGTAAGATTCAAGACTCAAGACTCAAGATTCCCTAGCAGGTCTTCACGTTCCAATACATATGATGAAGATCCTTTACAGCTGCGATAGTGTGTAATCCTTGGCGCCCGCTGGATGAGATCTAGGATTCGGTAGAGTTCGATCTGCCGTCGCATTCTTGGAATATATCTCAGAGGATTTGCGGAGGTAATCAGCAGGTATCACATAGACTCGAAGCTGGAGTGCGGAGGTTGATCGAAATATCTTTGCAGTCCGGGGTGCAGTGCTTGCGAATTGGGTAGCTGAAAAGCCTTTGGTCAGCGTCAATACGAGTCCACGTGAACTTTGGGCGCAGGAACTTCCCACTTCCCAATGTAAAAATGGCATTGTGATATGCCGAAACCTGCAAGGACCCATTGAAGCAGTCCTTGTCAAGCTCTTTGTGTGGTGCCGTTTGAGCACAGATGACTGACTCAGGTAAGAAGGGCCTTAGGGAAGCAGAGGGATTGACAGGGGTCAGCCCTAAGATTACTTTCTCAGCCGTCCGCCGATCATGATCATGACGAGCCTCCACCATTGGGGAATGAACACTTTGCAATGCTTTTACCGCTTTGTGTTTTTCCTTGCCCACAGCCAAGTGCAGCAGGCGAGGACGCTTCGTATTGCAAGACTCCTGGAGAAGCGGTGCGAAATGAGCTGCGGTCGAGCGCCGACACGCCTGATTCCTGTGGCTGCAAGCTTCGGCGAAATCCCACTCCTCTTCATCAGATGAAACTGCGTTTCGAGCCTGGCAGTCCCGACATTCTGGTTGTTCTCCACGACCTAAATTTGATCATGTTCCAAAGTCTATCGCTGGAAGGGGCGCGCTGCTGTCGCAAGGTGAGACGAAGCTCTGGCTTGCAAGCATGGCTTTGTGAGGGTGGCCGGGCGACGCAGGCTGCCAGCTCGGACTCCAGGTGCGCTCCCGCGGTACCGAGCAGTGCCCAGATGCAGGCTGGAGGCCGTCTGTGAGCGATCCGTGGTGCGCCGAGCCCTCGGGACGTGGTCCTGCGCAAGCCTGCAGCCCTACCACCTGACCGCGAACTCTCCCTCCACTCCGCCGCCCCCATTCGCCCGTATTGGTCGCCCGAGCTGACCGTCATTACAAGACCGCAAAATTACGATATCGCTCAACCCTGGTACCGACTGCTGCAAAAGTGTAATACCAGCAAATGGCCGCGCTTTCCAGGAAAATGTGCCCCCCGGTGCGAAACCCACGGCCTTTGCCCCTCCTGGTTGGCAATGGCTTGCTGTCACTGGGGACGATCTTCGTCCTGTTCGTCATACATGCAAAAGGCTCCCCATCATTTTTTGTTCATTACGCTAGCTGCTCCCCCATCCTTGGGCCCGTGAGCGACAGCAGGGATCCATTGCGTTTCGATATCGATCCTGTGTCTCATTTACAGAAACATATACCTTTCTAGCTCTAAGCTCCACCTGCACAAGTGCTTCTCGTCCATCATTCTTTCTGTACCTCTCCATACATCGGTCCTCACCCTCCGCCCTTGCTCTTCCCACGGCAGGCCACTCATAGGTTCTTGAATTCTCTCGTCCTGGCCATTGCAAGTTCTTTCACTTGCTTCAACCACAGTGAACACCTCGCAAGGACGCTAAAGGCGCCTGCTTGCCCTCAGCAAGCTCTGCCTTGCGGGAGAGTGAACAGCTGCGTAGCGCCCTCGTTACTCTCCGGAGGGCCGCCAGCCATCTTGTCTTCCGAAGCTATCTCGACCCGGCCCCGAGACTGGAAGCCAACATGGCTCCGGAAAGTCCACCAAAGCTGCCGATTGCTTGCCAGTCTTGTGCAAAAGCCAAAGCAAAATGCGACAAGCAGGTAAGGAGCCCTGTCAGGTGGAATCGGGAGAAAGGAGGGCTTGTGGGAAGGAGCCTCTCAGTTCGTCCTGAAGCTGGCGTCCTGACATTGTCGGATTCTTGCGTTGCTTCTTGAACCAATTGCCGTCATGGATTCTCGCTGACCTTAATTCAAGTCACCCTGCTCCAGGTGTAATGCCAAAGGCATCCACTGCCAGATGAGACCGACTCGGCGCTCTTCTCAGCAGCCTCACCGTCGTCCACCACAGTCTCGTGCCAATTCCAACCAACCTCTGGCCACGCCCACTAGCGCATATCAGTTCGTGCAGGATCCGTCTTCTGTGAACAATCCTACGCCTAATTTTCATCACCGTAAGTTGACTGCCCGATTTCTGGTCGTTGTCTCACAGGGCACTAATAGTTGAGTCTAGACATGACCCCGCAACCATCCTGGTCACAGCATCATTCGTTCCATGGATTTGAAATGGGCACACCAGTTCCAGCAAGCTCAGATCTTTACAGCCCTAGACAAGAGCAAGGATATCTACCCCCTCATTCTCAGTCACCAGCAGCGCCGCAGACTTCAATGACACAGCAAATGTCGGGCATTCCGTCGATGGGTGAACCCATTCCGTGGGAATTTTCGACTGATAATGACGTTGGAAATATCTTCATGACCTCGGATCCAACGGGTAGCTTAGACTTTGACATGGATGGAATGGTCGACACAACAAGCTCTAGCACGGTATTCGCTGGCTTTGGCGAGCCAATCGGAAACCCTGCTAGCCTCACGCCTGCCACTAGCAATGCTTCTCTTGCCCTGAGCCAGGACTTTAGGCACATCTCGCCGAAGATAGAGCATTCTGATGACACCAGTGAACGCAAGGCGGTCACTTTTCCATCTCCTCCGCTTTCTCCGCATGAGATGCCGGAGACTGCGTTGGAATCTTCGCTTCTCGAAGCATGGCCATATTTTCGCTGCAACCCCGTCATTCAGCCTAGCATCTCGACACCCAAGACCCAAGCTCTTTACGTTCAAGACTTGGCTGAGACCCTTGGCTCCTCTGCCAGCTGGGCATCGTGGACAGCGGAGCCTGTGGAGCGAGAAGCGTCCGAAAAAACGTGTCGCGAAGCGATAGTCAAACCTATGAGTCTACCCCAAAGGGACGAATTGGCTGGCAACGCACAAAACCTATTCCAGAAAGCTCGAGCCGTTCATGAAAATGGCATCCAAACCGGGGGCAGATCTCCTGAGGCCTCTTATTCGAAAATGAGCTGGAACACCATTAAGTTGCCAGTGCCAGAAGTCATAACATTTTACCTTTACTCGTACATCAAGCAAGATGAGCTATATTATTTCATTCCACACGAAATCTCGAAATATTCCGAGCTTTTGGAGCGTGGAGACACTAGAGCGCCGAGCCTTTCGTTGCTCCTCATGATCGCAACAGCTGCTTCACGGATCCCGACCCGAGAGGCACGTACATTGGCTACTGGGCTAACGGAAGTATGTCGGATCTCCCTTTTCGATCTCATCGAGAAAGATATCCACATGGCTGGTGATCCAACAGTACTCCACGCAGCCATGCTTTTCATAAAGCTTGCGGCATGGAGTGGTGATAAATGGCAGATGGATGTGCGTAAACTTTCCTGTTGCCAATGAGAACTGTAAGAGCTGACGTTGCGCAGATCGCTATGGGTCAGATGGGCATTTATTTATCAGTAAGATTCCAGATTGCCTTTACGGACTCACCGCTAATTTGTCTCAAAGATGTTGAAACATTCAGGATACCTGAGCGACTGCAACGCAGACATTTCGAATACGTCCGAAGAAAGGCCAACTGATAAGTGGCAGCAATGGATCAAATCCGAAAGCCAGAGCAGGTACGGTTCAACAATGCTGGGAGTTGCGGTACCCCAAGCTAATCGGGCTCTAGGCTGGCACACTCGTGGATTACTCTGGAGCAGGAGCTCAGTCTTTTCAACGATACCGTGCCTCTCCTTGCCGTCAAAGATATGGACGTTCCTGTCCCTGACGATGATACCCTATGGCACGCACGATCAGAGTCTGAATGGAGGAGCGCTTTCGCGACGCTTCACGGCCTTGACGAGTCAGCTATGCCGTCCGTAAAGAAACTGTATGCGCACTTCATTAGCGACAACTTGGAGGAGGAAATACTTTCTCCTACTCAGCTGCGGCTTCTTCTCCACCCTTTGCAAGCAATGATCTGCCAAGAGCGGCGTAACATCGACTGTTTCACAGACATAGGTTACCAAAGCATGGCATCAAGGTCTGCCGTCCGGACTGGGCTGGTCGAAAGTGCCGCATTCCTTGAAAAGTGGCTGAAATTGAGCAAGCGGTACCAGCAAAATTACCCCAACCAAAGGCCGGCGATTCATGCGAACTTGATCATGTATCACCTAATTTCGTTAAACACTATAACGAGCTTCGACAAGATAGAGAAGTTTGCACGTGCGAAGGTATCCCTTGGAAACCGAGAAGAGATCTGGTTGATGACAAAAGCAATTGATGACAATGAAGCGGCGCTGTTCCACTGTGGGCAGATTTATCGACTTCTTGGGGAATTTCCGGAGCCAGCACGACCGACATGGTGGCCTGGCGCAGTTTATCGTGCATCACTGATAGCTTGGGCGACCAGCAAAAAAATTGCAAGAGGTTCATCGCCGCTTGTTCCCGCGGAAACTATGAAAACGCAAATCGACCGTCTGACAGAGGATGGCCCAGTGGCCATCAGGCACTTGAAATTAACGGATGCAACGCCAGTTCTCACGAAGCGAGATGGGACCGAGTTGAGTCTAACATGTCCAACCAGCCCTCTCTGGCACGCTATTGACTTTCTTGGAGCTGCTCACAAATCAAGACTCGTGAAAGGAATCGATTTGAAGCTCCGCACACTTTTGCATCGGTGCCGATCGACTACTTCATAGGACGGCGCAACAGTAACACCTGTTTTCGTTTCCCCTTTCCAAGGGCCCGAGCTCTACGGGCTTTGAAATGACGAGAAAGTGTATTAGGCATGGATTGGCGCTCTCGAGTATTGTCTTGGTTGCATGTCTTGATCATGGAGAAGAATGTGAATTAAGGTAACAAACGTCCATGGTACAGGAATAAATGCTAGACTTTTCTTTCCGGGGTATCGCATGGCAATGTTGATCTGGGCTTTTGTACATTTGCAAGGATTGTTCGATCTTATGGGCCATGCGAAGACGGACACCATTAATATTGACCAAGGTTAGGGGTTGGATGGATTCCGCTGGTCTGCTGATGGAAATTGCTCGGATCGAAGGCTCTCAGGATAGGAACATCGGGCAAAATTCCAGCTCGCTTTCAAGAACGAATATAGCATCTGTCGATTCATCCATTAAATCTTTTCCCCTTGACAAGTTTTCTTCCGGAAAGCAATGCAGCGTTTTTTTAGCTATGCATTCGGCGTGATGCAAAGCTTATCAGTCTTGTCGTCGACGAGCGTGGTGGCACGACATAGAGCCGACGGTGAAACATAATGGGGGCTCGGCTGCGTCTATCTTTGGTGAGCAAGCACCTAGTCCAAGTTGATTTTGTCGAGTGAGACGTGACAACGAATTCGAAGAGAGGCTCAATGAACATCACATGAGGCAGTTAGGCGAGGCTTCGATCGACGAAAGCGGCTCTTCGGGATCTGACTTCTTATATACATTAAGAACCCTCTGTAACAAGCCACCTCGGCGAATTGGGCCCATTAGCCTTTTTGGAAGCCCGTACCGCGGCTCTTTGCCTATCAGTGATACGGCAAATGCGCAATTCGACGTTTCACATCCTGCAAAGCTACTTCAGCTCCTCCGACTTCCTGTGCCATTTTCTCCTTTGATGGAAAACTCAAGGCCACGTAAGGCCGCGACTTGACCGCTTAGCGAACAGTGGGACCCTATGGCTCACCGAGAAACCAGGCAATACGATCGCAGAGTGAGGTCTACGGAGCGACTAAGCACCGTGCTGCCGATCAAACAATGTTTATTTCCTTCGTGCTTGGAGTCAGGTTTGCTAAGAAGGTTGCGCAATGCTCCTGATTGGAACCTCGGCGCTTAGACGACTACGGATATCTAATTTTGAGCCTAAGAACAATTTCTGGTAATCACTGCTTTTGTCAGTTCCCAAAGCAACCAGCAGTCCTGTCGGTACTTTATGTCGAAGGGGAAAGCTAGAACCATGGCACAGAATTTCCGCTCGGATAGCAACGTCGATGGAAATCGGATATTGATGTCCAAATGGTTGTCGTCATATGACCGAGAAGGAACGAAGCTTACCTCTCCTCCTCCATCGGCTCTGCGTCCGAATGACTTCAGAAGAAGTAAGCATCTCTCCGCAAGGGATTTTTTTCAACTTCGGCGTTGCTTGAAGAGTGTTCGAAGCGCGGATGCAGCATGTGTAGACACTTTCGCAGAGTATCACACTCCCGCAAGAGCTTAGGGTTCTGCCTATGCATCTGAGCTGCTTGGTACTACGAAAAGCAAGTCAAATCATGCCGTGGTCACCAAGGCGCTATCTTCGGAATCATGACGCTGCCCTTTGGGTTTGTCGAGGTTTGATATCAGACTTACCATCCTAGAGTCTACCGGTACAGCGATGCATGCTAGCTGACAAGGTCCACGCGTACTCAGTAGCCATGCGTGCTAAGCAGCGACCATTTTCGGGGTCAAGTGCCGGAAGGTCGTTCATACAAAGAACTTTCAACCATCCGTACGATCGACACTACGGACCGTACCCGCATGAAGAACTTCCCGGCGTTGCATGAACAAAGCGATACCTCGTACTTGTTTAACAAAGCACGACCGGGAGTTCTACGTAGGACTTGATCTACGTATGATATCGGATGGAGTACCCGTTGATGTTGAGCAATGTCCCGCGGCCGATGTATTTAATCGCATGCTGGCGAATGTGTCGAACTGGCTATAGAGTTTAGTCTATCGACGTTCCAATTACGGTTGGCGGCAGCATAGAAGCTTTGTCTACAGACGAGATCTTCTGCCTTAAGAAAGGTTAAAAGAAAGACTGGCTGAGGCCATTGGATACTGCCGCTAGGGAAGACTGGTGGATGAGTTGGTCTGCGAAGCTGTTCCCCGGCGGTTGAGGTTGAGATAGTCACGTCGGCGCCAACAGGCCCCGATCTGCCGTGGTTCCGACGCCGCGGTCCCCGCAGCAAATCAAAACCTCTTTACCTGCGGACCACCGTCCGGCATCGGACTTCGACTTCAGATCTCCATCTTTGCGTAGAATCACCAGGATATGAGCAGCGTCCTACAACCATCGAGTCTGGGAGATCGATCGTGCCCACCGGTCCCAAAGCCCAAGAATGAGTAACCACTGCGCTTTTCTCTCGCATCGCAAAATCTCTCTTTTCTCTTTCGAAACGGACTGCAGACCGGCCCCCGGCCCCAGTTCGCGGACTCCTGGATAAGCAAAACGGTAGGGCCTTGGGACCTAATCTCTGACTTTCGGAGACATGTATAGCCAAAGCAACAACACCAGGACTTTAGTGTTTCGGTCCTCTCGCAACCCGCTCACCTCTCCGGCCCGGCGTCCGTCAATGTTCCCACTGGCCTCCCACAATGTACTTGAACTCTTTTCCCTGCAAAAACGCAACTACGGCTTCTCCCCTTAGTTTTACCTTTGCAGATCAAAGGTCTTCTTTCTTTTGCCCTATCCACGACCTTAGGAAAACCCAGCTTGCCTTTCTTCTCCGGACAAAACCTGTCAAAAGCGATTAACAATGGGCTCCTTAACCCAACCCACTATGATGACGTCTACAACACCACTTGATGGCAGAGTCGCGCTTATCACTGGCGCCGGTCGAGGATTAGGAGCTCAGATCGCCAAAGACCTTGCTGCGCGCGGCGCTGCCATAGTGATCAACTACGCCAGAAGCTCAGGACCAGCTCAGCAAGTGGTTGCCGATATTGAGAGCACTGGGGGTAGAGCATGTGCCATCCAAGCCGACGTGTCCAAGCCAAAGGAAGTTGCAAGGATGTTCGAGCAAGCCATGGCCCATTTCGGCCGCCTCGATGTCGTGATGAACAACTCGGGCATGGAATCATTCACACCTACGCTCGACGTGACAGAGGAAGAGTACGACGCCGTATTTGGGCTCAACACCCGCGCCCAATTCTTCGTCGCACAACAAGCTTTGAAACATCTTTCAAGTACGTAACCCCCAACATACAGACCGATACGTCGACCTTGGAGACTTACCGTACCGGAACAGGTGGTGGCCGTATCATATTCATGTCGTCAATTGCCGCCAGCATGTCTGTCAAGAACCATACCCTGTATTGTGCCTCCAAAAGTGCAGCAGAGGGGCTAATGCGTTCGTTCACCGCCGATGCGGGGCCGCGAGGTATTACCTGCAACGCCATTGCTCCAGGAGGAATCAAGACCGACATGTTTGAGAAGAACGCCTGGCACTATGCCCCTGGTGCAACCGAAGAAACAGACATCAAGGTGATAGAGGCAGGGATCTCGAAGATGTGCCCTTTGAATAGGGTGGCAGAGGTGGTGGACATCAGCCGGGTGGTGGCCTTCTTGGCTTCGCCAGATAGCGAATGGATCAACGGTAAGCAAGAGAACCTGTGACAGCGCGAGCTATCACAGACATTTCTGACTTTTAGGTTCTAGGGCAAGTCATCAAGCTGACCGGCGGGTCTGCCTCGGGTTGAAGACATTTAATCATGGCAGTCGTGTTCTCGGACGCAAAGGGTGTCGTTCTTACCGCGTTACACATCCGGATTTCATTCGGGCTAGCCAAGTCTGGATTCACAGTTGAAGAAAATTTCAATTGGTTTGAGACGATAGATTTCCCATTCTCTTCAAAACCATCACGGGTGGGACGAGGATGCATCACAACCCGACCCAATGAGCGACCTGACCACGGCGAAAGTCCTACATCATTGGAATCCGCCTGAAGCGGCAAGTTATGTCTCCAACGTGTGGAGGTGGGTCACGGAACGAAGGATCTTAAGAGCCAGCCGTCATCTTCATCACCCGCCTACAGTATGCTTAGGAGCAGTCTTCGTTTACCGTAAGTTCCAAATCCTCAATTAGGATCCTGTCTTGGAATGGGTGGCCGTATAGCCGGGTAAGACAATCGGAGCCACAGTGACCCTCCGCTTAAATTCAAATTCAATATCAAACAGCTCATGCGGCAACGCACGCAAAAGAATTACTCAACTGTCCACGTTCTAGCTTCATACAAGCTGACGTTACCTCGATTCACGATGACATCCAGCTATTCCCATGAAGTCGACAGGGCGGAACACAGCCTAGATCCTGGCGGGGAACAAGGACTATTGGCATCGAACACGCGAGACCATATGGCCTGGCTAGCAAGATCGGCTGGGGGCCATGCCTACTTGAGTACTGTTCCAACGGCCAGTAGTCCAATTGAGGCAATGGGAGCGTTGTCAGCCGAGGGCAATTAGGGTGAAATCTAATGACCTTGTATCGCAAAGAGCGGCACCTAACTTTCGTCCGACACGAGCGCGATCTCGCGAGAGTCGCACTTGTAGGCTTGAACATGTCGCAATCGTAGCGCCGTCCAGCAGAAATACCATCACCGTTCGACCCGTCGTTAACTCCTTTGACCGGGGTCTGAAACGAGGGAAGGCCGTTTTGGCGGTATCTCCCGCGGCCCACCGGCGGGCCGGCGACACCTTGGCCCAGAACCAGCTCTTGCCCCTCGATTTCGACGTGGAGATAACCCCATCGTCAGCACCTTCTCAGCCAGTAGGCACTGCGGCCCCATCAACTCTTTTCTCTCTCTGTTCTCCATTTCTCTGCTTCCTCTATCTGACAGCCAACGGCAACTTCCGTCGGTGTGCATGCACGTCACTTGTTGGCACGCGAAATTCTGACATTTCGCAACATCCAGCCTTCAATGGACCATCTTTTTCTGGATCCCACTCGCCTCCTTTGTCTGGATATGGTCAGTCACGATCACCCTGTGGCCTGAAAGCTAATGGCTTCAGTCATCATGCATGAAGACCCATTTACCAAGGGCGCACTCTTTACGTTTGCCATTACGGTTCGGTCGCTGTTCTCGTTCTGTTCAAGGTCCGCGTTCTTGAAATTCTCAACGAACGCTATATCAACCCTTGTTCTGGGAAATGGGTTTCCCTTATTTTTCGGAAGCTCCACAGCAGGGGGATCTCCAGACTACCGATCGGGGTGATGACCCGCGTTGGCGGCCTCATGTAGACTCTTGTGTCGTATCCTCGTCCCGTCATCTGCCTCCATTTCCCCCGCTATACGCAATTTTCAATGATCCTTTTGCACAAAAATATGGTTTCGCAGGCTAGCGCGGCTTCCGCGTTTTGTTTCTTTACCTTGTTCTTCCTCCTCGTGTGATCTGTTCACAGACAACCTCAGTGCTTATCTGTGCCGCGTCACTTTCCATCATCTTGGTCTCGGGATCTTCCGTCGATGTCAACTCGTTACCCACTTTCACAACCTCGGTGCAATACGTTTAGTAACGATCATGAGCCGCGTTAAGGCTCATTTCGTCTGACCATACAAGTAGCTAAGTTACCCAGCTAGGGACACGTACTGACGAGTGGTTGTCTCAGCATTTGAAATGATCGTCAGAGGATACACATTGGAAATTATCGTCACTCTTGTCTTACGACCGACACGGAAAATCACAGAACATGTGGCTCACGTGAGCGGAGCCTCGGCCGACTACGACTTCCGAACGACTTGCGAACTCGGCAGTCGGCACGAGTACAATTTTCAAACGAACTTTCTGAGCTGGAACTGATCTCTCATTGTTTCAAGTTGCCTAGAGACAGGGTGCAAACATGCGGGGAACTGCCTCTGGGGAAGTTTGAAAGCCTAGCTGGAGGTCGCGTAGGATTTGGAAGCCAGAGAGTTTAAGCGCCAATCTCATTAATTCAAAGACGCAATTAGTTGTAAAGATCGAACTTGAGAGTCGTTAACCTAGAATGTGCTATCTTCAGTGTATACACCAAATGTAGGTAATACGAGACCCTACCAGAAATGGGGAGAAGAGACTAACAGAATGGAAATTGTGTTATATTGATGCTGGCTTTCCTTATTATTAATTTCATAACACTACCCCGTTTCTAAATGAGCCTGTCTACCGTGAGCTCAGCAGTATCTCTCGGACAATCTACTTTCAGAGATTGCCCGTCGAGCTCATTGCGCTTTTGAAAATCTCGCAAATTACTCGGATTTCTCCGAGATAGGGGTACCAAGAAATAGAAGGGTTCTGATCCGCTACATTCTAGACCATATTTGAAAAAAACAAAACCATTAGATAACGCCACGGAGACGTGTTTATCGTGGTGGAAACCAGGACCACAATAACCTCCATGCTTGAGGCAGCCTGAGCTTATGAGACATCAATTTACACCGTTTTCTTTGTGTGGTCCTTAGTCGTGTGGTCTAGACAATTGAACGGTCACCCTGGCTTGTTTGATCTCAGTCTACTTTCAGAAAGCTTTGTTCACTACTGGCTCGTTCCACAATACAATTCTTGCACAAAGGAGCAAAAATGGCACAAAGAGAGGAAAGCACATTCCTTTAAGCACACTGTGGCGTCTCTTCGAGGTCGACCGAATAATTATGGCCCATGGCGCAACCCGCCATGCTGGACGAAATCGCTGTCATTCCCGTATTGATGGGGCGCCACGCGCAGCCCTGAATTGAAAACGTTGATCGTGAAATTCATTTCTTTTTGTTCTCTTACGTCCCCGCATCAATTATTCTCCTCAAATCTTCCTGTTGCCTCGAAAATGAGAGAACTTGGCCGGTCCAAAAGCTCTCTAACCCGACAGCAGAGGCACACCCCACCGGGTGGGTCTCGAGCTTCCCAAGTATACAGACTGCTGCGCCATTCTGTTTCGGACCACAACGTCCAGCGTACAAGGTCCAGCCATGTCGCCTTCCTCAGCCGTGTGTGGGCGAATCCAAAGGGCACTATCGGAGGCTGCTCGGATAGAAGCGTACAGAGCGACATCGACGAGCGGATCCAAGAGACCCTCGCGCTCGTGACAATGGGTGGTGAGTCCCCATTTTCTTCGTGTTTCCCATCCTGCGCTCAGGCACCGCACCGAGGCTCTTCAAAACCCTGGTTCGAGGCCCCTGACGACCTTTGGAATCTGTGGTTGGCCCCAAACGTAGCACTCGACCACACTGATGAGGAAGCTTCATCCTCGATCTCACCTCCTATATTTCCACCTTCTCAAGAAGTCGCTAATCGCCAGTCCTTCTACCAGCGTCGATCTCAGAACGCCCTTTCCCTGTTCGAGCTGGCTCGGAGCAAGCAGCCGAGGGAGGAGTCAGATATTGACGAAGAGCAACCGGGAGAATACAACAGCGAGCCCGGAGGCTACTGGAACAGCGCGCCGGCTCGGTATCCAAGCTTAGACCTCTCCCACCGGCTCGGTATGCGCTCCATGCCGAACCTCACGGGTCTCGACCCTATCTCGGACTTCAATGACCCTCCCTCGTCGTTGGCGACAATTCGGCCCCGTCAAAGCTTTGAGACGGAGGAGCGGTCCTTCGATGTCTATGTCGACGACTTTTGCGACGGGGGACGGCCTCGCCAGGCTGATATGCTTTCACTTCAAGACTCGCTGGACTTTTCGTCGCCGAGCACTCCACGGCCAACACGATCCGGCTTCCAGGTCGAGCCTTTCGACCCATCCCAGGTCGCACGTGAACTGGAAGGCGCTTCTCCCGGCCCCAGCCTAGACGGCGATGCATACTTCCTACCCGCAACGAGCTTTACGGCCCTTCCTCCTGCGCCTACCTCGCCAGAAACACCGTCGCAAGCAGCACGCTTCAGCTTCCAAGCCGGTCCGCTCTCCCCTTTCCCTTTCCCAGCCGCACGCGTGCCAGACAACAACATCAACGACTATCACCACCCCCCCCCCCTGCCGCCCACGGCAAAACGGGTATGAATATACAGCCGAAACGACAACGCACCTGTCCCCTTCACCATCCTCTCCGTCCTCCCCAGCCAGCACCGTCGTCCCGCCCACCCCAAGACCAAGACCCTCTTTCTCCTTCCAAGCCACCACCCCTCCTTTGACCGCCTGAGTGTGCTCGACGAGCTCAGTAACAGCAGGTCCGAGAACGATTTTTGCTACCTACTTCCCCCCCTCTCTCCTTCTCACCTCCCTTGATTTCATAGAAAAGCTGAAACAATAAAAAAAAGTGTATCCAGCGTTCCCCCCCCCCCCTTCACTCTTCCCGTTCAGCACATACCGATCTGTCAAATGTCCCCCTTTCCAATCCGGACTCTAGAAAACCGTCCAACGAACGAGCGTCACCAGAATGCCGAGCCTGTTCTGCCCGCTCAGGCACAGCCCGCTACCGCTATTAGTACTACCGGAGGCCTACTTTACCTGTTTCTGCGCCCCGGGGGAAGGGGAAGGGGGAGGATTTTACAACTGATCGATCACTGCTGATGATGATGACCCGTCCAGTACGCTGGGGTTTTTTTGGCATTGTTCAAAGCAGGCCAAGGGGTCAAGGGGGAGGTTGGGAAAGGGGCAGACAAGGGTGGGGCTGTAAAGATATCTATCTAGAAGAGAAACGGAGGACGGTGGAGGGAAGGGCGGGAGCAGAGTGTGATATATATGTGTGAGATCGGGATTTTAATTTTATGGATAGTAACCCGGGAGGTGGGTTCTTGTACAGAATTTAGAAAAAATTTTCATCAAAAAGGTAGTTGCAGTTAGCGACTAAGATTTGAATCGCACGCGCGATATGTTCTTAGCTTGTATACGTTGGTCTTTTTTCCCTTTTTTCCCTTTTTTCCTCCGGTGAAGAAATTGCGAGGGAGTCACTCGGTCTTTTTCTGATCTGCCCGATCGGTATGCTGGGAGGAGGGTTTAGGTAGGCAGTAGGCAGTGGACGGATACGTTTCGAAAAATTTCTGAGATCTGCTTCTTTTTTTTTGTCTGATCTGATCTTTTTGGATCGGGTCGTGCTATGACATGACATGACACGACGCGACGAGCGGGACACTACTACGTGTGTCGTGGCGCCTGGTTTTCTGGCGAGGAGGAATATAGATACACGCACGGTGGGATGGCTCAAATCCGAAAAAAACATGCGCCTTTTCGCATCTTTTTCTCTCTTCCGAATGACAGGCCGAAAACTCCTCGCTATCTCTTTGGCAATGACTTCCCATCACAAGCTAAAATTCCGCGACCGCCGTCTGTTCTGCTTCGCAGGCCTGTCATCCTGCTTATTGTTGGTGTTCGTCTTTGCAGCGCGCGGATCCACGCCCCGTCTCCTCAGCCATTTCCGCTCTGCTCTTGCGATGTACTTTGCATCTTCCTCGTTGTCGAATCCACCGAAGTCGTCGTTGAGCGGTAGCACTTTCTCTCCGGACGGGCCATTGGCTACAGGCGCTTGCTCCTCCTCTTCTCCGTCAATATCTTCTTCCTCACCACGACGCATAGTCCCATTTGTTGTAGCTTTCGTTGCGGCTGCACTATTACTCCCATTGGCTCCCGGGCTAGGACCCATCTTCCTCAACTTGCACACAAAAAAGCCATCCACATTCTCCCTGTGCGCAAAGTACCTCCGACACATCCCCATTCCCTGATCAAACCTCTTCCCCTGGAACTTCCTGAACCCTTCGCTCCCGAAACTGCCCAGCCCCGTGTCCACGATCTTCACGTTCGGCCGCCGGCTCAACGCGTACTGGACGACCGATTCGTTCTCCTCGACGGTCACGCTACACGTCGAGTACACGATGTACCCTCCCGTTTTGCTGATGTGGTTGACCGAGTCGATGGCCGCGAGGAGGAGCTGCTTCTGCGCGTGCGGGAGGGCTAGGAAATCGCGCTCATTCTTCGACGTCTTCACGCTGGGGTCTTTCGCGATGACTCCCGTGCCCGAACACGGCGCGTCAAGGAGCACGCGGTCGAAACCGCCGAGGACCAGGGGGAAGGCGGTCTTGGCGTCGAGGTTGGTGACGACGGTGTTCTTGCAACCCAGGCGGTGGATGTTGCCGATCAAGCCCTTGGCGCGCTGGCGGTTGGAGTCGTTGGCGAAGATGCAGCCCGTGTTGCGCATCAGGGCGGAGATGTGGGTTGTTTTGCCGCCGGGGGCCGCGGCCATGTCGAGGATGCGTTCGTGCGGTTGTGGGGCCAGGGCCATGACGGGGAGGAAGGAGGAGGCAGCTTGGAGGATGTAATGGCCTAAGAGTTGGGGATGCAGATCAGTATTCTTGCACTCAGGTGAGTTGTACTACGATTTTCTTACCCGCGAGATATTCTGGGGTGGCGCCAAGGGGGACGGCTGACTCAAAGACTTGGAGGCCGACTTTGGACCATTTACCGACGGGTTCGAGGACAACGCCGCGGTTGATGAGAGATTGAGCGAGGGTGCGGCGAGTGGTACGAAGCGTGTTGGTGCGGATCACTAGAGGGCGGGGGGTCTCGTTCGCCTCGAAGAATTGGAAAGCTTCGGTTGGGGAGAAGAGGGAGAAAAGTTTCTCGGCGAGGTAGGGTGTGTAGCCGTAGTAAGTGCATATGTCGGAGAGAAGGAGGGAGGTGTATTCGGCGCGGGATTTGTCTGGCTCGGCCAGCTTGGAGAAGTCATGCAGGATGCGGATTGTATCTGTCATGCGCGTACGTATTAGCTGTAGGTCTGGTGCGAGACCAGGTTCTTGCTGGCTTGTTTCGTCGAACACGCCTGGATCTTGTATGTTTGTCTGTAAGGCAGCTTCTTGGAGCTCCTGTTCAGCCTCTGCATCAACCTCAGCCTGCTCTAAGTCTAATTTTCTCGATAGACCCTCAATGTTAGCGGCGGTAAGCTTTTGCTCGGCGTCCGATTCGTCTTCATCCTCCGAAAATCTCGCCTTGGGATTAGCGTCTTCTTCTGAGTCGAGGACGGAGTTGGAGTCGGAATTGAGGTTATTGTTCGAAGTAGCATCGTCCCATTCATTGAATCCCTTCGAGTCCATTTCATCTTCTGGTAAGCTGTCTGAGCTTTCCATCTCCTCCATGTTGTCAGACGTACTGTCTCCAGCATCACCCGAACCATCGTCTGCGGGTAGCCCTCCTTTCGGTCTTGTCACTCCATGCCGCCGGTTGAGATGCTTGAAGACCCGCTTTTCCATTTCATCCTCTGATAAATCATCCATGCTTTCCATCTCATTTAGGTCGCTGGGAACGCTGTCGCCGCTATTATCAGAGTCACTGTCACTGAAGGGCCGATCGAAACGCCATCTGATCCCATCCTGCGTGTCTAGCTTTTGGCGCCGGTGCTTGTCAAGCACAACAGACGGTGAAGGTTCGATGAAGTGATCAAACAAAGGTGGAGAGTTCTTGATATATTTGTCTGTCTTCCTTTTCTTGACCTTCAGGTCTGTCCTGCCATCTCCACCAGCATTGCGCTTCCGCAGCGACTGTGTCTCCTCGAATGTTGGCGGCGGCCCTTGCTTTTTCATTCGCCGTCCAACACCCATGTCTGCGAGAATCTCAGTGTGAATGAATGGGTCTCACAAAGTGTGCGGAGGCTTGTAGAAATAGGTCTTAATTCTGTGTTCAAAGTCGGACCCAGAAAGTTCACTCCACTACTTTTCTGTAGGGTAAATTTTCGCGGGGTCGCCCGGCAAATCCTGCCCCGCTGCTAAGCTCTGCATATCATACAACTACTTACGACTGCAATCTCTAATAACGGGGACAGACCCTCAGAGAGACTCATACCTTTGAACGACTAGATAACATAGATTACTAGCTCATCTGGCCTCTAAACTCTTGGAGATACCTACTGCGCGAGGTACAAGACTCCGTTTCTTTGTCCTTAGTCTCTGAAGGCGCTCTGGTTAGCTTTCAATCACTGCTTGAGAGACCTGGCCACATCTTAACCTGTGTTGAACCGCATTGAAGAACCGGGGACAACTGATCCCTTTCAATAATCATGTCAGAAATCACCTACATCAAGACCTTCCTCACCACCCTCGACTCCAAGCCCACCAAGTACTCACCAGACCACATCTTCGACCCAAAAACCTTTCCCCCACGAGTGCCTGTACGGAACCCTCTTCCCTCTCCCCTCCCCTTCCCCTCCAAAAAGCTCTCACAACCTACTAACACACAACCCAGTACACCCTCCCCAAGCTCCCCAACCCGCCGCACCCACCACCCCCCTCTGCAACCTCCGCCCCTCCACCCGCGCCCGGCTCCTCCCCCTCCACGACCCTCACCGTCCACTTGAAATCCACCCGCCACCCCACCCTCAGCGTAACCCTCCCCTCCGCCTCCCCCGCCTCCACCACCATCCCGCAACTCAAGGAGACCGTCCTCCGGGAGCTTGGGGACCCGGCGGGCTTCACGCTCGAGAAAGTCAAGATCCTGTACAACAAGAAGCCCGTGGGGGCCGGGAAGAAGACGGTCGCAGACGTGCTGGAGGGGGAGAAAGAGAAGGAAAAGGGCGAGGTCGAATTCGGGGTCATGGTCATAGGGGGTTCGTCGCTGGGAGCAGCAGCAGCGCCAGCAGTAACAACAGAGATGGAAGGGGTAGAGAAGACGACGGAGTCTGGGACGGTGCCGTTGCCGGTGCAGGGCCCCAGCGGGACGGAGGTGCTGAAGTCGGAGGAGTTCTGGGGGGATCTGAAGGGGTTTCTTGTGCAGAGGTTGAAGGACGAGGGGGAGGCGGGGAGGATGGTGGATGTCTTTAGGGGCGCTTGGAAGGCGAGCTCGAGCTGACAGGAGTATAGCTCCGAATTTTCTGTATTATAACACCTTTAAACTTCTATAACAAGGCTTAGACCATAACAGTACCACGCATCTGTGAGGTCACCAGAGACCATATGCTCTCACAGCAAGGCCATGAGTCAAGATACTGTACTGTACAGTGCGAATATGATTACTATCTGGAATTCAAAACCCCCCGGGGCCCCGCTAAGCCGCCTGTATGCATAGGACGAATGTCGATGATGTAGCAGAAAAAAGATTCTCTCGTCCGTACATGCAGATGCGTTTTTTGAGCGAATACCCGTACCCTATTTGTTCCCAAACTCTATCTGTCCCCTCCTCCCCCATGTGTTGATGGGGGAAAGTGGGCAGACAAGAAACGTCGCCGCAAGCTCTAACACAAACCAGCCGAGCCCCGGCTCGGGCAAATGGCTCCTTCTATCGGGCGAAGACTTTGACCACGCCGTCCCCTCCGCCGCTGACGACCCATCTGCCGTCTTGGCTCCATACCACGGAGCAGACGCCTTCGCCGCGCATGAGCCGGTGGGATGTGATTTCTTGGGTACAGCTTCGTTTCTCGAGGGACCAGAAGCGGAGGCTTGCGTCGTGGCCGGCGGAGACGAGTTCGCGCCCGTCTGGGGAGAGGGAAAGGGAGGAAATGGCGGAGGGGTGGGCGAGCATGGTGTAGGTGCATTGACCTGGCTCAGACTTAGTGCTTGCTTTCAGAGGGCGGGAAGTAGGGGCAGGTCTTACCGCTATTGGCATCGAATAACCGGATGTAGCGGTCTTCATGCCCTGAGATAACCATACCTTCCACGCCGCCGCTTGAGCCAGTCGCGCCGTGGACGATATTATCGTCCTCTGCCACTCCCCTATTTGGGTCTAGGCTGGCTGTTCCGTCGAAGCCTATGGTACTTGCAACCACAGCATTTACACCGGTCGATGGTGTGCCATCGTACGTCTCCAAGCTGGCCATTCCCACGACTTCCTCGCCGGACCGTGTGTCAAAGACAAGAATCGAAGCGTCGGTGTAAGAAACTACAAAGGTATCGCCAAGGGGAGATAAAGAACTAATACAAGTTGGTGATGGGGTATCTGCGCGGACAATGTTGTGAACTAGGGTATAGTGGAAAGGCGTCGGGGTGGCGGTGCTAGGTTGCGGCGATGAAGGGAAATTAGATCCAGAAGACACTGAGTTAGCACGACGGCTACCTCTGGTGCCACGATTCGATCCAGCATGAGGCGAAGTCATATGAGGCGGCGAACTGACGGCCCAGATCAGTATCCTCCCGTCCGCGCCGCCAGATGCAAGCAATATTCGGTCTGGTCCTCCAAAGGAATTACTTCGCTCGCCAATGCAGGAGGATGATGAGCCAGGGAGAACACAGAGCGCCCAAACTGCATCTGTGTGACCTTGCAAGGTTGCTTTGGGATCGACTCGCCCTCTTTCCCAGACTCGAACACTGTGATCCTGACCTCCAGAGAAGACCCAACCGTCGCCGAGCGCACGTCCCCCATTTGAGAAATTCTGAGAAGCAGGGCATGCTGCCAACGAAGTGACAGATCCCGAATGACCGCGGTGGGTGAAATAGCTCGTGATATCAAGGTCGTTCCCACCAGCGACGGGATGTGAACTATACCCGCTGTACGATGCAGGTATTATCCAACGTTTTAAGGTTCCATCGTCGCTACAAGTGCATATTTCCGGTTCTGCCGGGGTCCCTCCTCCTGTAAATATGACGGATCTTACAACATCCAGATGTCCCCGTAGCGCGAACCGCACTTTGAAACTAGAAGCTTCTCCTCGCTGATTCGTCAGACTAGAGTCACTAGCTCCCTCGCTGCGCTTCCTTGCTCCAGAACTTTTCCTCCTGTGGGATCCTGGAGGGACTGGTGGCGATTTTGCTTGGCCGATGTCTGTGTTGGGAAATGCAACCGTGTCAGGCCGGTGAGGTGGTGCAGTTTGAGGTGGTTCGACTTGCACTGCCTTTGCATGCGTAGAGTCATCAAAATCCCAACCATCAGTAGCATCAATTTGAGGTTCTTCCGCACCCCGCGTTGAGCTCCGGTCATCTCGAGAATGTATTTGTCTCCCATGCGCATCGAAGCTATGTGATATCGACTCTACCTGCTCCTCTGAGGGAGGAGTTTCAAATAGAGGTCTTCTATTATCAATCGCCGTGACAGGGGTTTGGGTCTGTTCTATGCTCCTTCTAACAGGGTATTCATGTGGTGGTTGTGCGGCGTGATTTATTTGGGTGGCAGAGCGGGCAAGGCTGGGAGGTTCGGAGTATGTCGGTAGACCTGAAGGTTGCTGATGGTTCGTGAGAGGCGTCTCTCGGACCATACTCATGTTGTTGATATGCTGCTGCTGATTATGTCGTTGTTGTGCGTAGGCTTCCTGTAGAGAAGGAGGGGCCGCTGATTGGTTTGCAAGGACGTGATTGGAAAGGTCTAACTCAGATAACTGTGGTGGAGGATGCGCTGAAGGGACGACGTGATACGTGACCTCTTGGGCACACTTGCTGAGATAATTTCTGGACTTTTCTCGTTCCGACTCTTGCTGCAGACCGAGGGGTTCGAGTTCATCGTCGCTCGCCTCATTTTCAAGGAGCTTGCCTGGGTTGGTCAAGAGTGCTAGAGCTCATTAGCAATGTACAGGGATAGTAAGAGAGCCCATACGCTTGGGGAGATTCTTCAGGCTCTCCTTAGCTATCTCTTTTGGGTCTTTTTGGACATCAACTTTCTCGCCATTGCTCAAACTCTTGACCCGCTCCCGTTCCTTTTTTAAGGCGATCTCCAGTATTTTGACATGTTTCCCCAGAGACTCCTGTATCTTTTTGCTCTTACGTGCGTCACCCTCCAATCTACCTATCCGTGACTTCATCTCGGCGCGCTCGATCTCCCAGGCGTTTCGATCTCGTTCGTGTCGGTGCCATTCGGTCTGTAAGAAGCGCATGACCCCTGAAACATAAGGTCAGAAGAGAACATAGGCTCAGTTAATAGACTCGATTCCAACCTTGCAGTGTGTATTCAGTTCCTCCGGGGTGGTTTGGCTGGCCCTCATTCCCAACACCACCTCCGGCCATTAGGCCGGAAGCCGCCTGCCAGGCCATAGACTGTTCTGGCCACGCCGGCCACCTAACCGAAAGGAATTTGATCTATTCCATGTTCGAGCGGCCTGGAATCCCCGATTGAAATGTCTTTTTCGGTAAAATAGAAGGTCAATCTGGGTCGCAAGACACGTGGTTGCTGACTGGTTGGATTCTAACTTGGTTAAGAGCGAAGAGGTCAAGGATTGCATACGGCGTCGGGAGGAGCTTGTATACAGAGCGACGACTACGCAAGCATTCGCTGTTTGGTAGTCCAGAAACCCCCGAAAAAGATATCTTCTGGATTGACCCGCTACCCAGCCTGACCGCGCGCCCGGGAGCTAACTCTCGCGCTAACTGGCAATTCGGCTTTACGTTGTTCCTCCCGGCCGTTCTCCGCGCCAGCAATTGGAAGGGAGTAACCTCTCCCCTAATGAGCTTCTTAATATCTGAAGTTCTATGAAACGACGTCCAGCAGCTCATTGTCAGTCTCAGATTGCTCAGATCGATTACAAGTCGGGCAGCTAATGCCTCGAAGCTACTGCGTTTCAATAATAGGCTTCTCGTGTCCGAAGCAGCTGACTTGGCAATCTTCTGTCTAACCTTCGCAACATTCTCAGACTTCTAGAGAACATTAGGTAGGCTCTTTTTGTTCTTTACAAGCCAGCTTATTGCATACATAGTGGTCTCTTTGACTCCGCTCCGCAATTTCAAAGCAATGTCACAACGAAAATACCGGCGATCAAAGCGTGCTTGGAAGCCCAATACGCACGCGGCAAATTTTGGCCAAAGGCCAATCGGTGCGAAATTTGCTCTGATCCTTTGTCTCCCAAACATTACAAGCCGCTGACTGATATGTCTCTCACACTGATCTCTGCTTCTCTACCTCAACTAATTGTTTGTCATCGACACTCCCTGTGGCTCCGGATTCTACTGCATAACTACTACAGGGGGCCGTTCCCGGTTAGAAGGCGCGTGTTCATGAAGGACCTAAAGATAAGCTTAGCATAAGGGTCAGCTGCCCATGTCCTAACTAAATTGAATCCACTTCATCGCTTTGTTTCACTGGTTTTGAGAAGAGTCCGGTTCAGAATCCGGGGAAATCGAGGGAGCTGCGGGGTTTGGAGCTTGCCGAATTGTGTGGAGAAGCCTCTTTAGCACCTCCGTCGTCATCGTGCAGCTCAAGGTCGTCTGAAGGTCTGAAGGACGGGAATTTCATGCACTAGGAAGCTCTATCTATAATCAGATTTGTAGCCATTTGGCAAGTTCAGAACAAAGGAGGGGGTGAACGATCGTGGAAATTGTGGAGCAGACCCCGCAAAGTCCCCGGCGTTCTGAAGCGGAGTGGAAATTCTGTAGTCGACTCTCAACTGATAGCTCTAATGTTATCTTCTCCGAGCCATGAACTGAAGTCTGATCTCATGCTAAACTGTACTGTATCCTTCCAATAGGTCGAACAGAGTGGCACTTGGGGCTTCGTCCGGGACTGCCCCCACGGCCCCTATGACCCAAGCTCTCTCCAACTCCCAGCCCTCCCAAATCTTTCTTCTCCACCTGGCCTTCCCTCAAGTCGTCCATACTTTGCTTGCATGAAACAAGCTGCTCGAAGCTTTATTACTTCATTTGTTGAGAGGCATTCCTTAAGTTCGAAATATCGACTGGCCAACAGCTCACTCAAGACACTGAACCAATTGAGCGGGTTTTGCGACCTACTAAAGCAGCTTCCCCGCTCCGTCTACGTTGACGAGTAGCTCTGTCCAGTGCCCATTTTAGAGGCCCTTATTAACCGCGCATTTCGCTATGGATGGCAAAGCGAGCGAGGAGAAAAAAAGAGATGTCAAGAGCCACGTGCTATTCGAATGCGCCACGGAGGTTGCCAACAGAGGTAGGTGACCTACCTTCCAGGCTATTCTGCTCCTAACCAAAGCCCTCTTCAAGTTGGCGGGATCTACTCTGTCCTCAAATCCAAAGCCCCCGTCACGACGGCTGAATATGGAGAGCGATACACACTTATCGGGCCCCTCAACAAAGCTTCGGTAGGCGGCTTTCAGCCTCTGCGCCAACGTTTGACTGACCACCCCAGGCTGCGGTTGAGGTTGAGCCCCTGGAGCCAACATTTTCAAAGCTGAAAGAGACAATAGACTCGATGCAAGAGCGGGGAATCAATATTGTCTACGGTCGTTGGCTCATCGAAGGAGCCCCGCGGGTGCTGCTGATCGACACTGGAACTGGTTATCGGTGGCTGAACGAGTGGAAAGCGGATTTATGGTCCAGCGCCGGCATACCTTCGCCCGAAGGAGACCATGAGACCAATGAGGCTA
Source organism: Pyrenula aspistea (assembly GCA_021030945.1). Taxonomy (NCBI): domain Eukaryota; kingdom Fungi; phylum Ascomycota; class Eurotiomycetes; order Pyrenulales; family Pyrenulaceae; genus Pyrenula; species Pyrenula aspistea. The sequence continues at coordinate 393,265 of JAGFML010000024.1, forward strand.
TCGTTTTTGGGTACATGATTGCTTGGTTTATTGGAGAGGTATACAGCGAATTCTTTCGGCTTGCTCAAGGCTCACTCAAACCTAGTTTCTTGCGCGAGAAACGGAACGCGCAGTTATTGCTCATTTCCACGAGTGGCTTTCCGGTGTTGCTTTGCCTCTGACGAAGAAAAGACATATGGACGTGACGACGATTTTCACAACGCATGCCACGCTCCTTGGACGGTATCTATGTGCCGGCTCTGTTGACTTCTACAACAACTTGCAGTGGTTTGACTGTGATGCAGAAGCTGGTACGTACAATTGTGCCGCCCTCAGCAGTATAACTGACATCAAAATAGGAAAGCGAGGGATATATCATCGATATTGCGTTGAGCGCGCGGCAGCCCATTCTGCTGATGTTTTCACAACTGTTTCCCATATCACCGCCTACGAAAGCGAGCATCTACTGAAACGAAAGCCCGATGGCGTTCTTCCTAATGGCTTAAATGTCAAAAAATTTTCCGCCATGCATGAATTCCAGAATCTGCACCAGCAGTCAAAAGAAAAAATCCACGACTTTGTCCGGGGCCATTTCTACGGCCATACCGACTTCGAGCCTGAAAACACCCTTTACTTCTTCACCGCTGGTCGTTATGAATACCGAAATAAAGGCGTTGACATGTTCATCGAGTCTCTGGCGCGATTAAATCACCGACTAAAGACGTCTGGCTCGAAGACTACAGTAGTGGCCTTCATAATCATGCCAGCTCAGACAACATCTCTGACTGTCGAAGCTTTAAAGGGCCAGGCCGTAGTCAAATCGCTCCGCGACACTGTCGATATCATCGAACGGGGTGTTGGAAGGCGACTGTTCGATCGTGCTGTGCATTGGAGGGAAGGTGAACCAATGCCTGACGAGAAAGAGCTGATTACCAGCCAGGACCGAGTCATGCTGCGCCGCCGTTTGTTTGCCATGAAACGCCAGAGCCTTCCTCCAATCGTGACCCACAACATGATCAATGACCATGATGATCCTATCCTCAGTCAAATTCGCCGCGTTCAGCTCTTCAACCATCCTTCCGACCGCGTCAAGGTTGTATTTCACCCAGAGTTTTTGAACTCTGCAAACCCTGTGCTTCCACTTGATTACGACGATTTCGTGCGCGGCACTCACATGGGCGTCTTCTCTTCGTACTATGAGCCTTGGGGGTACACTCCAGCGGAATGTACCGTTATGGGCGTACCTAGCATCACTACCAATCTCTCCGGTTTCGGGTGCTACATGGAAGAACTGATCGAGAACTCTTCCGACTACGGTATCTACATTGTAGATCGGAGAACCAAAGGCGTTGATGACTCGGTAAATCAATTGACAAACTTCATGTTTGACTTCGCGAATAAGAGCCGGAGACAGCGAATCAACCAACGAAACCGGACGGAAAGATTAAGCGACCTACTAGATTGGAAGCGAATGGGAATGGAATACGTCAAAGCCAGACAATTAGCTCTCCGCAGAGGCAAGTCGGTGGATTTCTTCTCGTTGATGTCATTGCTAATTTCGACACAGCATATCCAAGCTCGTTCGAAGACGAAGAAGACTTTGAGGAGGTTATCGGTGGCACAGAGCAAAAGATCAGCCGGCCCTTCTCCGTGCCCGGCTCTCCACGTGATCGATCCGGTATGATGACCCCCGGAGACTTTGCATCACTGCAAGAGGGCAGAGAGGGTCTCAGCACCGAAGACTACATTGCATGGAAGTTACCGTAAGTCACCCAAATCTCTGCTACTCTCTCTAGAGACATTGATGCTGACTGTCGGTCCAGTGAGGAAGAAGACCCCGAAGAATACCCTCTCCCTCTCACCTTGCGGCAGAAGAAGCCCCTTGGGCCCAATTCGCCGATTGAAGCCACATTACTCAACGGCACTTCATAATTCAAAAACATATATTTAGGCCATATCCTCCTGCTCCTGGGGCAAGCGCCTGACCTATGTTAATGCTTACCGAAGTTGGAACATATGCTCCCCCTGAACTATGCGAATTTTGTCAAACTTCTTGTATATCCAAAACCTTGATTCCCTTCGTTATTCTTGTCTCTCTTGCATGCTCTACTTTTCTTGGCGTATCAGCGAGTGTGTGGGCAAGCGGGCGGGCATTGCGCATGATATAGCATGGTCCGCGATTTTCTTCTTTGGACCTCTCGAAATTGGCAAAATTGCAAACGTAAATAGTGTACAAACAGTGCGTCGTTTTCAAACCTCCATTCTTGGTTTAAATCGAAGAACGACTTGACTTGACACATGGGCTGCGTTATTTTTTCTTTTTTGAAACCCAAATTGGCAAAAACTGATTGACTGACTGACTAGCTGACTGACTGACTTTGCCAGGCGGTTCACTCCAGATCCCCCTCCCCAAACAATACAGAGTAAAATCGGTGCATCTGCCGCTTTGGGTAATACAAAAATCGTCGCCACACCCATCCATCTCGTCGCGCGACCTGGGTGTGTGTTCCCACACCCAGCCCCAGTAACGCCACTCACCCACCCACCCGTTAACCCCCTACTTCCCTCTCACCCACACTCACCCACCGCGCCTCACCGCACTCCACCTCGCTCGACCAATCTGCCTCGCATTGTTTCCGCATTGTCTCGCTTATCCAATCTGCGTCCAAGGATGCCCTTTTTAATTCCCTCCCCCACCCCCCAAGAGCGATCTCCTTCCAGCAAGCCAGCCAGCCAGCGAGGGCCGAAACCATAAGATTTATTTTTTCCAGTTCCAGTTACGGCCTCCAGGCTGAGCAGGAGCTGCTTTAGCCTGAACGGAAACTGAGCAGCCCTGAGCAGCCCTGATTGCACCTTGATCCATCCGCTGAGCAGCCCCAAAGCCCCAGTTCTAATTTGACGGAGCCCACTTTCCAATCTTAGTAGCCGGCTACAATTGCCATCTACACTTCTCTATCCAGGTCAGCCAAATCCTGCTGCCTGGCGCACGTTATATCTCACGCGCTACAGCTTCGGCGTTTTACAACTCTATGGCTTTGGACACTTTTATTTTCCTTAGTCTCTCCTATACTCTAACCACTCGATCTTCAGGGTACGGAATATATCAGCCAAAATGGTGACAAATACACCGTTCTCAATGTTTAAGGGTTGGTCAAAATGGATGGCAGATATTGATTTAGACGAAGGATTCGCTATCGAGAAAGTTCTAGATCTTTTCACAACGGTCGACATAGCACAATACCGGTCGCGATTAATGAAGGATCACCCGTGGCTTCTCGACTTTGAGCATAACAAGTATGGAGATTTCCCAGCGGCGTTTCCGTAATTTCAAAATAATGCTATGACCGTGCCAAGCACTCTCTTGGACTATAGAACCCTGATCGACTGTGAGGCCATTCAGCGTTGGCTGGTGTATGAACTCCGGTATACACTTAGAAAGGAACCAGAATACCATTCGCATTTCGAAATATTCGAACAGCTGAGCTTCGAACAGGATGACGCTACTTTCCTCGCAGAGTTCCTTCAAAAGGACCCCATGGGTGTTTACGGATGCTGTTTGGAGATCCTGAAAGATGATATGCAAGGGTCTGACCTGCCAACAGCTCGACAGGAATGGCAAGGAAGCAGGAGTCGCATCCGGAAATTCGTTAGCATTGTGCGACCAGATGAAAGCACCGCAAAGCCAAAGAATCTGACAGACTGTATTCTCAGTCTGAATGCTCATGCGCTTGCGCAGCTTTCAGGGTCTCGAGAACAGGACTTAAGGGCTCAAATTGACGTCTTGGAGAACAAAAATAAGGAACTTTCGAGACAAATACAAGTGAACAACAGAACCATCAGCGACATAAGCTTCCGACACCTTCTGGAGATGCTTCCAGTCGCAGCATATGCTGCAACCCAAAGGCCATGGTATCAGCGGCCGAAGGCGACACCCGCTTGGAAGAGCTTCTGGGCGAGCGCTTGGAACAATGCGACACAGAAACCTGGGCGGCTCAAGAACCTCAAGGATGAGTCCATCCGACTGAACCGCGAGAGGCAGGTCCAGGAAGAAGGGGAACGCCTTTATGGAACGCTCAGTGCGAACATGCATGCTTTCGGGAGGGGCAGCTACAACCCAGAGAAAGATCTGAGAGACAAAATACAGGGTGATATTCTTAATGCATTGCAGCCTCAGAACTACACGCAGGATGGAGAAGTAGATTGGGATCAGGAACAGAAGCGCTATTAGAATCTGCCTCCGCAATGTCAGAACACGTTTCTCTTGTGGAGCTGAACTGGAGCGTGGATCTCAATGCTTCCAGGATAACCTTATCGTCGGAGGGCCGCATTATCAATGCTACCGTTTCTGAGACCGTTTCCAATGCTGTTTCCGGTGCCTTAATCCCTACAGATGTTATCTACGAAGGAGATGGTTAATTTATTAATTTAATTATGCTTAATGCTGTCAACGTTGTCATCCACTCATGGGAGACGTATAATCTATGCAAAGCACTGCCCGATACGGTCGTTGCTGCTCGCATTGACCCAGAATACGCCCAATACCTAATGACGCCGCTAGTCAACAGCCATTCTACTAGTCAAAGTAACTTCCACACCTCTCACGATATGTTTACATATACTTTAGACAGATCTGAGTTTTGCCCGACTCTCTAAGGCCGTAGAGCATAAATCGCCGTGAGCAGCCATACTAGGGCCACGGTCCCGCTACACAAGATTTAGTGAGACACTGGAGATCGTTATTGCGGCCCAGGAAGACCGGACTTAATAGAATAGGGGGGTTTCAAAGCGCTTATTACGTGTGAAAACACTAGAATACTATTTTAGTGTTAGGAGGAAGAAGAGACTTGGAAATAGGTAATCTGAGCATTCTCATCTGGAGTTAACGACGACAAAGTGATAAGACCCACGGGATGCCTGGTGGGAGAGGGTCCCAGAATCGTGCCTGAGCTCAAGAGTGAGCAAGAACGGCGAGGGGAATTAACATCGATCAGGCGTCGCTTTAAAAAAGGTTCATGGTTCCTACTACCTGTTTGACGATAAAGGGCCTCAAGCATTACATCATTATTCCCTTGGGCTGAAGCCGAGTACGTATTTACTTACGAAATTATAAACAGTTGATTGACGATTTTTACGCTAATTTACTGCCACTCGGGGGCCCGCATTGGGGCCTTTCTCCACAACTTCACAGAGGAAGTAAAAGGACAAGTTGGGAAGGTAGAAAGTGTCAAAGGGACAAGGTGACGGTCCCCAACTCCCCTTAGAGTGGGCCGGTAGATCTCAAGGTATATAGCTGTCCAATGCCTCCGTCAGACAGATAGTCAATCAAGCTCTTCTTGGACTTCTGACAAGAAGGTCGTGTGTCAAGGATCAACTTGGAAGGCAAGCCCTTGGCCCTTAGCGGCGCTAAGAGCCATCGTGCCCCCCTCCCCTTTTGCCCCCTAGGCGGCGGAAGCTGATTATCTTGCAGGACGTTCAGATCCACCCATTCCCTTGGCCTGACGGTACCACAGAGCCGGTCCTCAAGCCCACATAGTGTTAGATTAGGAACAATCAGGACTCTTCCCGACTCCTTCTTCCATCTGACTTCCTAGCCGTTCGCCTCGAGCTACGTCGTTCTGTTGCAGAACTCCATTGAATCGTGTCTAGTATAGTTGTTAGGCCCATTTCCGCTCAAATGGAATACCATGGGGAAAAAGTCGCTTTGAACATTGCTCAGTACGAAGCAATACCCTGTCAGCGGTCCCCGTGGGTACTATCCACTGAGGGGGAAAAGTTGACGAATTGACGCCAAACGTCAACGCTTATTGTGGAATTAAACCCGCCTGGACTCAGCGGGAATAGTCTTTCTGGAGACGAGATAAGGTTTGGTGACGAGGAAGGCTCCCATATAGGACTTTGATGAATAGATGCAGGAGAGTTTTCCCTTCGGAGGCGCTCGAAGGCATTATCACTTAAGGGCTCGTTCAGCACTTCGTCGATTGGGACCCGCTTTGACGCAGCCGTGCAGAGATCTTTGAAGCGATTAGGGAAATGCATAAAGATGAACTCCGAGAGACTTTCGTATTTCATGAAGACGTCGTGCGCTTGAGAAAGAAGCATTCCCATACCATCCCAGTCCCACGTTCTTGTTTTGTGCTCGGCATACCACAACATCCGATGAAGCTTGATCTCTGCGCAAACTTCATATTTCATATATCGACCGCTGTCTTGGAATGCCTTTTCAGCATCGTCATATCGCCCGAGAAAGGAGTAGTAGCCTCCCAACATAGACCTGGATCTACCGTATCGTAATAATGCTAATTCTTCCTGCAGTTTACGGTCTGTTGTATCAGAATTCTCAAGAGCGCGAAATTTCTCCAGCAGGTCATTCGGAGACCCATCCTCGAGATGTAGTAGGTCAGCAATGGAGTTTATGTGCGGAATGTTGTCGTGATCAAAGCCTTCTTCAACGGAAGCCATCTCTTCTTCAATCCACGAGGTGTCTGTATTCACGGCCACGCGTCGTCTAACTCTCATTATGGCGATGTTATCACGCATCCGTTTAATCTTAGGATGCTCTGATCCAAGGACGGGCTCCCAGATTTGTAAAGCCCGCTGCTGCACTATTATAAAGGAGAGACACTTGGCGCTTATTTTTAAGCTGCATAATGTTTTGAGCAGCTCTATAGAGCTCGTTGTTTGTCGATTAGAGTGGATTTGCTTCTGCCTCTCACGTCTCAAAAGGTGAGACAATTCTTGGATGATTCTAGCGGCAATACTTTGAGGACAGCCCTCAAATTCTGCGACTTTCATAATGGCGGCGTCGAATTCTGCTAATACGGCCGCCCAGTGATTTGATCCATACACATCAGCATAACGGAGACTTGCGAGATGGTTATTTCTGTCCAGCTAGTCTATAGTCTCCGTCAAGGGCATGGTTGTCCGCTGAAGTGGCAATTTTGGCAGGGTTACCATAGTATGGTATGACGCTTGAACTCCGCATGGAGAATGAAGGTGAGTTTGCTTGATGGCTTAAACTGTCGTCTGTACTGTCGCTGAAAATTTGTTCGACAGAATTGTTGAATTCCATTGTTGCTTGACGGGTGGATTGGACTGTACCAGATTGTTCGAACGTGGGGCTCCGTTACCGTTGGACGGAGTGCGACAAACAATATTGGAAGGTATGCCTTTCCCTATCAGCTTTCGTTGTCAAGGAAGGGGGAGTCGACTCCAAGTACTAACCAGTCGACGTGAACATGGACGAAATGGTATCAAGCCCATGCCTCTTTTCAAATCTATCCAACCTTTCCTGAGAGACGTCCTGAAATTCCCCGGCACCGTGCTTGCGTATAAAATTGGTTGCCTTGCCTAACGTCTCTTGCCTTCTCTTCCTTTTACGAACCATCTTCTCCATGTCTCGGTTCGGGATGTACTTCACAAAACCCCACTCTTCAGTCTTTCTCTTAAGCTGCCTCAACCTGAAAGTTCCTTAGAGGTCAGTATATCAACGACTGTCGAACGAAGTTCTATGATAGGAGAATCCGATAGCACTAGCTGGCGATGAGTTCTCTACTCACCCTGTCTCAAAACCATGGTCCTCGCTCAGGATTCGAATGACATCCTCGTGTGTTTTGTCTTGGTCAATGAAAAGCCCGCGTATGCGATCCTTTTGCTGCTCCCACTCGCGAGGACTGACTCGTTTGTAAGATCGGCGTGGTGGGATGGGCATCTGGCTCAGTGTGGTCGAAGTTGGATCCATCTTTGCTATTAGTATTTCGTCCAATCTTGGGTTCGATTTTGAAAGTATCCTGCGGTACTGAGTTGGCCTTTGATCGCCCATTTTTGTCAGAGAGGTAGGAAGAGCTTGACTAACTATCTGGTTCTGACGGGGGAACAGCACAACTATATACTCGAGGTCTATCAGCCCCCCGAAGGAGGCTGGTAGACCTCTGTCTTGTCCCTTTCGACAATATTATCGGAATCCACGAGTAAGGCGATGAGCCGCACTAAGTGACGGACCATTGGCGCATGACATGGGTAGTGCCTGTAAGATCTGACCATGGCCCATGCCGCCTGCACTCGCCTCCACCTGCAACTACAAAAGTGACATTCGGGAAAACCTGCAGAGTCACTGTCTCTGCAGACGCCGGCTTTAATCTTAGGCTCGATGAAGATTTGTTCTTCTCTCACGCCTTTGACATCATTTGTGCAACTTGTTGATCTCTTGGCTACCAATCAGCCTCTCAAGCAAGAGGGCATTTCCCTGGTTGTGTTCGTTCTTTTGTTATTGCAGCGTACAATTGCAACATGGCTCAACCCTCTGCATAGGATGCAGCAACAAAAGGGACATTGAACGCTTATAACCAATGTCTCACGATCGCCTTTTATTTATTCCGCCGTCATGTTCTTTTGTCTTCTTGCACACTCCTTGGACCTTCCTGTCAGCCTCAGTATCCCCGTTAGCTACATTTAATCCGACTAAACCCACGGTCGAAGAAGGGTAGTACAGCTCATACTACATGTGCACAAAGTGGTCCAGCACGAGACGGAGCAACTTACTTTCATGGAAATCTCCAAGTAAAGCACCATGCATACTGTACAAAATCATCATACAGTACTTCAATTCGCTCCTACCATGCTCAAAATATCTTAATTCAAAGCATCAAATCCTCTATCGAGACTACTCCAGGCCGCAATTCACCAATCAACGATCAGTCATTCAATCAGCTACAGCGACTATATATCTGTTAGTACATACTTCACTCAGAGATGTCTAGCGTTGCTTCTCACAGAACGAGTGACTGACTCTGCAGTAACCGGAAGGATACTTTGCGAACATGAGGGCAACTATCAATCACTAAGAGACCTGTCTGATTCAAGCACGACAAGTAATTACTCCCTTTAGGCGGGTAGAACCCATCACCCATATACCTATATCCCGGTAATCCAAAGTCTACAAGGTCTTCAAGCTCCGCTCCGTGGTTACACACCTCAATCCCCTAGCATTACACTCCTACCTTACGCTAAAAGTAAATCTCTACTTCTTCACCACAAACCCCGGCTGAAGCAGAAAGGGGAATAAACAGTGCGTCTGCATTATAAATTTCTTCTAAAACCGCCTTATCTACCTTACGCTCTCTGCTGTTCCGTTCCTCGTGGGGGAATTGAAGGGCAGGGAACCTGGGAGCCATCCTGCACGGGGGATTGGGAAAGAGGAGGGATGGAGGGTAGGAGGGTAGGTGGATGGGCGGGTGGGTGGGCCGGGGAGGAAAAGGGCGTGTAAATGAACCTTGACGAAGAAGCCGGGCGCGTCGATGAAACAACCTCACCTCACGCCTAACTCCTCGCGGTCAACATGGGCATGGCGACTTTCCAGTACTCTGGAGAAGGATGTACAGTAAACCCTCGATACGCGCACCCAATCCCATATACACTTCAAACCCCCACAGAGCCCAAAAAACTCGCATTCTCAAATCTCATCGAAGTTTTTTCCTCTAAAACATCGCCCTGGAGGTCGTCGATGCATTTTTATCAAAATATTTATCTATGAGATAGAAGTATCTCCTCAGGAAGTTATTGCTTATATCCCAGATAGAGCCGAGATTTTTAATATTCGATGTTCGTTTCGTACACCAAACCCTCGATACACCCAACCAACCACACGTACACTTCAACCCCCATATCGCCCAAAAACCCGTATTCTCAAATCTCATCGAAGTTTTTCCCTCCAAAACATCGCCCTGGAGGTCGTCAAGTATTTTTAACCAAATTTAATATCTATGAGAAACAAGAATCTTCTCTAGAAAAGCCGTTGCTTAAAGTATCGAAGGGTTTACTGTATTTATATCATTCTCATATTCACATTTCAAGTAATGCACACCCCCACATTCAAGCAACCCCTGTCAAAGAACGACTGGACCTCCATGAAACCCTGCTTTGCTTGCCGGATAATTTCTATTAACCATAATTTCCCGCCCCCCGTCTACGCCATGGTCTTCTACGCAATTCCTCCGCCTCCCCTTCCCCTTTCGGCGCAACACGCTCCTCACGTGTAAAAGATCCTCACGACCCCCTTCACGCTCCTCCGGCAGATCGGACACGTGTCGACCTGCCTCGCGCACTCCAGACACGCACACACGTGCCCGCAGTCGTAGAACAGCGCGTCTTGAGCCTCCCCGTAGCAGATCTGGCACAGCTTCTCGTCCTCCTCGGCCACCTCCCAGTACGTCGTCCCTTTACCGCTGCGCTTATCTTCTTTGAAGCCGCCGACGTACTTGTTGCCCGTGCGCTTCTCCACAAACGTGCCCTGGCCGTGGCGCTCGTTCTTCAGGAATTCCCCTTCGTACACGTCGCCGTTCGGGGAGATCAGCTTGCCCTTGCCCGAGCGGTTCTCCTGGAGGAAGTCCCCCGTGTACTGGTGTCCGGTGTTCGAGATGTGGGTCCCGTGGCCGTGGAAGCGGCCGTTCAGCATGGCGCCTTGGTAGAATTGCCGGCCGAACTGGCGGAGCGTGATCTCGCCTGTATAGTTGGCCGTGGGATGGCCGCGAGAGCGGAGCCAGTGGTTGTTCAGCATGGAGCGTGGATTCGAGAACTTGCCAGCTGCGTGGAGGGCGGACTTTCTGTAGAGAGTGAGGATTAGCACTGGTCAAAGAGATTCCTTGTATCAAGGTGTTACTGTATCTCAGAACATAGCAAATGGGAGACTTACTGATCCTCGGTGAGAACGTCGCCGACGAGGATTACGGTGCTATCGTATCCAGGATCGCAGTGTTCGAACTTGGATTCGGCAGAGATTGGTTTCGTCCGGTACGGAGCTTCAAGATACCACATTTGGAAGGACTTGTCGGCAGGCCAGCCGAGAATGCCTCGGACGATATCCTTGATAGAGGAGTCTTTCTTGGCGATAAAACTTCCAGCAGTGCGAATCTCTTGCTTTTCAGCATCAAAGACCTGAAGAAATCTGTAGGCATGGGGCTCTTGAGTAGGTTCTGGATTTGACTCTGTCGATGTGTCACTGTGTACAGAGGCGGCGTCGTCATTGTCCGCTTCATTTCCAGGGCTTTCAGTAGCAGTATCTGGCTGAGGTTGTTCGCTGTCATTTGGTTGAGGTAAACTCGCGACGTCTACGATTGTGTCTAAAGGCGTATCACTACTGGGTTGTGAATCTGGGTCAGGGGGGTTGGTATTTGTGGTCGGTGGAGTAGACGTGTCCTGGTCTTCCGCGGCATCCATTGCGGCTACCTCTTCCGCAAGGATTTGGGCTATGGCGGCCTCACTTAAGATGGCCTCGGCATTATCTTCGCTAGCATTGTTATTGGCTGTTTCTGATATAGATGACGCTGGTTGTTCCTCCGGCTCGACAGCTTCCGAGGCTACAGGATTTACTTCTGGGATCGCATTTGGCGACAATGGCTCTGGTGCGGCGGCAGGCGCTTCTTGGTCATGGACAATTTCTTCTGAGTCCTCGACAGTTGCAGGACGATCTTGATCCTGATCTTGACGCTGCTCTCCATTTTCTGCAGTCTGGTCTGTATTGCTTTCTCCTACTTGCAGCTGAGGATCGGATGGTTGGTTCGAAGTATCTCCTATAGCTTCAGATTGTGGTTCAGAGAGCGCCTGGTTGGGCTGCTCTTGGCCATGGCTTTCGCTAGAATCAGGGCCAGTTCCTTCATTCTCAGCTGATATTTCTGGGTTTTCGGGAGATTCTTCGGGTGTGGCATCCGACTCAGGGCGATCGCCAGATGCAGCGTTCTCTTGGCTGTCATTTGGCGGGCTAGGGCTTTCACCATCCGCCTTGGACTGGTTCTTCTCCTTCTTCGGCGGCTTGGGCACCGGATCTGGGATTCCGTAGGCGTCAACTTCGTTTTCCTGGAGCATGTATACCCACAGATTGGCACTTCCGAATTTGGATATCTTTCCAACGGTATCTGCATATGCACTTATCCTATGCACACACTTGCCAAGTTCCTGTAATGGAGGGAAATACCCAAGGTTCCAAAAGCGGATCTTTCGCACATCGTTGATTTCTTGTGATTCTGCAAGTTTCTTTCTCAGGTCAAAGAATGTAGTAGCATACGGAATTTCCAGAGAAACCACGTGCGAAGATTGCGTCTCCGTATTCTTCAGTACGTTGACGTCAAGAAAGCCATGGCGGCCTTCAATATGCTGTGCGAAATACATTGACACCTTGATGTTAGCCTCGTCTGCTGTGTCATCTTTCAGGATGTCTTCGTCATTAACGGCACTTCTCACGTTGTGATGCATCTTTAAGCGGCGTCCCAAATCCCACGGCTCAAACTTTCCAGGCAAATATTCTTGCAGAACATCTGTTCTGATGTACATTGCAAGGTATGCAGTGTGACGCGTGGACGAATTCTCCCGCAGGTCGTCGCCCTCCAAGCCTTCAAATTCTTCTAACATCTTCTTCGTCTGGATCAAGATCTTGTTCCCGTCGCCATCTTCGAAAGCGAGCCACCGGGTGCCCGGCCCATCTGGTCGTATGACAGTGTAGAAGTGTTGCGAGGTTCGCTCAGCAGCATGGACAACAAAACCATATAGTGTATATTTAGTATGGGACTGGTGTGGAACGATGCCACCCACATCGAGCTCATCATCAAGCCGAACTCGATTGTAATGTAATTTCCAGGCCCTCTGGTCATGCTCAAATTGTTGTCGGCCAAGATCAACGGTCAAGAATGGGGGTAGAAGCTTGTCTTCATATTCTGAAGGTTGTAGTTTGCTGACGCCCTCAGAAACACTAGATACTTCCTTGCAGGAAATAGACAATGTGGCTTGTTGTTTCGATAAAGGGTCGAGTTTGATGGGCGAGGCTGGGTCTCGAGACTGGACGTCGAGGATCGTGCTAAATCGCTCATTCACACCTTTGTCACTGTATTCGATTTCAACAGATCTTCGAAATCGTTCCCAAAAAGTGAGGACGTCTTGGAATCTCTCGCCAAAGTCCGAAAGCATATTGAGTAACGGATAAACATCTACGTAGGGAATGTTCTTTCGTTGCTTACGCATGAGATAGAGAATAATCTGGCTGCCAGCGCATATTGGCATTTGCTTTGCTGCTGGATCGTGTCTCCAATCATCCACCGGGGCGTTCTGGATCAAATTTCGAATGGGAGCCAGATGGAGAAGAGCCGAGAGCCCAGCTACTCCTGGGCTATAACGTACGGGCGGTGTTCCCAAAGCTCTATAACCAGTGACACTCACTCCATCCCAAAAGCTTTCCGAATCCGAGGGATGAAACCACAGCCGCTGGGTAGGGTCATCAAACAAACGAATGTAGGCGTCGAACGCTAATGTGTCGTCACGCAGCAAGGCTTGACGTTGACCTCTCTGCCTATTGTGGATCTCATCCCATCCTTCTGGTTGAAAATTTGTCCATCCCCAGTCGTCATTGCCTTTGTTGAATTGATGACAAGATGAATTGTGGTGGTTCGTTCTTGGCTCATTTGGATTATAGATCACAACACCAATCTGCGCAGGTACCCTCCACCCGTCGTCGGCCGCCGGCTGCTCTTCAGGCTTCTCATTCCCGTCAGAGTTTCCAGCTTCCGAAGTCTGATTTTGGTCGGCATTCTCAGACGCTTCTTGATTGGCTTCAGAACTCTCAGCACCCGCACTCTCTTCAGATTGAGACTTTTCTGGCTCCTTCTGCTTGGGAGGCGTCGCAGGAAACGAAAGATTGCCTTTCTTTTCTGCTTCACCAAGAAGTTCGTCGCCTGGTCCTTCCACCCAATGGAACTTGGTTTCTGGCATCTCTTCATCGTCCCCCATTGGCACTTTGGAACATTTAATATAACAGCTAAACGAGCGAGAACTGTTGCCTCTTGGGAAGAATTTCAATTTCCAGAAATAGCCACCGGCTTCTGCGCATGGTGAGTGCATGATGCGGGTAAAGTTCGGTCGCTCTTTCGTGCCTCTGACGCCTTTGATGGTCCATGAGATCCTGATTTTTTTCGACGGTCTATATTCTGGATCGTCAAGGTCCGAATATATTTGTTCCTCATGGTATTTGTAGTCAAGAGCAGAAACCTCATTGCCTCCTTCTTCAATCTCTTTAAGCTCGTTCTCATCCGGAGAAGAAGTGTCCTCTTTCAGGTCAACCCAGAAAGCATTCTCCTCTGGTGGTGGAGGAGTGGGTTCGGGGCTATCGGTGGGAGGTTGAGGCGTGTCTTCAGCATCAGCTGGTGGTGGCGGGGGAGGTACGGATTCAGGGTTATCCGTAGGCCCTTCACCAGAGTCACCAGGTGGTACCGGAGACACTGCGGATTCTGAAGAGTCGGACGATTCTCGGGGGGTTACTTCATCCGCAACTGCCTGGGAAGCCGGTGGATTGGCATCTTCCGCTGGCTGGACAGCTTCTGGCAGTGTGGAAACGCTCTGTACCTCGTTTTCTCGCGGTGTAGACTCCTCGCCGGGTTCTACTTGCGGGGTATTATCAGGAACGAGAGCAGGTTCCGTCGTAGTAGCTGTGGCTGAATCCGAACTCTCAACTGCTGATGTAGACGTGCTAGCCAGTCCGGGCCTGGTCTGTTCAAGGACAGACTGCGCGTCGCTTGGTGGCGTGGGCAACTGTTCCGAGTCACTATCTTCTGGCTGTGTTGGTGCCTCTTCCCGGACAGTAGCTGCAGCTTCTTCTCTCGTCGCATTGGGTGTCTCGGTCGCCGGCTGTGTAGAGCCTTGGCTCGGCGGCGAAGGACCAGGCGCAGAATAATTTCCAGTATCGGAAGACATTGTAGGAGGTGAGGTTATATCTTGAGACGGCGGGGATGGATAAGAATGGACCTCAGCCATCTTCCTCAGAGGCCCAACTTAAGAAGGTGAAAGGTCAATCAATTCGGTTCCAAGCGTGAATATTCAGAGATCAATAGTTCTTGTGGGACGGAAGCTCGGAGAAAGGTGCGGAATAGTGAAAGAAAATACACTAAATCCTCGATATTAACAACGGCATCTGGAAAGAGTGTCTCTATCTCACCGATAGCAATCTCAATGATGGCGGTTCAACGTCCTTCGCACTGATAGCTGACTACAGACAGTACAGTCTGCGATTGAAGACCCGTTCCAGCTTCTCAAACGCCTTTTATCGAGGGTTTGCTGTATTCTATGAACGTCTTGATGTACAGTATGGAGACAACCGAGCATACGGGTGTGGAAGAAGGGAAACTCGTATTCGTCCGGTAAGAAAAGGACCGAAGTGGGAACTTTGGCATGAAAATATACAGAAATTCACGATAGATGGGAGCAAGGCAGCAGCCAGATCAGCTGTGTGATATGAGTCGAGGCTTGGTTCACAGGGAAACTGATTGGCTGCAGGTTGAAGGGAAGAGGGAGTTAGAGAGCGTGGAGCTTGTTGGGTGGAGCACCTATCGGGGCCTGGGGGAAGGCGGGACCCTGGCCTGAACAAGTCAAGAGTCACAACGTGCCACCAGTTGCTCTCACCGCCTGCATCTCGAGTGGGGGCACTCGCTCGTCCCAGGCACTATCAGGCCTTCGCTCGGGGTCCAGGCAGCTGCCATCTCACCCGGAACATCCCTACGCCCATCCTGATACGCCCCATGAGGCTCAACTTCGCCCTCCACACATCCCCGCTTGCAGCTCTGCATGGGCTCTCCAGATACACTCTGGCTCCAGGCATGACAGGCGGTCCCTCGAACAATTTGCACGACTTCATGCTACCATCATGCAAGATCTCGAGGGTCCTCGTCATCACGCATCAGTGCTTGTCGGCGTGCTCAAACACTTTGCTGTCACCGGGGGAACCTACGCCTAAGAGTGAGGCTGAGATGCTGCAACCACCCTTGCACTATTTCCCCCACAATGGCAGGCACCCGCCACCCTATCCTTGTCGATGTCTTGGGCTACTAACATGGAGGGGTACTCCTTTGAGTGCTAGTCGGGACGCTGACGACTACCTTCACGTCCTTTCCTTGCCGACGTGCACGCCGTCGAGATTGCCACTCACGGAGGCCTAAATTACTGGACAGACATTTCGAACTCTAAGCATTGATTCTTTCTGGAGTATTGAGTCACAGATCTTTCGGGTTCGCGATCGTGATTTCTTGGCATTTATTGCCGGCCTTTCTCTGCACTTGACCGCGCCTCCTCGTTGTGCTTTGCGAAAGTGGCCGCCACAATCATGGGAAATACTAGTGTAGCTTCAGCATATACCTGTTCGACGTTTGTTAGCAATGTTAGGACATCATGGAATGCGTTACGCCGGCATGCAGGATTTCTCGCTTTTCTGGTAGTGGGCGTACCTTAACACTGTCGGCGTCAGCCTTGATTTTGCCCCAGCTCACCGCTTCATCTGGCCGGGCTCCGGCGTCACTGCCGTCGAACTCCTGAGCTGTATTAATGTACACGGCGCTCTCCGCTCCATTGCGCATTAGGCATGCGTTCGCAATATGGTGCTTGACCACCCCGCCACCAAGAATGATCATTCCTGCCCGCTTGGCGCGCACAGAAATGGTGTTAAGCCGGCGGATATCTTCGACGATGTCGATGCGCAGTTGTTGCGGCGACGCCTTGAAAGTGTGGAAGTAGAGCATGTCCCCTAGACTGCCATCGGTCAACGCAGGACAGAATACGGGAATGTTGTTCTTGTATGCCCAGTAGCACACTGAAGACTCGTTGTTGATTTCTTGGCCCAATCGGTGGATCACCTTGCTCGGAGTCCAATGCAGTGGGTTATCGGTGGATTTGGAGAGTTCCTGCTCCTCAAGCATTTTGTTAAGGATCGGAATAACCCAGTCTTCAAAGGCGCAGTAATTACTATTCGGGACAATGAGATTGCCGATTCGGTTCATCCCCTTTGCTCTCAGGGATGCACCGCTGGCCGTAAATGATCCAAGATACGTGGGCGCAAGGCATTTTATCAGGTCTTCTTCGACGCCACCCGCCGTAGTGACGACTGCGGAGACATGACGATGTTGTACCAGATATCTCAAGGTCTCTCTCAAGCCAGAGGAGATGAGATTCGAGGTGTATCCGAGAAAGATGGTCGTCTTTTCAGCCGAGTCTGGATCTCTCCACAGCCGCTGCCATTTTGTTAGCATTCTCCTCTCCGGGCCCGACTACCTTGACGCACACACCATGTGGTTGATGATCTTGACTGCTTGACCGACAGCGCTTGCCTGGAAACCCATATCGGCCATGCTTGCCACCAGATCATTGACCGTCAGGTCGGAAGACGCGTACTTGTCAAAGTCGAGGCCATGAATTTTGCCCGCCTCGTCAGGGACGGGATCGGATGCCACTAGCACGGCATTCTGGGCTTTCAAAGCATCGTCTGATCTATCTTCACCTTGTCTTCCGTTCATGTCTTCGAGTTCCGTCCTAACGCTGGCATTTGGTACCCACCGACGACGCTCTCACTGCCGGCAAAAGATGTGGCCCAGCAAAGAATTCCATCCACAACTGTCTTTCTAAGGGAGGTGGTCTGCTAGGTAATGCTTCTTTCAAAAGGTCTTTAGACTGTCTCTTTCAGTTGGTGAGTTGAACGTAAGGTCGGTGGCTATTCTCTTTCTGTGCGGCATTGAAAATTTGGCTGGCAAGGCTGCGGGAACGGGCTGCGAGGCTGCGACGTGGTGCACGTCCGACGCTGGCATTCCGTGGCGCTGATCCCGGTTATTGCAGGAAGCCCTGGCTAACGGGCGTGCCCATTGGCTTCACTCTTGTGCCTGTGACCAAACAGCGGCCGCCTTGGCCACACGTCACCCTCTAGTGCATTTCTCCCGGCGCTGCGGTCGGCGGATCAAGATTGGCCTTCACTTTAAGAGCCTTACCCAGATGAGGCCCTGCCGATGCCGTGTCTGATTGGCGCTCGCTTCCTGGCTGGGGGCTGCCCATCTCTCCACCGGTCTGTGTCACTTGTTCTCCTGCTCGAGACTAAACTTCCACGCTATTTTAAACTCTTCATCTTCGTTCCCGACGATTCAACATCACTCCCAAACGTCGCGGTTCAATCTCTGTCCTCCTAGATGCCGCAATCAGGTGTGTAAAGCCTGACGACAATCCGGCTATAATTGTGGCTGTTCTGGGCACGTGATCCGGTATTTTCCCACCGCCTCCCTCGTCGAGAATTTGCCTGGTCTTCCTTTCGTTTTCAGGATCGTGTTTCAACGCCATCAATCAAACGGTGGCCGCCTCGTCGTTCTGAAATTGGACGCAAGCTTCCATTCAAGGTGTTACGTCGCTCTTCGCTCGCAGCCGCGTCACGCACTGTCGTGATTGTTGTTGCCGATAATTTCCGCCAAGGCAAGACTGTCTCGAGAGGATCCTTTCGATTTTTGGTACGCCAAGATTCATGCCTTTGAGAATATACTATCCTACCGTTCGTTCGATATCTTTTGAATGGCACATTGCCGCTAGTACATGACAGTTCCCAATGTATTCTCGACATAGTAACATGAGAGATTCTGACCGCGAACGTTCGCCCTCGCGGGCTTCTGATAGACGTCCATCTCTGAATTACAGCTCTCGGCCTTCTGAAGATTTAACGTCCACGCTCAGCAGGGAGCCTCCAAGAGGCCCTAAAGCCATGGACGCCAGTCGTTCTCACGTTTCGTCGGCTCCACGCTCTCGGCCCTTTCCTAGCCGTCCTGATTATCGTGACCGAGACAGAGACCGGGATTATCGAACCAGGGAGCCGTCGTCTTTGAGCCGCCGGCCCGACGATCAGAGATCAGAGTGGAGTCGTCGGGAGCGCGACACGAGCACCAGAGATGGTCGATCTTACTCAAGTCGTCGTTCTCGCTCTCCGCCTCCCAAGGATCGTTGGGACACCAGGTACTCTCCCACAAATACGCACGAATCTTCTAGACTACGTCGCGAGTCGAAGGAGAGCTTACCCCCGTTCAGCTCCAGAACCCAAGACGCCGCCTTGTGGAGTACTCGAGGTCGAGGTCGGGGCGATTTCGACCGGGGAAGGGCAAGAGGGTCAGCTATAGAAGCAGATCCGTACCGACCCAGAAGTCGCTCAAGGGAAACTTGGCGCGAGCGAGATTTGCGGGAAGATCGCGACCGCCGAGACGCGGATTACGACAGGAGAGACCGCTCTGAACGACGGGATCTCGACAAATGGCAGGATCGGGATGATCGCGAGAGAGATCTTTTTCTTGGGAAACGAGATCGTCCCCCGAGCCGCAATAGTGTCGCCAGTAGTACTGTCACGACGCCCTCTGCCACCCAACCTCCCGTTTCTATAGCTGGTGACAAGTCCGCTGCTGTAAAGGCAATAGGAGACACCAGTCGTCGGTATTCTGTTTCAACGCCAACTGCGCCGCGTAGGGAGACTGAGAGAGCTGATTACTTCTCCTTAAAGATGGAGACTACGTCACGGACACAGTCCGCAAGAGCTTTGTCACCAGCGCCAGCTCCTCAAGTCCCGGCTTTTGGTACGCCTCTTGAGTTCCCATCGGGCCCCAAAAAGGCCACCTCGAGTCAGCCGCCAGAAACGACGAAGACATCGACAGTACCAACGGGGCCTAGAATAGGTACAACCCAGTCACAAGTTACGCCTGGTGCACAACCGCCAACGGCACCAAAGGCTATAAGAGAGTCGATGTATAACAGCAGCCCACGAGAGTCAAAATTTGTGCCTTCGGAAACGAGACTCAAGGACATCCATCCATCAGCCTCTCGGTCTGTGCAAAACGGTAGTCCAAGTGTATCCCGTTCAGCTCCAGCACCGCCGACGGGACCCAGAGCCGCTTCCCAGCTTAACCGTCCCGGATCCCGAATGCAAGCAGATGTACCGCTTGCATCGACTGCCCAGAGCTCTCATGCACGTACAAATTTTGCCGAGTCAAGCACGAAAATTTCGTCCCTGGATTCTTTACAAGGCGCATCTTCTACTATACACAAACCTACGAGTATGCAATGGGTGAACCCAGCGTACCAGCAGGGTATCAATGCTAACCGACCTGGCGCATATGGGAGTCAGAGCACGGTTAAGGACAATAGTAGTGTCGTTGATGCAACAAGCCCAACTGGACTCTCTTCTGCTCCGATGTCAGCCGGGAGAGATTCGCAGAACGCTGAGGCTCCCGATATCAGGTTCCTGAATGATACACAGGAGAACATTGGATCTAAAACCGGCTCACCAACTTTACCTGAAGTTGATCGGGTTAGCGCTCCCCAAGCTTCAGGTACACCGCCTGCCCCTTTTGGAAACCGCCACTTAAGCGATGAAGAAGCAGATGAAGAGGAGGAAATGGGGCTGGATGAAGAAGACTTTGCTGCATCAGAATCGAAGTATCAACGTGATCGAGAAGCTCTACTCTTGCGACGACCACCATCGCCGCTGAAGGATCCTGATATTGTGGAAAAGTTGTTAAAGATGCAATTACTTAGGATAATCGTATCCGAAAAGCTTCCAAATGAAATTACGATACTAGGACCACTGGACAACTTGGAAATGACGAAGGATGCTCTAGACGCCGCCATGGCTTCTAAAGTCCCAAAACAAGAACAAGAGACGATGCCACCGGGACGGCCATTGCGTAAACTGAAGCATCACCCACAAAATGCGATGCTCACTCCACCTTTAGAGAATCTCCCCTATCTTGAGAGAAAGGGACTGGACTCTGTCGCTACGATAGAAACCTTCGATAGTATGTTATACGATGAAGATGAGGCGGATGAAGAGCTTTGGCACAAATTGCATGCGCGGCATAGAGAAGAAGCAAGCGGTAACGAAAGGCTTCGAGATGCATTTACGTCAATGTACCGACCATGGCGAATGCATGTCATAGAGCTTGATCGAAAGAAGCGTGAGGAAAAGCCTCTCACGCCTGCTCCGGCGTCACCACCGCTCTCGATAGTGCAGACCGCTGTCCCCACCCCTGTAATAGAGAGGACTCGTGGCGCGA
Source organism: Pyrenula aspistea (assembly GCA_021030945.1). Taxonomy (NCBI): domain Eukaryota; kingdom Fungi; phylum Ascomycota; class Eurotiomycetes; order Pyrenulales; family Pyrenulaceae; genus Pyrenula; species Pyrenula aspistea. Next base: position 414,108 of record JAGFML010000024.1, read on the forward strand.
AGAACATGACCGAGCTAGACTTCCAAAACATCCTGAGAGCTTCCGAGCAATCGGCACGCGAGGAACAGGAACGTCGGGAACGCGGATTGAATGCCAAGCCTGATCCGGAAAAGGAAGCTATGATACCTCCAATGCTCAATGAGGCTGAACGGGATGCCTCTGTCTTCGAAGATTGCAATCAAGTAGTACTATCTGACAATGTCCTAGATATTTACGACTATATTCCATTGCAAGACGACTTTACCGAGGATGAACAGAAGGCTTTCACGCACGCATACCTGACATGGCCCAAAAAATGGGGCAAAATAGCCGAATCTCTGCCAGATCGAGATTTTCAACAGTGCATCTTACATTATTACCTGACGAAGCAGGCCCAGAAATACAAAGACGCCGTCAGAAAGAATCAGGGCAAACGGGGTCGCCGAACGAAGGGACCTGCAACACGACCCAAATCAAATGCGCTCATGGCTGATCTTGGCGTTCGACCGGATGTCTACGAAGGCGACGAGTTTGAGCCTGTGCCTCCCGCTGTCACTGACACGGGCCGCCCGCGTCGGGCTGCTGCCCCAACGTTTGGGGACAACGGTCCTGATTCTGAAACGCTGTCCGGCAGCGCTCCCAGACCCAGAGGTAATCATGGCAAAGAGCTTGGAGGCGATCAGAGCGGCGAAAAACCTGCGAGAGGAGGTAAGCGAGCTGCTAAGGGAACACGGAAACCGAAAGGGCAAGTAATACCAGTCGCTGGGAATACTGGTCCTTCACCTCAAAAGCCAAGTAGCGAGGTTGTGTCAATTGCCAAGTCTTCTCGTGGCGTTCCTAAATCGGATCCGACGCTGCTGAAGGTTAGCGAGAACCAAACACAAGATGCTCAGAGGCACATTGACCACGAGATGGAACGGCATGCTCAGTATCCACTTGTTTCTAGCGGTTCGGAAACCGAAACAGTCATGACAGGCTTTCAAGTCCTTCAACAGCATCAACCTCATCAGCCTTCAAGCTACTGGTCCGTCTTTGAAGTCCGTGATTTTCCTAATCTCTTGAAGTATTACGGCCGGAATTTCGAAGCGATCTCCAATCATATGAAGACAAAGACCCCCATCATGGTAAGTCAACTCATTTAGATGTAAGTTGAATCTCTAATAAGCCCCAGGTCAAAAATTATTATGTTCGCTGCCTCGAGAATGGCAAATCGGAGTTTGAAAAATACGTGGAGGAAGCCGAAGCTCGTAAGCAGAGAGGCGAAAAGATGGGACCGCCGCCGCTTCCCGCTGTGCCTCCAAAACGGAAGTACGACGTGACCTCGGCAGCGGTATCTCAGCGGCCGTTAGCACCTAGCACAGACACAAATGAGGTCGAAGACACTGCAGGCACAAACACCAAACCCGCCATGTTTGATCGGTCTCCTTCAGCTGTGCAGCAAGGGAGCCCGCCGTCGGACTTTTCAATAAATGCACGCGTACAGCCTGCAACCCAGCCGACCAATTTTCACATGGCACCAGGATTGGGAAGAGGGGAAGATAATGTGCAGCAGGTCCGATCTTCAAGCGCTGGCCAGTCGCGACCTAGCCAGGGTCCAAAAATCGGGTTCTTCCACGACGACAGACGAGAGGCTCGTCAAAGCTCGTCGGCTGCACAGATGGTTCCACAGCAGCATGCAACGATGCATCTTCTCCCCTCTCAGCCACAAGAGAAAGCACGTCCGGACCAGACCCGTCACCAAACCATATTGCCTCAGCGGCAGAACATTGCACCTCAACCGGTTCAGCAACAACCTGCGCAAATCCCACAAGGTGGTTCTTCGATGAGCCACTCATCATACATGCCCCAACAGCCAATGTCACAGCACGCTGCTACAAGTGGTGCGGGTCAGGTACGGCATAGCAGCAATGCCTCGCCTAACGCCAACCCCCCCTCAAACATTAAATCAGAGGTTGAAGCAGGATATGCTCGACGTCATGAGACTCCTCTTTCCATGCGTCCGTATGGACCATCTCCTGTACACTCTCCAAGTATCTCCCGACCCTCAACCACCTTGCCGATACAAAAAGAGAATTCCCGACCCTCTTCTAGTTCCGCTCCTCCTCCTCAGGAAGCTCCAAGAGCAACTCCCGCCAAGCGCTCAAACATAAACAGCATACTGAATGACGAACCAGAAGATCCACAGCCAAGCAAGAGAGTTACAACTGATCAGTCCTCTAGTACGAGAATGCCATCAGTAAAGTCACCACCACCTCCGCCAATGTATTCACAAAATACTTCGCAAATGCAGAGTAACCAAATGTATCCGAGACGCGATGAAATGCAACAGATGCAAGCCCATCAACATCAAGCACATAGATCCTCTTTCGGTGGTCACACTCCTCGGGGACAAATGCATCCGCCGTTCACCCATCCACCCCAACAAGGTCAAGCATACGGAGAGCTACAAGCCAGCGGATGGGGTGGAGAATCCGCACCAGCTCCTAGCACAGTTAATCAAGAATGGATAAAGCGCTTCGACCCGCGCATGGCTCAGTTTCACACTCCGCCAAGCGGCACTCCCGACCCTACCAGTCGCGGTCAAGCAGTTCCAATGTCACCCTACGCAACGCCCTCGGCCCCGATACAACCGGCAGCGACAATCTCCAATAGTGCACCCTCTCAAAATGTTCCCGCATCTCAGTACCATCGTATGGCAGTCCATCAGTCCGTGCTTCCAGCAAATCCTTCCCCACCTCCACCATCGCAGCCACCCCCAGGAGCTGGGCCTTCTTATCGGGCCCAACCCAGTAGTAATCAGCACAGCAGAATGTCTTCATACGGTCCGCAGCAACCAGCATTGCACGTTCACACAACGGCGAACGCTCCGCCTGGACATCCTCATTCTGCTCCATCAAGCGCGATTCCCTCATTGACCCGGCAACCTTCTTCTCACTTCGACAGCCGCCCTATGCCAGGGCCTCCGCCGTCGACATATGGCGCGCACCAAACCCACATTCAACCACAACAACAGATGCCTCTCCAATTACAACACAGTATCAGCCCTCCGCCCTCCCAACCTCAAAGTCAGCAGTCAAGAGTGCAGCTTGGCAATGATTATCCTCCTCAGTCAGGTAGGATCTACACACCTCCAGCTCAACCCTATCCACTTTATCAGCAACAGGGGCAGTACAGACACTATCAGAACGGAGAGGAAAGGAGATGAATGGGCCGTAACAGAGGTTTCGGATTTTGTTTAGAGGTATTAGGACTTGTATCCCTGAAGCCATTCAAATTGCGACATCCGGAGGCACTTATACGCCCTTTTTGGATGATCTGGTTTTCACTTTTGATATGGGAAGTCTTGATAAATGACCAGTACACCATGTACGATACGATGTCGCCAAAGGAATGAAATACCTAATGACCTTAATGTCGTTCTACAAATATCTCAATTACTTGCTCAGTGAAACCTTGAATTATGCAAGATTCCTGTGATTGTCGTCATAGTATACAGATAGGATATAGCATTTGTTTGAATCGAAATTGGAATGCTGTATACAGGTACACATTATGCATTCTCTCTTGCGAGGGTGGAAAAGCTGAGGATGGGAGCTGATGTGGCAAAGCGGAAGGCAGCGCAGCCACACTGTGGCTACCTTAGGTACCTGGTAACCTGATACGTAATGCTCCGCGTCAACGGGTTGAGGACAATACAGATCCAAAAGCGCCTTGCAGATCGCCTATCAGCGACCATACACTTGTCAGATAATTGAGTGCTACTACTACTCGCCGCGTCAGCTATCAAGCGAAGAATAATCACCCGTCACTTTTCTAATGCGGTGACAATCTACAGCTTGGACGTCGAGTGAGCTGTTGCCTTGGTCGTCCATGGAGAGTTCATTGCGGCGGTAGCGGGAAACTCTGGGTCTTGCTGCTACCTTTTCCGTGTGCTGAAATCTCTATAGACACTTCATGAGCACGTCCTCAAACAATCATGGTCGTCCGAAAACCTGTCCCCGGCGCGGGAATAACGGCCTCTCCAGCACCACCATCAAACGCGCCCCCGTACCCAGTAACTCCGACTTCACCTGGCCCGAGAAATAATGATGCTCCGGCCACCACAGGCGATTCGAGAACTGCGTATTCTTCCAACCTTCATCAGTCCCCCGCGTTCAACCTAGTCTCCCTTAACGACGCTCAAAACTCAGAAACTGACAATCCCTGGGCCGAAGAACCGAAATCACCCAGAAAAGACCACCTACCTTCCGCGCTCCAGATAGGTGCTGCTCAAAGAGATATGGGCAAACCTCAAGGTCGCGAAAATACGTCTGAGAATCCCAATCCAGGCCCCAGAGAGGCAACACCAAGATCATCGTTCGAGAGCCAGGAATCTGACGAGTCCTGGGCCAACATTGATGATGAAGATGAAAAACAGACCAAAAATGAATATCAAGATCGCAGGATATTCCAAGCCTTTGCTGGCAGTGACGGCCCATACGGACCGAGTTCTAGTCACCTTGGGACGGATCAGCCAGTGACGCAGAGTATCACGCAAGAAGAACATGCTAGGGATGACCCGCTACATCCTGAACTCCATCAGACTCCTTCTCCCCCACAGCCACTTTCTAAAAATCCTTTTCGGCGGAAGATGTCCAACTCTCCTTCTCCATTGTCCCAGTCTACTCCACCGCAGCCACCTGAAAACATCCAAACTCCGTTCTCACAAGTTCATGATGTCAAGGGCAAAGGGAGGGCTAACGAAGCTTTCGACAGCGAAGTTAGCTCGATGCCGATACCAGTACAATCCGAAAATTTAAGCTATCCTGTTTCAGAATTCGCCAACAACCTCAGGCTATCGGATAACGCTTCAAGCGAATCGTTTCCCGCCCAAGATCACCAGACCAGAAGCGATGCACTTCGCCAGTACGAGCCTACTTCCGAGCCCAACAGTTCAATCTACACTTACGGATCAACGTCGCAGAAGCCCTTGTCACCCATACTACCAGCCGACAATCCATGGACCGTGCCAAGCGACGACACGCATTCAGCTGATATTCGCTCCAGCGAAAAGCCGACGACCTCAAACTCTCAACAGGATCTAATAGACTTCCATGACGCCCACCCTACCGCCACTGGCGAGGAGACTGGTCTCTCTGACAATCGGTTCAACGTCAATGGCGAAGCTACCTTTAATTCACATAAACCACCCACCCAAACCAGCACTCTGAGCTCCAATCTTGTCTCGGAAGAACAGCTCACTAGGTTACGTGAACAAAGAAAAGAGACTTATCAGATCAAACATTTTGACTGGCTTGACCCCCGAAAAGGGGACATCACAAGAACATCCATGCTGATTCAGAATAAGAACGGCCCATGTCCTCTATTAGCCCTAGTTAACGCGCTCATATTGAGTATAGACGATTCGGCTGTCAATAAGACATTACGCAGTCGAGAGAATGTCAGCCTAGGGCTTATTATAGAGTCCTTGATGGATGAGCTCACAACAGATGCTAGAGGACTTGCTACGGGCCCATTACCCGATGTCGATGAGCTGAATCGATTCCTCCTTATGTTGCACAATGGAATGAATGCAAATCCTAGAATAGCAGCATCGGCTCCGCCGCCACCAAATCTCATGGACGCACGAAATTCTCTCCTTCCTGATCTCTTTAACGATGACAGAAAGCCAGGGTCATTTGAAGAGACTGCGGACGTAAGGCTCTACTCTGCGTTCTCCATACCACTCGTCCATGGATGGCTACCCAGTCGATCTGACCCGGCGTACCAAGCGTTCGCCAGGTCCGCGCCGACGTACGAGGATGCTCAGACTATACAGTTCGGAGAAGAAGAGCTCGAAGCAAAATTAAGTCAAGGCGGCCTGGACTCCAATGAGCAACAGCTACTACAGGATATTGTCTCAATAAAAACATTTCTTGATGCTTATCCAACCCAGCTTACTCCACATGGTCTCGGCGTGATCAGAGGCGCACTGTATCCAGGCTCGTTTGCCATCCTGTTTCGGAATGATCATTTCAGCACGATCTACAAGCATTCCGAGACCGGTCGAATTTTCTCTCTTGTTACTGATGCCGGATACGCCGGCCACGATGAAGTCATTTGGGAGTCTTTAGTCGACGTATCTAACAAGCATAGTGAATTCTACTCTGGGGATTTCCGACCCGTTGGCAACATTACTGAATCCTCCAACAACGCTAGTCATTCACATCCGTCGACTTGGAATGCCAAACAAGGTCCAAATACCCCAGGATTCTCAGCTCGGCAGCAACACCTCTCCCCTGGCAGACCTCTAGACCAAGATCTTCCATCCCCGTCTTCCCCTCTCCAGGAGCAAGCTGACGCGGACTACGCCCTAGCCCTCCAACTCCAAGACGAAGAAGAAGCCCGCGCCGAAGAATCCCGGAGCTCCAACCGCCGCCGTGCATCCACCAATCCGCCTCCTAAACCGCCTCGTCCAAACCGGTCCAGCACCACCCAAAATTCTCAAACCGACATCCGGCCCCTAGTCCCACCCAGGAACCGCCCCAACCCAGCGGTGAACCGCTCCTCCGAGCTCGACAACGACAACGACGCCCCGCCCTCATACGCCGAGGCATCAAAGACCGCCGCCTACCAGCCGCCCGTGGGCCATCCTTCCCACGAGAGCCACACACCCAGAGCAGCGGGAGGAGGCTCATCGCGGTTGGACCCCGGAAGGGCCAGTGCGACCCAGCAGGCCACGCCGCTAGTGGCGAGGGCGGGGAGAGTGCAGTCCTCCTCCGGGCCCTGGTCTTCCGACGAAAGGCCCCCGGCTGGGAGGAGGTACGGCGAGCAGCAGTTCCCGTATTCGTCGTCGCAGATGGCGGGCGTGAGGCAGAGGGAGAAGGATTGCATTGTGATGTGATATTTTTATTATTTTCCCCTTGACAAATACATAGGGGTTCTTGAGATGGAGTTTTTCGTGGGCTTGGTTCGTTGCTGTGGCACGGTATGGTATGATACGGTACGGATTACGGTGAAAGGGCATATGATGATATGGAATCCGGAATTGCTCGAGTTGTACGGGACGACGGAGACCAGAAAGGGAATGACAGGCAGGCAGGCAGGTAGGCGGGCGGGCGGGCAGGCGCTGTAACGGATCGGATGATGAGACTAAGATACTTAGATAACACTTACGCAACATCGCAATCGCAAACTTTCATCTCTCCCACCGCGTGGAGACTCTATTTACCCTACCTTCCTGGGACCAGAAACTAGTCAGCAAGGAGGAAAGGACAACATAGCTAGCTAGCTAGGTACTCTAAGTAGTCGGATACTGGATGTGTGCACTTCACAGTCCCACTCTGGTGAAAAATTGCGGCTATCGAAATTCATTGATGGGATTTCTATTCGGTCAGCAGACAGACGCCCGAGAAGGTGCTTCTAAAAACGCTTGACTTTCGGCTCCACCTAGAACTCCGCCTCGCTAATGACCAACGCGGCGCATCCCCTCCCGACCAGCCCATCTAAAAGGAGAGCCTCAGGTAGGCAGGCGCCTATGATGCTCGTGTCAATTCCTCCGCCGCAGCTCCCCCGCCCCCTCTGCGACCTCCACCGCACTTGTCGGATGCCCGATAAAATCGTCCTCCTCCAACCCGTCCGCGACCTCCAGTACCACGCTGTCTGTCCTCTTCCGCCTCTCTAACTCTCCATCCATCCGCAACCCCCCATCCGCCGCGTTCTTCTCCTTCTCCTTTCCCTTCCCGCCCTTCGGCTCCTCAAACCTCTTCTTCACCGTCGCAATCATCTTCCCGAACCAATGCACGTTCAGCGAGTTCAGCACCAGGTTGCTCCCCAGATACGTCGCCGCGAGCCACACCGGAACGGGGCCCGTCCTCACCGCGTCCGCGAACCGCATCACCTCCCCCTGCGCCTTCACGCAGTCTACCCTCCCGAGACACAGCTCTCCGTTCCGCGGGACGAAGATCTCCGCCGCTGCGTTGGCCGATGAGTTCGTGAGCGCGGAGACGGGCAGGTTGACCGCGGCCCAGATGTCGCGGAAGACGCGGACCGACTGGTAGGTGCCCCAGAGGAGGCGGGCGCTGAAAAAGGAGCCGATGAGGGCCATGCCGTTGTACCACTGTAGGGAGGAGCCGGTCTTGTCGATCTTGTCGCAGAACCAGTGGATGTTGAGGAAGGGGGAGGAGAGCTCGTAGAGGAGGAAGGTGGGGCCGTAGTAGTTGATGAAAGGGCGCTGTGAAATTTCGTTAGTTGAGTGGTAGGGAAAAGGGAGCGCGAGACACGAACAAATCCGAGGATATAAACCCACAGCGCGGCCACAGCATGCGCCCAGCTACCCAGCCCGAAGATTGGGAAGTATATTGTGCTGATGACCAGATCCCATAAAAAGTACCCCACACCAAACGCCTGCACCAGCCCGCTCGCCCCAGTATACCCGTACACTCTTTCAGTCATATTCATATTACCCCTCTCCTCATCGCAGAATATCAGCCACAGGGCCAGAGAGTTCACGATATTCGCCTGAACGAGGGATACGACGTGCACGTCCCAGCTGATCTGTGTGCGACGGCTGAGTTTGGGATAGTGGCGGGGGAAGAGATAGGCGGAGAGTCGGGGAGAGACGACAGCGCCGACGATTTGGTAGAAGATGGCAGCGAAGAGGACTTCGTGTATGTGGAGAGGGAGGGTTTGGAGGTGAAGCGAGGAGGCGAGGGGTTGGAAGAGAGCGGAGAGGCGGGCGGGCGGTGGTGGGACGGGGTCGAGCATTGTGGAAAGCGATTTGGTTCGTAGATGTAAGATGACCGTGGACACGGTCTTTGTGTGGTGGTATGTGGGGGTTTCCAAGGACTGGTGTCGGGGATACGGGCGAGAGGGACAAGCTCCGAAGAGCTGAGGAGGTATTTCTGGTGTTGCGAGAAGCGTTTTAAGACATCTCGCCGTTTAAAAGTCTGTCTATGGAGTCTTTCGCAGACCAAGATGTGATGATGATTTGGTCTCGTGCGCAACTCTCAAGGTGGACAGGAGGTTAAAGGTAGTGGAAAGTGTTGGGGACCGAGGCCGGGGACAGAAGCTAGCGACGGTGGAAAAGATCGCGTGAGACAAATCATGAGCCTTGATATTTCAAGTCCGATAAGGCGAAAGATCGCTAACAGAGGAAAAGAAGAAGGTCACACTAGGTCGTTCGTTCTATAACTTCTGACATTGATCTGGGCACTCCTCTGCCTGCCTTTGTGCCAGCCCACAGCTCTAAGTTGAAGCTTTTGGTCCGAGGATGCCGAAGCTGCGGGTCGGTCCGGAGGATGTCGCCGCAGCCGAACGCCATTCAGTATGCAAGAATAAGTAACCAAACCCTCAGCACTCCAACTCTCAAGCCATTGGTATTGCATCGAAGCCTTCCAGAATCATCCATCAGAATTTCCACACCAAAAATTTTCTATCTCCGCAAAGTCCTGGTGGAGATTGCCAACTACGCGCTGATTAATAGTTGGCGGTCGCCAGGGCGTCCGCATGTGGCTGTCCGCAGTGTCCTCTGTCAATTCAGACTCCCGAGTTACTATACTCAGCGCGATGTAAGCATCTCTCCCGTTGGACACAATCAGACCATACTCCTCCTGGCCCGTCCACATCGGGTCGATGTTCTGTTCGAGGCCAAGCCCTCGCATTGCAGCGATAATAGCAAGAGCTCTATCATTCTGTGTTGCAGCTTGATTCCGAACTTCGATCATGACGGCGGTGGCGTAAATCACATACTGTTCTCTTCCGATGAAATTCCGGACATATCTGAAATTTTGTGCAGCTCTCTCTCCATAGGTCTGTATGTCCAGACCGAGCAACTGATGCATTAAGGCTTGACGAATATTCTCCACCACCCTTGCCGGTAGCTGTCGCCCGTAAGTCGCAAACCGGAAATTCAAATCATCTGGCGATATATGACGTTCGCCGATAGTACCGGGCTCGTGAGCTAGGGATAGCGTATCACGTTGGCCATGGATAGTAGAAGGTAGGTGTTGTGAAGAACCTTCTTGTGTTGGCAGCCCAAGACTTCCACCGACTGAAAGAACGAGCGTGTTAGTCGACATCTAGAGTCTCCCTCGGCAATGGGACGGAAGGACGCAAAATCTTCCCGTTGACCTATCCAGGAATGAATACCCACCTATAACGAGAGATATTAATATCTTCCAATACCTCATGTTACCAAACAGGTCCAAATTGACCTAAACCTCCCTTCAAAAGACCATCCACATATCTCTTACGGATGCGTAAGTGGCTTTGTGTGCTGATCAAAAGGCCACGGATCGATGGACAAATGCAAATCTATTGATAATTTCCTAATCAAGGACCGAGTCGGTGAACTTCATCAAGATACAAAGGAGCTATTCTGCTCCATGGACAAGGATGCAGCCAACAAACAACAAAATGGTAAGGGTGGAAGAACGCCTAATGCGTTGTTTGAAAATTTCTCCATCAGATCATACTCAATCTGGAGAGCCGGTGGCTGTATTTGCGATAGGGGATTTGAGCAAGTATTTGAGTGGAGAGGTGGACGCGGCATGGGCGTGCGGAGCCACGCTGGTACCCAGAAATAACGCTTCCTCCCTGGTACAACCTGAAATACTTGCGCATTCACTTCATCTCGTGAAATTTTCTGTCTATATCAAGGGTCTACTACTATGAAGATGGTTGTGACATCAAAATGGAGTTGTGGTAGGCGAAGCAAGGTGGCGTTTCTAGGTTGAGGGGCGGGTCGGGGCGGGTCGCAGGTTTCTTAACACCTACTTCAACATCTCCAACACAATCGGCAGCACACCCTAGACAGTCTGGTTGATGGCGCAAAGAGACAGATGACTCTAATCGGCTTAGAAAATGTCCAATCTTCGGTTGACCCCAAATGGCGCGACCGTGGCAGTGGGCGAAATCTTATGCCTTCTCACGTAAGTGCCGAAGCTTTAAAGGTTACACAAAATACAAGGTTCATGCTTGATCTTCCACGTGCTCCTCCAGACGCGAGCTGGCCTGTGTCTTCTCTATCAGATCCTGTTGTCGTTGCCTAGGCGAACATTTGGCATTGTGAACTTCAAAATGGTCATCATCTGGATGACACTGGGTATGATCCTCAATCCAAGCTTGCACAAATACTGATAATATTTTTGCACAGTTTTTCTCCACTCTGCGATAATTCTGGGGGAGACCAGCATAGATTTCCTATCAGCTAGTATCGAGCCGCGTTTCCAACCCGACCCTGGGAGCCTTCCGTACCAGATCGCCACACGGGAGTATGGCCCCATCCTCCCCACGGACGTTCAAGACAATGTCAGAAACTGGCTCAATTACACTTGCTTTCATTTCGACCACAGCGCGCTGGTGCAAGGCATGTACGGGCCAGGTTATCGGAATGATACTAATCACGTGACCGTCATGATCGAACCGTACACCGATCTCGGCGACGTAAAATATTGGGCCATCATGGCAGTCGAAGCGCTTGGCTTAGGTATTATTAAGGCGATGGATCCGGTTCAGGCGTGGCACGGAGGCTCTCACTATGAAATACGCCTTCAGATTGATGGGCGGCCGCGGGCGTTTTTCATGATTGCCACGGATCCCGACGTGCCGGAGGATGAGAACACGATTTGGCATTTTCGCGAGACAAGAGACCTGTGGATCAAAGCAGATACGAATGATTGCACCACCTTGACTATCGAATCTTAAAAGTAGATTTAGAGTGAAGAATTCCACTTCCCAGAGTCGACATGGTGTGACGCCCGATGGACGAATTCAAACGACGAAACCAACAAGGTATGTTTAGCAAGCAAGAGCTCTAGGTAGGTAAGCAAGAAAATTTCTTCCAATCTGTGCAAGTATACACTGAGTAACCAGGGGTATCTTCCGCTTTCACGTTCAAGCGCCCAACGCCTCAATCCTAGTTTCTCTGTCCTCCTGTGGGTCTTTGCAAAACATCACTCCCACTTGGCAACGCTCAAGCATTCTTCTTCTGCACAATCGGCTTCCCTTGCCGCTGTTGATATACCATAAACCCAACGATACCGGCACCAAGCACTCCGATAACCACAATATTCCCTGCATTTCGCACAATTCGTAAGCCAAACCTTCACCTCTCCAAACCGGCGTCAACTTACCAAGAATAAAGCCAAACAAATCCTTGAATAAGTTCCCAATGCCTACCAAGAATGAACCGATGGCAGAGAATACCGAGCCGATGATCTCGAAGACGGTCCGGAACGCGGTCTCAACGAGCGAGGCGGCGCTGCTGAGCAGCGCACCGAAGACCTCGAAGATTGAGGCGAAGAAGTCTTTGAGTGCGGTAAATATAGACGCCATGGCTGCGCTCGAGGGGTGGACTCGCGGAGAAAGAATGAATTCTTAGGGGTCCTTATTCGGAGTAGGGCTTTTCTGCTAGGTTCTAGTAGGATAATGATCTAGTCGCAACGCCTCGCCCGGTTCGAGGTTTAGGGCCTCTCGAGACAAAAAGAAGTGGAAGAATTCCGTTTCTGTTATTGAAATTTGGTAGAGTGCGACGCAGAATTAGAACAGACGGGCCCCGGCGGACTGCCAGCTTTTATCCAAGAAAAAGTCCTACTGTCACCAACGTGACGTACTGGGGGACGATCACGACATCCTGCTAACCGACTCCCATCATTCCGCGAGCAGTCGTGTCTGCTCTTGATCCAACCGTCCTAGATCCGCGCGAATCGCATTCGCAGCCTTTGCGGCGGCTTTTTCTTTGTGAGCTGCCGCAATCAGCCGCGGTAAACAATGCCGTCAGGGTGACGTAGCGTTAGTGCGACAACAATCCTAACGCCCGCGATCACATGATACCTAAAGGTATTGGTAATCTGCAGGAACGATGGGATTTAAACATCACATTGGATCAGGTACCGTAGGAATTAATATTGCAAACAATTTTGATGAGCACCGAGCGTCTGTTTTGATCGAAGTTGCATGAAAGCATGTGGGGGTTTGCATCCGGCAACACTACGGCTAAAGTAGGCTTAAGCTTCATGGAAAACGCTCTGACAGAATATGGATTCATCACAACGGAACGCGTATTTTAGAAGCATGAGAGCTACTTGGCTTTCTGAGAGTAAGTTCAGAGGCTATCAGCTCAGATTTCCAGAGGTTGCCTGAGGTGTTAATGACGCTACTAATTTCTGGGTGAGCAGGCCTCCTTAGTGACTCACGGAAGCTTAAGTAAAAGTTAAGCTGGTTTAAAGTCCGAATCATTAGGATATACTCTAGGTCATAAACCCTTTGCGTTTTCTTGATGATCTTTCGTAACCACCACCACCTTCTTTGCTCTTTTGCCGAGCAATTTGATGTTTCGTTGTCCAGGCAACCGTCGTTAAGATCACGTTTTTACAAAGAGGGGCACTCTGACCTCAAGGAGTACTCACGACGAAAAGCAAGTCTCATTTCGTGGAGTTTGATTCGCATCAGTCTTTGATAGAAGTGGTATGGCCTAAAATCATTCGGGCATTATGGAGTCTCCGAAGAGCCTGCCAACTGGAAGAGATGAGACATGCATGGAATCCACAAAACGAAAATCCCCCAGTTCTCTTCAGAAAACCCCTAATCGTGACCATCACAAGCCTAACCCGCCGACAAAATGCATTTCTCGAGATGACCTCCCAAAAACTTTGATGTCCTCACCGCGAGCGAACGTCAGGGAAGATGGATGTACTATTCAGACTGTGACCAACAGGGACGTCAGAACTCGATTCCTTATCATATCCGACACTCACGGAGCAGAATTTTGCGCCGACCGAGAGCCCCTCCAAGAAGCTGATGTAGTCATCCACTGCGGCGATTTGACGCAAGGATCCGAACTAGAAGAGTTCAAATCCACGATTAGACTATTACAGCGCCTTAATGCGCCCCTTAAACTTGTGATCGCTGGTAACCGTGATTTCGCTTTGGACCCTGCTACGTACGCGAGAAACTTGGACGGCCACGAGAAGGACCTTGTGATCAAATCATACGGCTACTATGGGCAAGTGAAAGCATTATTTGAAGAGGCGAAGAGTACAGGGATTGAATTTCTTGATGAGGGAGTCCACCAAATGAAACTACGAAATGGGGCGCAGCTGACGGTGTTTGCCAGCCCCTTTACCCCTTCTTCTGGACATTCTCTTATCGGTTGCGAGTGGGGCTTTCAATACCATTGCGAAGAAGGACATAGATTTCCGATCCAGGATGGAGTCGATGTCGTCATAACTCACGGGCCACCAAAAGGCATTTTGGATCTCAAAGGACGTCGTATAGGATGCCCAGATCTCTTCAGTGCCGTTGCGCAGGCTCGACCCCGGCTGCACTGCTTCGGCCATGTTCACAGTGGCTGGGGCGCGAGGCTGGTTAGCTGGAGAGATTCCATCAACGAAAAGCCGACACATTTTGACGCTATCGACAATGAACGATCCGTCTTCGTGGAAAATCTTGCTACTTTGACAGCGACGCAGTTTGACACGCCAAGTACTTCACGAGAGAAAAAGGAGAAGCTGCAGCGATACATATCCGAGCGATGCTGCCGAGTTAGTTGTTGCACGATCGACGCGAACCCGCTTAGGCCTGATGAGCAAACGCTGTTTGTGAATGCGTCTATCAAAGGCGTCCACGAAGAGCTTCCCGTGCAACTTCCTTGGCTCGTTGATATCGAGCTCCCCACTGCATCAGGCCCATAGACCAGATTCTCAGCTACAGAAATTCCTTACACAGTGGTCTATCAACATTGACTTAAGTGTTGCTGCAGTCGACCTTAGAATGAGCAATGTTGTCTCAATCGAATATAGCACATATGTGCAGCTCACAAGCCGGCCTTTCGGGAACGGCTTCAAGGCTCGTCCAAGCCATCAATAAATCAACGTTGATCTTTGCAAAATTGGCGTTGTCACTCTTCTTAAACAACGCCATGTTGGAACTTACCTGCACAGCCTAGATCCTCAACTATAAGATAGTCTCTTCCCCAGATTTGGAGGGCCCAGGTAATTAAATCTTTTTAAATTTTATTAAATTATGAGCTCGGGTTCTGAAGCAGTTATTTTCATTTGTAAAATGTTACTTGTATATTTAAATTTTTAATTTAATTTTTCAAATAATTATTATTCCAAGTATGTCATGCCCAACAAACCCTTATGTATCACATTAGATTCGGAATCGTCAGATTCTTCGAATCTGTGGTGTACCGTTTTGGTTCAGGCTTCAGCCCCTAATTGTCGCCTGACAAAGTATTTTTAATTATTTAATTATAGATTTATTTTTTTATTTTGTTTTTTCCTGTTTTTCTTTGTGTCATGCTGGACAAAGCCCTTATACTGTATAGTCGGGAAACCTATCGGTTTCTGACTCTGTGGTGCTACCGTTTTGGTGCAGATGGAAAGCCTCTGCATTCCAGTCTGACATTGTCGGCAACCACTACCCAGCGGGAGCGAGCAAGTCGGCTCGGTAAAACGTTATCCCGCGTGTACCAGAGTGCCCACCGTTCGAATCCGCCTGTGTGCATCGAACAGAGGGGGGGCTTTACGTGTTGCGGCTGCACGTTGTTAAGGACGCGAAGGGTCTGTGGTGCCTGAGGCACGTCCGCTCTGAAGGGATTAACCAGATCCACGGGGATAGGCGCAGTTTGGTGTCGCAAACGGCCCCGGGCGCGTTCAGTAGCAGCGGCTACGGGCTGGCTATGGGCTGGCTGTGGGGGCGCGCTGCAGCGATGTGCAGAGGGTCGCTGCGAGCAGGTTACAGGCCTCGAGGACGAGTCCTTGGGGGAGAAGGGAGAGTTGTCATGCTGGACAAAGCCCTTATACTGTATAGTTAGGAAACCTATCGGTTTCCGACTCTGTGGTGCTAACGTTTTGGTGCAGATGGAAAGCCTCTGCATTCCAGTCTGACATTTACCCACCCGCGGTTTACCCACGGGTTGGGTCGGGTTAGCCCTGTGGGTCGCCAAGCTGCCAAGAGCTAGTTAAAATAATTAATAACTCTTTATATACTATATATATTATATATATCTATTAGTAAAAAATATATATTTTAACATATATTTTATATATATAATATTAAATATATAAATATATAATGATTAATTATTTAAAGATATTAAAATATCTAAAACTAGTATATTTATATACTAAATATAGGTCTTGGCAACCCATAGGGTTACCCACGGGCTGGGTTAGGGTTTTAGAAGATTTGTCAACACCCCGCGGGCCCGAAAAAGTTCGACCCAGCATGCCCCGCGGGTTGAACCCAGATGGGCTGGGTGCGGGTAACCCGCGGGTTCTTCGCAGTCTAGGAACATCAAAATTTTGGTAGGAAATAATATAATAATTAATAACTTTATTAATACTTATAATAATTATATATTTTTTAAATGCATCTATAGAGCCTAATTTAATTAATAATATATTTTTAAACCGAGGTTCTACCGATATATATAAGCCGAGATATTCTAGGGTAAATAAAATTCTTAAAAAAACTTTAACCCATTATGTTAGACCTATAAATAAAAATATATATAAAGATATCTACATCGTTATAAAACTAAAAATAAGCTTTATTTTATAGTATAAATTATATATAATTATTATGGCGTGCATAAGGTTAAATCTTGGATAGAAGTTACTATGTGAAACTGGTTCCCGAAACGGCTAGGGTATCAAAACCCCCCCCGGCGCTGGCCACAAGGGATACCGAGCGAATTTCACAGCCAGCCACAGCTGCAGTAATGGTTGGAAAATCAAATATTATATCACGGGCACGTACACTTAAGAGAGACAAACGAGGGGTTTTTAACGGTTTTTCCAAAGGACTTGCTGCTAGCCTTGAAGTAATACCGAAGTCGATTATCCTGATGCGAAAGATCGTGTGGAGATGCATGGGAAGGCAGCGTTCGGTAGACCTACTAAGTTCGGTAAAGACGGCGCCCTCGGCGCTAGGGCTTGCAGAGAGCGATGCCGGTAGGTCCGAACCCTCAGCAACAAAGTTATGTTCCCGCTGTTTGTCTTGCTTATGTAGGCTATTCGAGTACTCAGCTTAGATCTAAGAATTCACTTCACGTTCCAGGGTTTTGCAAGACAACCTAAGCTCTGCGGCACGCCAGCGTGTAGACGAAGGAACCTGCTAACTTCGCTCCTTATTGGCTCCGAAAACAGCGCTTTCGGCGTATATGCCGTAAACAGATCACCGAAGCTAATGTTTGATCTGAACTTCTGGAGGACGCAGGATCGCGCTAGTTATTGTCAGCGCCAGCGCAGGCGTGGGATGGCGTGATAATAGATACCGAAGGACCTCCGGGGGAGGTCCGGGTGACTACCGCAGTAGCGATAATATAGCAGGAATGATCTCGATACAGTGGGTTTCCAAGTACTGGCCTGATGGGTTCTGCTAAACGAACGCTTACAAGGTAGAAAGGGTTCGAGGGACGGCTGTCCCTAAATAGCCAGGGGCGATATGGTCTTGGCAGGCCGTGACAGTTATGGATATTTTTAATATTCCTTTAGCGCTACACTCGAATGCTATTCAAAGTGTGGAAATCGCAGACAGATTGCAAGATAGAATAGAGCCTACTTGTAAGACTTCAGCCTTTTCTTTTCCCGTTCTCAAGCCCAGCCGTGAACACAAGAACAACATCAGCGACGGGTGTAACCTTGAACTCGTGCAGCTTGCAATATTCATCATCAGTAAGAATGCCCCAGAAATCATTGATTGCATTTTGCAACGGTTGTCCCACCGTCGCCTGTATTGACGTAGATGAGGATAGTGAGATTGCCGCCATCAGGCTTAGAAAGCATACCAATATTGACCTGGAGGAAGGAAGCCTAGATTTGCTCAACTTGGAGCGCGAAAGCCTCACAGAAGACAGATGAGATTTAGACTCAGCCTTGTTAGCTCCAATACCCCTCCCCTGCGTAGTAACTTCACCGTACGTTAATCATCACCTTGCCCGACGTAAAACCTTCCGTATGAAAGACGCCGGTTTTCGCGCGCTGGTCGCTGTAGATACATTTTGATTTATATGTAAATCAGCTGACGCAAGTTGTAATGCTCGAAGCCGACCTTCAAGATCTTGACACATATCTGATGAAGGTCCTTGAACAGTTGCATATCCAGCTAGCGCCTTAATGTATATCGCCTGCGCCATATCCGTCCGATCAGTCTCTGAAAAGAGGCTCCCAAGGTTGTACATCGTGTTTAGCGCTGGTACATACGACGCTGCAATTTCCAGACTTAGTGCGTCCTCGTAGCCTTGTAGCGCCCGAAGATACATCTCCTCTGCTTCCGCCAGCTTGCCTTGGTAGGAGTAGAGGATCGCAAGGTTGTTGACCGTACCGAGCGTCGACGTGTGCTTCAGTCCAAGTGCCTCCTCCTTGCTTTGTAGCGCCCGAAGATACATCTGCTCCGCCTCATCCAGCTTGCCTTGATCTTTGTAGAGATTTCCCAGATTGTTGACCATACTGAGCGTCAATGTGTGCTTCGGTCCAAGTGCGTCCTCGTAGCCTTGCAGCGCCCGAAGGTACATCTTCTCTGCTTCCGCCAGCTTGCCTTGATCGAAGTAGAGGATCGCAAGGTTGTTAACCGTATCCAGCGTTGACGTGTGCTTCGGTCCAAGTGCCTCCTCGCGGCCTTGCAGCGCCCGAAGGTACATCTTCTCTGCTTCCGCCAGCTTGCCTTGGTCGGAGTAGAGGATCGCAAGGTTGTTGACCGTACCGAGCGTCGACGTGTGCTTCGGTCCAAGTGCCTTCTCGCGACCTTGCAGCGCCCGAAGGTACATCTCCTCTGCTTCCGCCAGCTTGCCTTGGTCGGAGTAGAGGATCGCAAGGTTGTTGACCGTACCGAGCGTCGACGTATGCTTCGGTCCAAGTGCCTTCTCGCAGCCTTGCAGCGCCCGAAGGTACATTTCCTCTGCTTCTGCCAGCTTACCTTGGTTCCAGTAGAGGACCGCGAGGTTGTTGACCGTACCGAGCGTCGACGTGTGCTTCGGTCCAAGTGCCTCCTCCTTGCCTTGTAGCGCCCGAAGATACATCTCCTCTGCCTCCGCTAGCTTGCCTTGGTCGGAGTAGAGATTCGCGAGGTTGTTAACCATAGTAAGCGTCGACGTGTGCTTCGGTCCAAGTGCTTCCTCGCAGCCTTGCAGCGCCTGAAGGTACATCTCCTCTGCTTTCGCCAGCTTACCTTGGTTCCAGTAGAGGACCGCGAGGTTATTAACTATATCGAGCGTCGACGTGTGCTTCGGTCCAAATGCCTCCTCCTTGCCTTGCAGCGCCCGAAGGTACATCTCCTCTGCTTCTGCCAGCTTGCCTTGGTCGGAGTAGAGGATGGCGAGGTTGTTGACCGTACTGAGCGTCGACGTGTGCTTCAGTCCAAGTGCCTCCTCGCGGCCTTGCAGCGCCCGAAGGTACATCTCCTCTGCTTCCGCCAGCTTGCCTTGGTCGGAGTAGAGGATGGCGAGGTTGTTGACCGTACTGAGCGTTGACGTGTGCTTCGGTCCAAGTGCCTCTTTCTGGCCTTGTAGCGCCCGAAGGTACATCTCCTCTGCTTCCGTTAGCTTGCCTTGGTTCCTGTAGAGGTCGCCTAGATTTTGCAAAGCCCAGTCCATCCTATCCGTGTTAGTCTGATTGTCCTTCACAAAACGCTCCTGTCGTGCAGCATGTTGAAGGAGTCGTCGTTGCAACAGCCACCAGTCATCCTCGTCTGTGCTAGGAACCTCTGAAGCCACACAAGTCAAGGCCAGCCTTGCTAGTGTCTCATCCCAGTCCTGATTGAGTACAAACACGGTCCATGCATGTACGCAGCTGTGTACACTGTAGCCGCTAGATCCAGATAGCTGATGATGAGATGTGTTTGTATTAACCAGCCCATACTCGCATAACAGTCTCACAGCCTTATTAAAGTCTATTTCATCCTCAGTGAGCGTTCGTATGCATGCGTCATCCATAGAGCTCCCATGGTGAAGAAGTTCGAACCATACATCCTGCCGATCGAGGTATGCCCACAGCTTTAGCAATGTTGCTGATGCTACATTCTGCTGTTTAAGACGATCAAAGGTAACCTGCCATGTTGTATATAATGAACGATTTTCGTATGAGTTCAGTTGAGGAGTACTGGTCTGTAGCTTTAGCCACGATGCCTTATAGAGCCGAAGATACTCTGAGAAGCTTGTTGTCACGTGCTCTAGATAGGCTCCAGCAGTGGACAGTGCAAGAGGCAGACCGTCTAGTTCCTCGACGAGCGCTGTGGCAGATGGATCTATCTAGTTAGCGTTACCGAGGCCTGCATGTAGGTATAACTAGTACCTTACCGTCTTTAATATCCTTCCGTCCCGATGTATTTGACAAAATTTCCAGACATTCCGCAAGATTTGGCAACTTCTGAATATGGATCCGTTGTCCTTGGCTAACTCGCGCTGAGCGTGTTGTAATAATAATTGAGCCTTGGTCAGATGTGGGGAGAAATTGACGTAGGTCGACCGCTAATAGGTCAGAGTTGCTGGGTGTTTTAGGGTTGTCAAAATTATCGAAGGCCATCAGCCATCGCATATTCTTTGGTAATTCAAGCCAAGCCTTGACTGCGTTGATAGTATTATCGAGGTTCTCATCTAGATCCAGGCTAGTAAGCATATTAGTAGAGGGATGATGCTTTAGTATCTGCTGAGCGATGTTTCGAAAGCTCAGTTTCAGAGAGTCTTCATTACTTGCATTAACCCAAAATATTGCTGTGTACTTCTCCTTGTGTCGCCTGATATATTCGATCGTCAGCTGAGTCTTTCCGATTCCGCCAAGTCCATGAAGGACAACTGTCGCGCGAATGGTATGACCGTGTAGCAATTGGTGCATCTCTTCCAGCTCCTTCTCTCTTGCAACGAATTGTGTAGCCTCGGGAATAGCCGATAAGTTTAGTTGGACAGCGAATTGTTCAAAGTTGGTACCTACGCGAGTTAGCCATATTGATTGTTAGATGTGAGTCTATAATATCACCTTTGTAGGACATGTGAACCTCCTGCTGCAGCCGCTTAAGGGCCTTCTCTCTCCCTTCTCCGTAGATGGGCGGCAACGAGACGTTGAAGATACCCAGTAAGCAATAAGCTTTGTCTTCTTCGAAAGAGGTGTCTCGGTGCTCTGCCCAGGCCATCCGCTCAGCGATGCTGAAATCTGATAGCGCACAACCTCGGAGAACGCTCCTTGGAATGCCGGTGATATCATTAATTATCGCTTCTCGCAATAATTTATCCCCGAGCCTGTCGCCCTCAGGATTGTAGAACTCGACAACTCTGGGTGCAATAAGCTCTTGAAGAGTCCAGCCCCGAGTAAACCATCGACTCTTTCTGAAGGCCGCTTCCCATGTAGAGTGGATTTGCCCACACTGTTCTCCATTCTGTATTACGACATCGGAGAGGTAGACGTAACATCGTGCAGCTTCTTTATACCAATGGAACATAGAGTTGATAGCCGCTGAAAGCTCGACAGCGTCTTTCTTATCTATACAACAGGTATCTACCCAGAAGTATTCCAAACCATCAGTTGCAGCTTGTTGTGCGCAAAAATGTATCTTCTTCCAGCCAGCTTTGCTCTTGTCTGTGTCAGCTTCGAAGTCTTGAAAGTCAACCTCCTCTTTTTCCCATGTATGAGAAAGTATTGCATAGGCAGGGAGATCTTTGTCGTTATGCTTCGTGAGGACGAGTCGGCCATCGGTTTCGCGCTTCAACAGACGCATTGTGAGATGTAGAGGAGGTTCTGGGAGTTCCGGGAGTTCTCGCGGTAGACGCTACTTGTACGACTCGTTCAATGTAGCAATACAGAATCGCGAAGCAAATGTCTAAGAAGAGAGGCGCATAATGAAAGACGATACTTTGTAGTCGTAGGTGTAGACAAGGCTGCTTTAGTGGCGCAGGCTGGCTGGGTTGTCCACTCGCATCGCGAGAACGAGACGTACCTCGAAAAGCACTCCATATCGTTCACTTGACAAGCAGCTTCATCGGCTATTTACTGCAAACCCTATGACAAGCTGTCCATCGTCGTCTAAACACGGCAAATATTTCGCAATCTTTCTTACGGGTTCATCGACCAGGTTGCGATTGTTCCACGGGCGGTCCTAGCATATCGTCGTCTGCACAAAACTTGCACGGGCTTGGCATTTCGCGCGTGGCGCGCGCGCATATCCTGTCAGCCAAATTTATATGTAGTTATATGGTCTTCCACCAATATCAACATATTATTCACGTCGTGGTAGTTGTCAAGGATAGGTTCTCGCCTGTCATTGCTCTGATCATCCATTTGGGTCATTTACTGTATATATACGATACCGCCATTCACCGGGACGCGTTCACAGAACGGGGGAAATCACTGGACTGGCGGTACAAACCCCGACGCGTACGCAGCTGCCATTGTGACAAGGGATATAAGACATGACCTCAACAATTTTAATAAACACAAT
Organism: Pyrenula aspistea; assembly: GCA_021030945.1. Classification (NCBI taxonomy): domain Eukaryota; kingdom Fungi; phylum Ascomycota; class Eurotiomycetes; order Pyrenulales; family Pyrenulaceae; genus Pyrenula; species Pyrenula aspistea. Next base: position 436,500 of record JAGFML010000024.1, read on the forward strand.
AAAGCCACCGTCAGGCGTTTAGAGAAGCAGGGGAAGACAACGGAGGAAGTGAGAGCTATTGTCGCTGCTGCCGTATCACAGAAACGTAATCTTCGCTCTCTTTGTAAACGATTTAATTCGAATTGCCTGACGCGTGTACGCTTTTAGGACAGGCTCCCTCTAGAGGAAGGGCTAAACAGCGTAATTTGAGAGGATCATAGGCTACTATCAACCACTGTTAAACGTTAGCTGGTAATACCCAAGTTGGAACTCCCCCACCAGGTTAGTATGGTTGAAGTCCAATTACCCCATTCAGAATTAACCGTATATTAACGATTTTGATAGAGCGTCTGGATTAGGCGTTAGTTCCTCCCCCTAGGACCCTCTTGCTCCCCTCAACGCTTAATTTGGGCATCGATTTAAGCTCTATCAGACTATCTCTATGGCCTCTGGAGCTCTTCCGGCAGTTGTTCCAGATGTCACGGTTGTGACACTGCGCAGGCTCCCAAGGTTGGATGCCTATCACGTGATACCGCGACTTGCCAAGCCACTAAATGATAGACATTTTCATACGCGCCTGTCCTGGCCTATTCTTCCTATTCCTAACACAACATTTTATATACACACCGCACATAGTACATGTATGTAGCAAATATAAATAGCTAGCAATCAAATTCTTTCCACATAGCTTGTGCCTCTTTTATAACACTATGTTACATTTACTATTTATTTTTCCTTAATTTAAATAGAATTTGAATTAAATTTAATTTATATATGTAAGATTATGGCTAGGAATTTAGTTAAGGATAAGAGACCTCTTAACTATGGAGTATAAAGGATGTATGCTCGGTTCCGAATTCATATATTTGGGTTTGTATAACGGAACCGTACATATGATATTCAGGTCCGTATAATGGAGCCATACATATGATATTCGGATCCGTATAACAGAGCCATATACACTATATATGGAACCAAACAAAAATAATAATTTTCCGAGTGTAATCTAGTTAAATATAAATACCTGGCTTATCCCCTCGTTTAGATATAGACTGCGAAATGGGGCGGGCTGGGCTGGGTTTTTAGCCTTCCGACCGGAGCCCGCGCAACCCAACGGGCTTCTTT